>JAGIQG010000040.1:9859006-10238535 GCA_024679065.1 Sphyrna mokarran
TTCTCCGGGTGCTCCGGTTTCCTCCCACATCCCAAAGATGTGCTAACTGGCGAAACAAATTCTCCCTAAATTGTCTCAAATTTGGTTTTGAAATCCACTGATCTATAAACATGGACAGGGATCGCGGGTAGAGGTGGGAACATCGGGGTGGCGGCGCGGCTCGTTGGGCCGAAGGGCCTGTTTCCCGTGCTGTTTTGTTCTTTGTTCTTTGTTCTTTGTTATGAATTGTTTTATCTAAGCATTTGCTGTTTTTTTTCCTTCTTATTGTTAAGTGGAGCGAGTTATTTTATATTTGAAACAAATGAAAACGTCGTAAGGTTGTAATTAACTCCAAAACTAACGAAAATTATGACAATTGAGCAGTATTCTGAAGGGTATGCAGAGAAGACAGATGCGTAGCTATTTTTATTATTTACAATCTATTCCAAATGGTAAAATGTCGACCTCTTTTTAGTTAAGCCAGCGTGTGACGTTGAGAGTACGGATTAATCTGTCCATCTGCCTAAACGAGATATATGTGCAAAAGAAACAAAGAACAGGAAAATAACTTTGTTCCTCCAAACCTTTAGCGACAGTGCTATATATCTGAACTAAAAAAAACACACCCTTTCCCTCTATTCTCAACCCATTCATGGACTTGTCAAGAAGACACTTAAACATTGCTATTCTATTTGTTTCTACGACCTCATCCAGCAGCGAGTTCCAGGCACCAACCTCCCTCAGTGTAAAAGACTTGCGTCGTTTATTTCCTTTCGACTTGAAATTCTGCCCATGAAGTCTATGCGCCTTATTAATTGACTCTTCCAACCTGTGACAGAGCTTCTGACTATCCACTCAGTCCATGTCCCTATAATCTTGTAGCCTTGTATCAGGTCGCCCTTCAATCTCCGTCTTTCTAATGAGAAAACAAAACAAGTTTCTCAAAACTCTGCTCATCACTAATTCCTCCATACCACGCACAATCCTAGTGCATCTTTTCTGCATTCTCTCCAAAGCCTCTACGTCCTTTTGGTAGCGTGGACACAAGGATAGAATACGATATTCCAAATGCGATCGATCTAAACGTCTCTTACCAATGGCTTACCAATTTTTAAACTCAATGCCCTGGCCGGTGAGGGCAAAAAAACTTCAATTACCTTCTCCATCCGTTTTGCCACATCTAGTGATCTATGCAGCTGTACATCCAGACCCTTCTGTCTGTGAATACTCTTAAGAGAACAGCCATTCTCTGTATATTTCTGTTTCATGCTGTAAACCATGAAACTTTTGACTCTATGATCTATATCTTGTTGCATTCTTTTACGTTCCTCATCGCTATTCATAATTCCATCAAACTTCATGTTGGCCACAAACTTACCAATCAAATCAGATCCATTTTCCTCCAAATCATTTACATCAATATATTACAAACAACAACTCTCAGCATTGATCTTTGAAGAATGTCAATAATGACAGCTCTCCATTCAGAAACGTACTGTTCCACTACTACCCTCTATCGTCTATGACCAAGCCAGTACTCTATCTATCTTGCCAGCTCACCTTTGATTTCATGCAATTTCACTTTCTGTCCCAGTCTGCCACGAGAGCTCTTGTCATAAGTCTTTTTAAAGTCTATGTAAACAATGTCCACTGTCCTGCCCCTGTCAATCGTCTTCATCAGTTCGTCAAAAAAAAGATCAAATTCGTGAGATACGACTTATTATTCACACAAATTTGTTACATCTCGCTAAGTATTCAGATGTTTCCAAGTGGGAGTAAATCCTTTCTGCAATAAACCTCTCCAATAATTTCGCTAACACTGGCTTAAGATTCATGAGCTTGCATTTACCTTGTTTATCCTTGCTACTCTTCAAATGAACAATTGAACAACATTTGCTATTCTCCAATTCTCTGGGCATTCCCTGCAAACTAAGGATTCTCACAACACCAGGTTAAGGTCCAACAGGTTTGTTTAGTAGCACAAACATTTGGACTGTCACTCCATCATCAGGTGAGCAACACTCCGAAAGCTTGTGTTACCAAATAAACCTATTGGATTTTAACCTAGTGTTGTGAAACTTCTTACTGTACTTACCTGAGCCCAATGCCTGCATCTCCACATCATGGCTAATTTCTTGCAACCACTGAGGATGCAAATATATTTCTCTAGACTCCAAATTTTACCTCCCTCAGTATTCTGGGGTATATTCTATTAGGCCTGGAGTCTTTCCTACCTTAATGATTTTCCAGACTCCCAGCAACTCCTCCTTTTTGATCCCAACACGACCCAAACTATCTATACATCTCATCCGAGACTCATCACCTGCCAAATCTTTCTCTTTGGTGAATACAGATATAAAGAACTCACTTATTACCTCTCCATTTGTTCGGGCTATATCAATATTTACCCTCCCCTGTCCTTCAGTGGGCCAACACTTTCGATGGCCATGTTTTTCCTGTTTATATATGTATAAAACCCTTGTAATTTTTCCTGAATCTTGCTGACCAATGACTGTTTGTGACTCATTTTTGCCCTCCTGATTCCTTGCTTATTTTTTTTTTCTACTATCCCCAATATTTCTATTGGGGATAGTCAGCATGGTTTCGTGAAGGGTAGGTCATGCCTTACTAACCTCATTGAGTTTTTTGAGAAAGTGACCAGAGAGGTGGATGGGGGAAGGCGGTTGATGTAGTATATATGGACTTTAGTAAGGCGTTTGATAAGGTGGCCCATGGAAGACTTCTACAGAAAATGCAGCTGTGTGGAATAGAGGGTGATTTAGCTAATTGGATTAGGAATTGGCTGGCAGATAGAAGACAGAGGGTGGTGGTTGATGGGAGATATTCATCGTGGAGTTCGGGGACGAGTGGTGTGCCTCAGGGGTCTGTTTTGGGGCCCCTGCTGTTTGTAATTTTTATAAATGATCTGTATGAGGGTATTGAGGGATGGATCAGTAAATTTGCAGATGATACTAAAGTTGGTGGTGTGGTAGATAGTGAAGAGGGGTGTTTTAGTTTACAGAGTGAATTGGACAAGTTGCAGAGCTGGGCCGAGAGGTGGCAAATGGAGTTTAATGTGGAAAAGTGTGAGGTAATGCACTTTGGCAGGAACAATAAATGTGTAGAGTATAGGGCTAATGGTAGGGCTCTTAATAGTGTTGAGGAACAGAAGGATCCTGGTGTATGTGTCAATAGATCCCTGAAAGTAGGCAGTCAAGTGGATAAAGTTGTTAAGAAGGCATATGGAGTCTTAGCTTTTATTGGTAGGGGGATTGCATTTAGGAGCCGCAGCATCATGTTGCAACTGTACAAAACTCTAGTGCGGCCGCACTTGGAGTATTGTGTGCAGTTCTGGTCCCCACATTATAAGAAAGATGTGGAGGCATTGGAGAGGGTACAGAGGAGGTTTACCAGGATGTTGCTGGTATGGAGGGCAGGTCTTATGAAGAGAGGCTGAGGGATTTGAGGTTGTTTTCGTTAGAAAGGAGGCGGCTAAGAGGGGACCTAATCGAAACATATAAGATGATTAGAGGTATAGATAGGGTGGATAGTGATAGCCTTTTTTCTAGGATGGAAAAAGCTAGCACGAGGGGACACAGCTTTAAATTAAGGGATGATAGTTATAGGGCGGATATCAGAGGCAGGTTCTTTACCCAAAGGGTGGTTCGGGAGTGGAATGCCCTGCCTGCAGCAGTTGTAGATGCGCCAAGTTTGGTGGCGTTTAAGAGGTTAGTTGATAAGTATATGGATGAGAAGGGAATGGTTTCGTTAGGAGGGGCATTGCTTTTTATTTTGGTCGGCACAACATCGAAGGCCGAAGGGCCTGTTCTGTGCTGTATTGTTCTATGTTCTATGTTCTATGTTCTATGTACTCTCCTCGTATTCTACATTTATTTTGTTTCTTACCGGACTCATAACCTTGACTGTGTTTTTCTTTTTGAGTAGGCTCACAATATCACGCGATATCAAATGTTCCAAAAACATGTCACGCATATGCTTCATCCTTCTTGGAATGTTCCGTTCCTGAATTCCTGGAACAGCCTCCAAGATGCCAGAAGTTTATTTGCCCTCACAAATCCGCCACCAATCAGCATTGTTCAGTTTCTGCCTAATGTTTTTGTAATTAACTTTACCTCAAATTAGCAGCTTGACCTAAGGACAGCACTTATCTTCAGCTATAAGTCTCTTAAATTTTACTGAATTGTGATCACTTCCAGAATTGCTGCGTAATGAATACCAACTCCAACATTATCCCTTCCCTCCTTGGACCGTTTATACACTGATTCAAGAAGCCCTCTTGCATGCTCCTTACGAAATCTGCCTCATACATGCCCCAAGCACTGAGTACCAATCAACACAGGGGATGTTAAAATCACCACCCGCAACAAAACTGTTACTTTTACACCTGGCCAAAGTCTGCCTACATAGCTGTTGCTCTCTCTTCCGGTGACTGTAGGAACAATATGGTAAACGTCCAATATTGTTCTTAATTCCTTACACATATTTTCTTGTTATATGAGCTCACAGAGGTGTCCTGCCTCAGTACAGCTGCTATATAGTCCGTAACCAATAATGTATCTCCTTTACCCGATTTTCATCCCGCTCTACACCACCTGAAACATCTGTATCCTGCAACGTTAAGCTATCTGTCTTACTTAATTTAAACTGTACCTCTCAATTTTGTTTCGTTGGGAGAACGGTATTGTCATGACATGTGTTTGATGTATTGGCAAATGCTTAGAACATAGAACATAGAACATTACAGCACAGAAGAGGCCCTTCGGCCTTCGATGTTGCGCCGACCAATATAAAAAGCAATGCCCCTCCAAACTAAACCATTCCCTTCTCTTCCATATACTTATCAACTAACCTCTTAACGCCACCAAACTTGGCGCATCTACAACTGCTGCAGGCAGGGCATTCCACTCCCGAACCACCCTTTGGGTAAAGAACCTGCCTCTGATATCCGTCCTATAACTATCACCCCCTAATTTAAAGCTGTGTCCCCTTGTGCTAGCTTTTTCCATCCTAGGAAAAAGGCTATCACTGTCCACCCTATCTAAACCTCTAATCATCTTATATGTTTCGATTAGGTCCCCTCTTAGACGCCTCCTTTCTAACGAAAACAACCTCAAATCCCTCAGCCTCTCTTCATAAGACCTGCCCTCCATACCAGGCAACATCCTGGTACACCTCCTCTGTACCCTCTCCAATGCCTCCACATCTTTCTTATAATGTGGGGACGAGAACTGCACACAATACTCCAAGTGCGGCCGCACTAGAGTTTGTACAGTTGCAACATGACGTTGCGGCTCCGAAATTCAATCCCCTACCAATAAAAGCTAAGACTCCATATGCCTTCTTAACAACCTTCTCGACTTGACTGCCTACTTTCAGGGATCTATGCACATACACACCAAATCCCTCTGTTCATCAAGACTACTAAGAATCCTACCATTAGCCCTATACTCTACACATTTATTATTTCTGCCATAGTGCATTACCTCACACTTTTCCACATTAAACTCCATTGCCACCTCTCGGCCCAGCTCTGCAACTTGTCCAAGTCCCTCTGCAAACTATACCACCCCTCTTCACTATCTACCACTCCACCGACTTTAGTGTCATCTGCAAATTTACTAATCCATCCTTCAATACCCTCATCCAGATCATTTATAAAAATTCAAACAGCAGGGGCCCCAAAACAGACCCCTGAGGTACACCACTTGTCACCGAAGTCCACGATGAATATCTCCCATCAACCACCACCCTCTGTCTTCTATCTGCTAGCCAATTCCTAACCCATTAGCTAAATCACCCTCTATCCCATACATCTGCATTTTCTGCAGAAGTCTTCCATGGGCCACCTTATCAAACGCCTTACTAAAGTCCATATATACCACATCAACCACCTTACCCCCATCCACCTCTTTAGTCACTTTTTCAAAAACTCAATGAGGTTAGTAAGGCACGACCTACCCTTCACAAAACCATGCTGACTATCCCCAATCAATTCATTTCTCTCTAAATAGCTATAAATCCTATCCCTAATAATTCTTTCCAATACTTTGCCCACAACAGAAGTAAGACTCACTGGCCTATAATTCCCTGGAAGGTCTCTCTTCCCCTTCTTGAACACTGGGACCACATTCGCTATCCTCCAGTCCTCCGGAACCACACCCGTAACCAACGACGACCTGAAGATCAGAGCCAGAGGCACTGCAATCGCCTCTCTTGCCTCCCAGAGAATCCTAGGGTAAATCCCGTCCGGCCCAGGGGACTTATCCAACTTCAAACCCTCAAGAATATCTAGCACATCCTCCCTATCTACTTCAATACTTTCCAGTTTGCAACCCTGTACCTCAGTGTTCTCCATAACTCCATTTACATCACCCTGCGTGAATACCGAAGAGAAATATTTATTCAGTGCCTCACCAATCTCTTCAGGCTCCACGCACAACTTCCCACTGCTGTCTATGACTGGCACTAATCTTGCCCTAACCAATCTTCTATTCTTAACATAACTAAAGAAAGCTTTAGGATTCTCCTTAATCCTATCAGCCAAAGTCTTCTCGTGTCCTCTCTTAGCTCTCCTCAATTCACTCTTTAGCTCCATCCTGGCTAATCTATAGCTATCCATTGCACTAACCGAGCCTTCAAGCCTCATCCTGACATAAGCCTCCTTTTTCCTTTTAACCAGCAAATCAACTTTTTTTGTACACCAAGGTTCTCTTACTCGACCATTTCCTCCTCGCCTGACAAGGACATACTTATCAAGGACTCGCAGCAGCTGCTCCGTGAATAAGCTCCACATTCCAGATGTTCCCAGTCCCTGTAGTTTCCTAGTCCAATCTATGCACCCTAATTCTCTCCTGATGGCCTCATAATTACCCTTCCCCCAGCTATAACTACTGCCCCCAGCTTCATGCCTATGCCTATCCATCACTAAGGTGAACGTAACCGAATTGTGGTCACTATCACCAAAATGTTCACTAACTTCCAAGCCTAACACCTGGTCTGGCTCATTGCCCAGCACCAAATCCAATGTAGCCTCACCTCTACTTGACATAACTTGATTGAAAATGCAATGAATATTTATAAACTTTACAAAATTACTTAGAATCTAAGGGAAATGCTGATAAAAATCAGTGCATGGAAATGATTGGTGTGCGAAATACAAAACAACACATTCAAATGAGGTTTAGATAGGGTGGATAGTGATAGCCTTTTTCCTAGGATGGAAAAAGCTAGCACAAGGGGACACAGCTTTAAATTAAGGGGTGATAGTTATAGGACGGATATCATAGGCAGGTTCTTTACCCAAAGGGTGGTTCGGGAGTGGAATGCCCTGCCTGCAGCAGTTGTAGATGCGCCAAGTTTGGTGGCGTTTAAGAGGTTAGTTGATAAGTATATGGAAGAGAAGGGAATGGTTTAGTTTGGAGGTGCATTGCTTTTTATATTGGTCGGCGCAACATCGAAGGCCGAAGGGCCTGTTCTGTGCTGTAATGTTCTATGTTCTATGTTCTAAATATTGCATATTCCTTACTGTAGATAATGTAAAGGTAAATAAATTCGTAGAAACTAATTACGGGTCTCTATTGTATACTGAAAGAATCAAAGAGTTTCACATGCTGTGAAAGAAAGTGTATTATTATTTTCAGCAACACAAGTTAAACTGCACCGATTCAATGCTGAATGGTGTAACTTTTGTTTCTCGTTGTGCAATATTCTTTGATTTCAGGGAACACAAATTCTGGCAAGAGTCATGCAGATTCGAAACGTTAGCTTTGTCCTCTGCACAAATCCTGTCAGACTTGCCGAGATTTACCAGTAGTTTCTGTTTTTGTGTCAGGTTCCATATTCTGTAGTAAGTTACTATTATATAGTATCATTTGTTGATACGCTACGATTATCTGAATAAAGCTCAATTCTAAACTACCAATGAATTGTGAATAATTCCTCCTTATTATTAACCCATTAGTCTGTCATGTGGAAAACCAGTAAAGTTTAACATTTCTAGGACCACTGATCACAACAAAAAAATCAATTTATTACTTAAGCCTACATCAATTGTGGTCGGGTATTGCGTCAGGTCACCTTAAAATAAAGGGATAATTTTGGGTATGTGAATATTTTTGAAATAATCGGTGAAGCAAGTGTTACACCAATCATCGCATGTTTGTGTGGAGGGATTTTGCAGTTGTCTGCGCTCTCTGTGGGTTCAGTATCACTGCTTTCTCTGCGTAGCTCTCATGCTACCATAGCTTTCGGGCTTTATCCCTATGTTTATTGCTAGCCATTCACAATTATTCGCTTCAGAGAGTAGCTAGGGAGAATACTTTGATATGAGGTTGGCTTCAAATATATGCCACATCGGGTTAGGATGGCAGGTTTCCTTCCTCAATCATCATAACGTTTTCCTTCAAAACATTTTGATATCTACTTTTATTTATTCTATTGCATTAATGGAGAAAGGAAGTCAACTGAACTGCTTTATTTGGCCTCCTCCTGTTCCTGTCTTCCATGCTTCTATTTTTCTATGTTTCTATGTTTGTTCAGTGACTGTTACTAGCATTAACGGTGATGCAACATGAGCTAAATTATAGTGTTTGCATGTAGTAAAAATAATGAGTCACACAAATTTTGTGAATGATTATAACTGATCCGAGTGATGAAACTTCTAATTGTATCTCTGAGGTATCTCACAGCTGTTATAAAAAGCTCATTTCTGTATTGGGCGGAGGACATTTGGATTTCGAACAGGAAGCAGTTGTTTTTTTTCCCAGAAAATGCATGCACCACCCAGAGGGCTCATCTATGCCATTTACTACACTTCTCTTGCAGCAATTGCTGTCCCAGGTATAGTGCCTCTCCAACATATTCATTATTTAATTGAACACTTTTTTTGTCTGAAGGGGGCCTGAAAATTAACGTCCTGATTAGGTGGAATCAATGGCGTTGTCTTCAGCACTGACTTTATCACCCAAGTGAGCATGCATTCACATTGGAAGGAGAAAAATAACTGCATTGATTCACCTGGACGTTTCTGGATCTACCAGGTTTAAATCAGAAGATTTTTCTTTTAGCTCCCGGGCATGGAGATTGAGAGACATGTGAAGTGTTTGAATAAGGCGTGGTAGAGGAACAGTTGTGTTCTTATCCACGCAAGTGTACATGTTCAGAACAAAGAGTGAGGCCTGAAATTTAGAGGACGGAGTTCAGCTTGATGTCAGAATCTCTTGCCTCAGAAAACGGAGAAATTATCTGGAACTCGTCTGCCCTCCTCCAACACCACCATCGCCCCCCCCCCCCAACTCCATTTTTAATCATTCCATCTCGACTGACCGAAATAATGAAAATCCATCCAAAGAAGTACTAAAGCAGAAATCTTGAGCATATTTTTTGACTAAAAGATGGACGGCTCAGAAAATAGGACCAAAAGCTGTTGATTTTCTTACTGTCTAAGAATTCGCTAACTGTTCTGTCAATGGCAAAGCAATGCAAATGTCATCAGGATTGTCACCAATTACATTACTTGGGTATAATTGATCTTTATGCTATCCTTATTTTATATCCAACTTGCCATTAAATCAAATTAATTGCTTTGGTTCCAAAACTATGCCACTCTTGATTGAATATCCCAAATATTTCAATGCCTAACTAATTTGACAAAATAATACAATTTTTGTAAATATAAACTGATGGATAGAATTATGCCGTGAGATTGTGACTGGTTTTAAGGAATGAACTTTCTGAAGGGAAGTATTAACCTGCTGTGTTATTGCTAATTTTTGAGAATAAAGTGAGTAACCACATTCATTAATGATGCATTTTTCAGAGAAAGCACATTTCATGTGTTCACATTGATCTATTACTCTTCCACTAATTTGGATGATCAAACGCATTTCATCCCAGACAAGGGTCTCTTTGATTCTCTACAATTACCTCCCACCCAAGTTTCTGTTTCTTTTTAAGGAGTCTGTCCTTCGTATCTCTTTTCTGCATTTTCGTTCACGGATTTAAGCATTCAACAGACCCTGTGCATTATTCATTGAAATCCCAGATTGTTCCGACATTCCACATCTATCCTCTCATATTTACTCAATCGCCTCTTTTGAAATTCCGTTTAAAATCCAAGAGTTTGCTTACTCCAATCTATATTCTGGCTCCACTGGTGCTGAAATTGTTGATTCTGAATGCCTGTTGACGCGACTTTCTACTTAAGTCAAGATTTTCATTTGTTGTTGAAAAATCTCAATTTATTTGGGACTTGAGATATGCCTTGCGTCAAGAGTTTGGATTATATCCATGACGACGCGAAAGGATATATGGAGTAGAGCATTGAACATGTGATTGTTTTGAATAAGCAGTTTAATCAATGTGTCGGTCAACATAAGTGTATATGGAGATGTGTGCTGATGTAATCTATTCGTCCTTTAAGCCTGCTATGCCATTCAATAAGTCCATAACATTAACACGCTCTTAATTCTTTAATTCCCTTCAAACAAAGCGATATACCAGTCTTTACCTTAAATCTATTCAACGACTGAGATTGTGTCACAGATCTCTGGGTACTGAGTCTCAAAGATTCACATCCTTGTGCTCAACGAAATATTTCTGCTTCACTTTCCAAAACGAGCAACACCTATTGTGAGAATTTGATCGTGTGCTTAATGAACAGAATCATTTTCTCATCGTACAACCTGGCAGAATCTAAATGATTTTATGTCTTTCAAACACCTCCCGGAACAAGTGTGCAGGAGCTTCCGAGGAAGATCTACCATTTATTCCGTCAAGAGGGCAAAATGCCACCTCTTATTCGAAATATGATGCTTTTATATAATGTTCTATAATTGTAGTCAGAAACGTTTACTTTTATGTCTCGCCCATTTGTCGACAAAGCCAGCATTAACCTTCCTAATCATTTGCTGTATCTGTGCTTGGAATTTTGTAATTTGTGTACAAGAACATCATTTTCCTCTTAATGTACACAATTTCAATTCTCGCACCAGTCCTATTTTTTTTTAGTTTCTCTCCACCAAAGAGAATAACTTGGCGCTTCAAACTTTGGTTTCTATATGCGATGTTCCTGAACTGTTGCATAACTATTACTCTTTGCAGCTCCAGGGTACGAACTTCCATCTCACATTTTATCGACAGCTAACTTAAAAGTATTGCACTCAAGCTCCTTATTAAATTCACTGACAAGAATTCCTCATATGTTAGGCTTTTGTTCTGTTGATTGTGGTGCATCCGTTACATCCAACTGTCCATTTTCTATGCGTTAGTCAATTCTCAGTTCAGCTTAATATATTACAAATATTGAAATAAATGCTAATTTAACGCATTAATTCCGTGGCAGGAAAAGTAAAATGAAATATACCATGTCAATTAGTTCGGTCTTATCAATTTATCTAGTTACGTTTGCAAAATTCTTAGCAGCATTATCAGGACTGGTTTCTTTTCGTTTTCGTCTTCATTTCTGCTTAATCAGATTATATATTTTAAAGTGTCCTATTATCAAGAATCTAACGATAAACTGTCGTGTTTTGCCGATTATGCTCATTGATTAGACTAACCAGCCCACTGTTCACTGTTTTCTCTTTTCACTTTTACTTGATAAAGAATAACTTGCTACCATTTAATGATTGGGAAAAAAAAGTCGCTAAATTGAAGAAGACTCTGCAGGCTTGAAGCTCAGGTCAATATTATGTTTACAACTATACTTGGGTTGCTTAATTAATTCGGTATTGATTGTGGTTGGTGTCTCTAAAAATACTCTGAGGTTCTCACAGTGAAATAGTTCGAGTTTATTGAACAACATTTTTGTGGCGAGGATGGGAGTGGGGATCGAAGACGCGAGCGATTGGTTACAGCAAAATAAAATCTTACAACCTTCTTTTGATTGGTGTTTTTTTGTTTTTGTTTGTTTGTTTTCCAGCATTATTTCATCTGTAACTTTATGTTTTACGTCTACGTGTAATTGCGTTATAATTCCATGCACTTGTCATTCCTCTATTTTATTCATTATACAAACAATGTATAAAAACGGAATTGTCAACAATTATTAATTACTTTCTGTTTCACTATGATTGAGTGCTATGCATTAATTATATGTGAGCGTGTGCCCAGTTCACCATCTTCTTGGCTGGTTGTAACAGTTCTCCTCACTTCGAGTACCAGAGCTATTAAATTTATGGAATTCTGATCGATACATTTACTGCTCTTTAGTGTGTATTATTTATTCATTCATTGTCTTCTCCCCCTCTTCTCTACAGTTAACATAGTGACGATTGTGATACTGTCCCGAGGAAGATGTGGTCTCTCCAGATGTATTACTCGATACCTAATATTTATGGCATTGACAGATCTTTGGGTCATTATTACTGCTGTAATATTAAACCGAATTCCTGGCATTTATTTTCCAGGTAGTTTTTTGTCCATCACTCCAGTGTGTAGTGTTAATATTGCGCTGACGTATGCAGCCAGGGTCTGCTCTGTCTGGTTAACTGTTGCTTTCACGTTTGATAGATTTGTTGCCATTTGTTGCCAAAAACTGAAAACAGAATATTGCACTGAAAAAACAGCAGCTATTGTCATAGGATCGATCTGTGCACTGGGTTGTTTCATCAATATTCCTTGGTACTTCATACACGAGCCTTTCTACATAATTGACAATGTACCCTGGTATTGCAGACTTAATTATATCCGTTTTACTTCTCCTGTCTGGACAGCATTTGTTTGGTTCGATCATCTTTTAACTCCATGTCTTCCATTCCTTCTGATTGTTTTACTTAATGCACTGACTGTGAGAAACATTCTGGTGACCAGTAAAGCACGCAGGAGACTCCGGACCGAAAACAATGGAGGGAATCATAATGACCCAGAAATGGAGTGCCGCAGGAAGTCTATCATCTTACTGTTCACTATTTCTGGTAGTTTCACCTTCCTCTGGATGACGTATGTTGTACAGTTCTTATATGAGCGATTTACGAATGATTATAAAGTCAACGGCTTCAGTGACCCCAAATTTATCCTCATTGAGTCTTCAAATATGCTCCAGCTTTTGAGTTGCTGCACAAACACATTTATTTATGCAGTAACGCAAAGTAAATTCAGGGATCAGTTAAAGGCTTTGCTCCAAGACTCCCTGAATTTAATATGCCGCCTGGTTAAGTGACAGAAATAAATTAAATACACAATTCTGTCCTACATGAATATCATTGCTATCTCCTAATTTGTAAAACAATGTAATGTGCAAGATTTCGTATTGAAACAGGAACCATTTGTTTTCTGCTTTGACGCCTGCATAGACAGAACTGTTCTGGATATAATTGTAATGTGATCCCGCAATATGAGAATGAACCACATATATCTGTGAGACTGATTTGGCGAATTTCTGCGGCCAGTCATTCAATATCATGATTTATTTAAAGTGGATCTTCCTTACTCACTGATGCAAGCAATCCCATGAAATAAGAGATTAAATTGTATTAGGGACGAAGAACATCTAAATGTACTGACCCGTGATCTACCTGTGGTATAAAGACAACTATTCTAATTACCTGATTATTTAACATCTTCCATCAGAGACAGAAAAGTCCCAATTTATTGGCAGCTGACCATTTTGTACAAGCACAGGAAAATAAGATCCTATTAGCTGAGCCTTATTTTCTTGTGCCAAGGAGAAGTTATTTCAGATGGGTCTTTTTGACGACATTCAACGGCCTGATCAATATTACTGCGGCTAACGTTTATTCTGGATTGTGTTCGTTCAATTTCAAAGTGGACTTACTAGCGTGTGGGCTTTGAACTCAGGTCATAGAGTCATAGAGTTTCACAGCATGGAAACAGGTCCTTGGCTCAACTTGTCCATGCCGACCTTATTTTTTTCTTGTAATTCCTAAACTAATCCCAATTACCTGTATTTGTCCCAAATCCCATTATACCCATAGTACCCATGTAACTACCTATATGTTTTTAAAAGATAAAATTGTGTCTCTACTACTAGGTCTGGCAGCTTGTTCCAGACAGTCACCATCCTCTGTGTGAAAAAAAAATGCCCCTCTGGACACTAATGTACCTCTCTCATCTCAGCTCAAACTCTAGTTTTAGACTCCTCTAAATTTCAGAAAAATATTGAATATCTACCTTTCCTATGCCCCTCATTATTTCGTAGACCTCTATAAGATCTATAGACCTCAGCCTCATACACTCCAGAGAAAAGCGTCCCCGTCTTTTCAGCCTCTCCTTATAACTCAGTCCATTAAGTCCCGGTAGCATCCTAGTAAATCTTTCCTACGCTCTTTCCAGTTTAATAATATCCTTTCTATAATAAGATGACCAGAATTGCACACCGCATTCCAAGTGTGAACATACCAATGTCTTGTACAACTTCAACATGTATTCCAAATCTGTCTTCAATGTTCTGACCGATGAAAGCAAGCATGCCGAATGCTTTTTTCACCACTCTGTCCACCTGTGATTCTACTTTCAAGGATCTATGAACTTGTACCCTAGATTCCTTTGTTCTGTAACTCTCCCCAACGCCCTACCATTAACTGAGTAAGTCCTGCCCTGGTTCAATCTATTAAATACATTATCTCGCATTTGTCGAAATTATACTCCATCTGCCATTCATCAGCCCACTGGCCCAATTGATCAAGTTCCTGTTGCAATTCGAGGTAATTTTCCTCACTGACTACAATGCCACTAATCTGCAAACATACTAAACAAGCTCCCATATTCTCCTCCAAAATCATTAATATAAATGAAAAATAACAGTGGGCCCAGCACTGATCGTTGAGACACATGGCTAGTCACAGGCCTCTAGTTTGTAAAAACAACCCTCTGCAAACACCAATAAACCAGTTTTGTATCCATTATATACCTCACCCTGGATCCCGTGAGATTTAACTTTATGCAGCAACCTACCATGCAGTACCTTGCTGAAGTTTAAAGTCCATGTAGACAACATCGTAATCATACAGTAGTAATATAATGAAGAAGAGGTCATTAGGCCAATTGAGTCTGCACTGGCAAAGTAGATTAAGTCTTCACGAATATCACTTTTGGGCACTTGGTCCAGCACTTTTAATGTTATGATATCCCATCTTCTCATCCACATCAATTTTATAAGTTTCAATGATTTCTGCTTCTACAACATTCCCAGGCAATGATTCCCAGAAGTGTTTGCGTGAAATATTTCCCCCCAAACCCATCTATGCCTCCGAACCCTCGCCTTAAAAATCTGCCTCTGGTTATTGACCTTTCAACTAAGTGGAACAGTTGTTTCCTATCCACCATGTCCATTCTCCTCATAATCGTTTAGACGCTAATCTGATCTCTCATCAGCTTTCTCTGCCCTAAAGAGATCAACCAGAGCCCACCAAACCAGGATTCACAGTTCAGTTACTCAATTCCTGTCCACCCGTTGAAACTCCTCGCAGCCTCTCCCATGCAAGCATGTCCTGCGATATTCTGACGATCAGAATTTCACAAATTACTGCATTGGGCGCCTAACTGAAGTTCTGCACTGCTGTTAAATAACCTTCATGCTCTTATAATTCATTCCACCAGTGCTGAAAACAAGAGTCCCTTATCCCTTTAAGCTTTCCTCATAAGCTGTCTTGCTACTTTCAGGGATCTGTGGACTTATAGAGCTCTCTGTTCCTCTTAAAGTCTTAGTGCCCTGTGATTAATTGATACCGTCTTGTATTGTTCCTTCCAAAGTGCAGTTAGCGCCTCTCAACTGTTAATCTAGTGGCATTACCACTGCACAACCATTTTCTTCTCATCGCTCTTGCTTTCAGCCTGTCCCGTCACTATTCAATTCGATTTTCATGTATATTAAATCTGATTTGTGGTAAACATTCCCTACCTGAATTCAGCCTTTGTTCTCAAATGTACTAAGGATATAAGGTGCATCGTAGAACCCGACATACAAAACTCTATCAGATGTTGGGACAATGTTACTGAGAATAACTCGATATTTTTAACATTACTTTTACATCAGAACATTCAACTTGGGTTTTCTGTTGAAGTGAGATTTAAATAACATGTTTACAGCGAACAATATCCTTAGTTCAAATGTTGCATCATAATTTATATTGTATGAATGAACAGTATATAATAAACCTGCATGAATTTACCGTTATACGATCGAAAGACAAGCATGAAATTTCCATCATGTTAAAGGGAGCTCAGGATATTAATACAACACCAGGTGAATGTTAGTCTTTTAGCCGCATCCCTGAACACAATTAACTGGCTTGAGCATAAGCTCGTGTACAGTACACCACAGAACTGGTGACTGGCACCAGTCTATGATCTGATGCCTTGGAGGACAAACAGATACGGAGGATTAGGGAGGACAGTCATGGGAGATGATAAGGAGGCCCATTGGACAAAGGACTCTAGATTGGAGAGTGATAATATTGATTGAGGTACCATGTGTCATGCCCATGAATCGAACTGATCATGCACAAGCACACCTTACGTGACGCCTTTTTCATTGCACATGTAAACTGTGATCAATGTTATTGGACGAGGTGCGGCCACGATCGGCTGTGTAGATATTTGAGAAATGTATAAGAATGGATGTTTTTCTTTTGTTTGTCGGAGAGAGGCATTGGGTTTAACAAAAGCCATCTCCCTTTCGACGAAATAAACCGTTTGATGCGAGAACCAACCCTGAACGTTGAATGATTTCTTTGAGAGTTTCTATCTCACCAACATTTCCTATAGTGTAACATGTACTCATTTCTGGGAGCCTTACCTGAATTATGAACCGTTTAATTTTACATAGGAGATGCTTTCTCTGCAAGACAAAAAAACCTGTACAATATCCCAAAGATCAAATCTGACCCAAGAGCTTGAGCTATCAGGCCCTCTTATTTTCAGCATTTTTCTCACTTCTCATCATTACAACAGAGCCTTGCCCCTTCCAAATCCCTAAATGAACCTCTCACTGTTACTGTGTAATGTAGATTTTTGCCATTTCATAGGACAGGGACAACAGTGACATAGCTGGCAACTCTTGCATTCGCCATGATCTTAGAGGTTTGATCGGCTAGTTCAAATGAGAATTACGAGCCAACCACCTGTGTAGTGGCATTTAGGACAGGCCAGATAAAGATGGTAGATTTCCTTCCTGATATTACACAGATCAGCAGAGTCGTTTCTCAAAATCATTTTTGAGTGACCACAATTCCATCTACTTTAGGATGCAAATGGGAAAGGATGAGTGCTGTCCTAAAGGAAGGATGCTAAATTGGAGGAAGACTAACTACTGTCGGATTAGGCAGGAACTTATAGAAACTGATTAGAAAAGTTTGTTTGAGGGTAAGTCCACGTTCGGTATGTGGGAGGCTTTCAAAAGAATACTGAAAAGGTTGCAGTAAAGATATGTGCTGGTTAAGAGGAAGGATGTGAAAGGTAGGATTAGAGAGCAGTGAATTACTAGGGATATTGAGGACTTGGTTAGCAAGAAAGAGAGGCATATGTTAGGTCTAAGCAACTGGGAAAGGAGAGAGCATTGAAGGAATACAGAAAGTGTAAGAAGGAGCTCAAACGGAGAGTTAGAAGGGCAAAAAGGGGGCATGAAATAGTTTTGGCGGACAGGATTAAGGAAAATCCAAAGACGTTTTATTCCTATGTTAGGAACAAAAGGGTGGTTAGAGGGAAAAATCGGTCCTCTTAGGGACAGAGGAGGGGAACTGTGCTTAGAGTCTGAGGGAATGGGGAAGATCCTGAATGAATACTTTGCATCGGTATTCACGAAGGAGAGGGTCTTGATGACTGGTACTGTCTTAGAGGGAGTTGTAGACCAGTTGAGGGAAATATCCATTGGGAGGGAGGAAGTATTAGAGTTTCTCGATAGCATTAAAACTGATAAATCTCCGGGGCCTGATGGCATTTATCCCAGGCTGCTTAGGAAGATGTGAGGTGAAATTGCTGGGCCTCTGACGCAATTTTTTGTCTCTTCTTTGGACACAGGTGAGGTCCCTGAGGACTGGAGAATAGCGAACGTTGTACAATTGTTTAAAAAGGATAATAGGGATAACCCTGGGAATTATAGGCCAGTGAGTTTGACGTCAATGGTAGGGAAACTGTTGGAGAGGGTTCTCAGAGATAGGATATATACACATTTAGAGTGTTGCGATCTGATTACTGATACGCAGCATGGCTTTGTTAACGGGAAGTCGTGCCTTACAAATCTGGTAGGATTTTTTGAGAAGGTGACAAAAACAGTCGATGAAGGAGGAGCCCTTGATGTCATCCATATTGCTTTCAGTAAGGCGTTTGACAAAGTCCCTCATAGGAAGTTAATTGAAAAAGTCAAGGCTAATGGAATACAAGGACAGGTATCTAGATGGATTAGTAACTGGCTTGGTAATAGGAGACAGAGAGTAGTAATGGAAGGGTCTTTTTCTAGCTGGAGGTCTGTCACCAATGGTGTGCAGCAAGGCTCGGTACTGGGACCTCTTCTATTTGTAAGATACATAAAGCAATTGGAAGAGGGAGTAAGTGATGTGATCAGCAAGTTTGAAGATAACATGAAGGTGGCTGGACTTGTAGACAGTGAGGAGCATTGTCAGGCAACACAGCAGGACATAGATAGGCTGGTAGATTGGACTGTTAAAAGGCAGATGGAACTTATTCCTGATAATTATGAGGTGATGCACTTTGGAAGAAATAATGCAAGGGCAAGTTATATGATAAAGGGTAGACCTATTCAGAATAAACAAACGCAAGTGCACAAGTCTTTGAAGATGGCAGTACAGGTGGAGAATGTTGTGAAGAAAGAATATGGTATGTTAGCCTTTATAGGAAGGGGTATGAGTACAAGAGATGGCGTTTAATGTTGCGGTTGCATAGAACGTTGGTTAGACCTCATTTGGAGTACTTTGTCCAGTTCTGGTTGCCTTACTACCGGAAGGACGTGGAGACCTGTAGACAGTGCAGAGGAGGTTTGCCAAGATGCTGTCTGGTATGGAAGGTCTGGGTGACGAGGAAAGATTGGACAAATTGGGGTGTTTTCTTTTGAAGGACGGAGACTGAGAGGAGATCTAATAGAGGTATATAAGATTATGAAGGATATAAATAGAGTGGTAAGCTTTTTCCTAGATTGGAAACAAATATTACAAGGGGCCACTGGCTGAGGGTAAGGGGGACAAGATATAATTCGGATGTTAGAGGAAGGTTTTTCACACAGAGGATTGTGGGGGTATGGAACGCACTGCCAAGTGAGGTGGTGGAAGCAGGCATGCTGGAGTTGCTTAAGGGATACTTAGATAGGCACATGAGCAGAATAGAGATGGAGGGATATCGAAGATTGTTTTAAATAGGGATCAAGAGCCTTGGGACGTTCCTGGGAATCAATTGATTCCTACGGGCCTTCCAACTTACTTTCTGGCTCATTTGCTTTATTTTTGAGCTTCGGGGATTCCCTTGAATGTATGCATAAGATTGCATGTTATTGATGTATTTCTCTTTTATTCCACAGGTGCTTCCGCCAACCTTGCTGTCCAACAAGGGACATATTCGCAATGGGTCGTGCGAGGGCTGCTCTCGGATTTTTCGAGAGTAGCCTAGTGCTTCAAGTCGTTCGTGTACGCTTAAATGGACCAGTTGATGGACATGGTGATAGACTATCACTGTTTGTGCTGTGCAGATACATGGATTTGGGCCGGTGTCTCTGGGAGTTTGTGCATTCTCCACGTGGTTGCGTGTGTTTTCTCCGGGTTCTCCGGTTTCCAAAGATGTGGTCTTAGGCTGATTGGTGAAACAAATTGTCCCTAAATTGTCTCCCCAAGTCTGGTTTCCAACATGGATTTACATAAACATAGACAAGTGTTATGGGTGGAAGAGGGAACTCACGTTGTTAAAATGACAGCGCGGGCTCGTTAGGCCGAACAGCCTATTTCCGTGCTGCATTGTTCTTTGTTCTTTGGTCATTTAATGATTCATCGTAATCATTTCAGAGTCCAGATTTACATTGCAGGTATGTTCGTTTTATTTAATCAATTTAAATTCAAACATTAAATTCAAAATGTAAATTTGTGCCTGACGATCAAGAGGTTTGACTTACAGGGTGTAGAATAGAGATACGATAATTATGCCATCGGCATTACATAGTGTGGCCATCAAAAAAACTGCTGAACATAGCTCTATCTTAAAATGTCGTAACAAATTTTAGATTTTAGATATTTATTTGTTCTGTGATCCAATTTATGCTTATGAACAAACAGTTTGACTGGAAAAAAAGCTGACAGTGTGTTGTTCTGAAGAGTGATGTCGCAGACCGCGCAATTTTGTTACAAGCATGGTGAAATTTCTTCGCTCTGATGTCTGGAGTGTGAATTAGAAAACAAAAGGGAAATAATGCCCACTCTGCTTGTTAACTGTTTGACACATTTGCACGCATTCACTTTCACAGCTGAAAATTCAGACTCCATCAGTTAACAATTGATTGCCAGCCTGTCTAGCTTTGAATACAATTTTGAACGGATTGAATGTTAATCCATGCTGCCCATTTGTCATCATTTTGCTGCTCTTAGATTCAGTCAGACAACAAGTCCAATATCTCATCTCCAATGTGTCATTTTGTGTCACGTTACAAAGAACAATGAAAATCACCTGATCTTCAAAGAACTAGTTTTCAATCTGAAACCTTTGAAATTGGGAGCTGCTAATGTCTTCGCGGTCAGATAAGGATTATGATGTAATTAGTCAGAAAATTTAAAAAGAAAAGCTCTTGCAACTTAATAGAACGTTATATTAATTGAGGAATACGATCACGTTTTTCTTCAAATTCTTCGAATCATCTCGTCAATTTGGTGTGACCAGCAAAATTTGAAATTGTGTTTTTAATTATTGGCTCCAAATTGTTTATCTGATTTGTGTGCTGCAGTTGTCCCTGCATCGGATGCTTGGAACAGAACTTCCCGCCTGTCTAAAAGTACCTTCAACGCCTAATCTGTTTCTCGATTTGTACAGAAACTTCCGCCAATTTTATTGCGTATTCAATGATTACCCGAGAGGAAACTGGACTACCGGAGGAATGCCACGCATTCACGGTGAGGACGTGTAAATTCTGCACAATCAACCAACGACCAGGAATGAACCTGGTTCCCTTGTTTTCTACACTCTTCATCTGATGGAAATCAAACTACTTCAAATGCTGAAGAATCAAATAAACGTTTAAAATTTTGAAAGGCTGCTCAGATCTTCTAATGTCAGCGGAGAGTGAGACATATTTTACGCTTCAGGCTGTCGGCTCTCATCAGAACTGCACAACATCAGTGCACAGAATTGAAATGTTACTTCTGTTTCTCAATCCACAGATGCTGCAAATATGCTGAATATTTAAAACTTTTTTTTTAATTTGGCTGTTGCTCCAGATTTTCTCATTAGATGTAATTTTGACTTATTTTCGTTAATTCCCATCCATCCTCAAACGGAAATATCTTCCATGTGTTTATACTGTCAATCTCATTGATAAATTTGGAAATCTCGATCAGTCAATCAAAATCATTTTCTCAGAGCAAACATGGTCAGGTTTGTCAATCTTTCCTGATAAGGATCAACTTCCAGTTCGGACACATTCCAGCAGATGTTCATTCAATCGCAGCAAATGCAGAATGTGGTGTAGGGTAATGATTATCTGCTGTGAGTCACATGCCAAAGGCTCCTGGTTGGAATCAGGGCAGAAGCATTCCCGCATGTGTTTAATTTACCGTTATTTGGATATTACACGCTAATGTCGAGGGACTTCTGACGTGATTTTTGTTGCGCACCAAATTCATGGGAAGTGTCAGGAGCAGAATCGCGAGTTCTACACAACCTTTGTTGACCTCGCGAAAACCTGTAAACCGACAAGGCCCGTGGAGGATCATGTCAAAGTTCGGCTGCTCTAAACGCGCCCCCCACCCCCCAAATTCATTCAGATGGCACTCCAGTTCCATGATGCCATAATGGCCAGAGTACTGGATGACGGAGAATCCTCTGAGGCATTCCCAGTCAACAATGGTATCAAAAAGGGTTGTACGCTCGCACCCACACTGTTCAGCATGATGTTTACTGCCATGCTGAATGGTGCCTTCCAAGACAGTGTTGCTAGAATCAGCCTCAAGTACCGAGTGGATGGAAAGCTCTTCAACCTGAGGAGACTTCAAGCTATTACCAAAGGGACTGTTCTGAGAGATTCCCTCTTTGCCGATGACTGCGGCCTATATGCTGCCTCACAGCTACAGATGCAAGTCAGTATGGACAAATTTCCCATGGCTTGTGACAACTTTGGACTCGTCATCAACATTAAAAAGACCAAAACCATGCACCAGCCTGCTCCTCATGCACTGTGCACAGAACCCATAATCACGATCAAAGAGCAGAAACTACAGGCAGAGGACCAGTTCAGTTATCTTGGCAGCACCCTCTCCCAAGCAGTGACTATTGATACAGAAGTTAACTGCAGATTAGCCAAGGCAAGTTCTGCTTTCAGTAGACTGCGCTCCACTGTATGGGAACGTCGAGGAATCAGCCCAGCAACAAAACTGAAGATCTACAGTGCCGTGGTACTCACTAGCCTCCTGTATGCGTGAAATCTGGACTTTGTATCGAAGGCATGCAAGACAGCTCAATCATTTCCATATGACTTGTCTTCGCAGAATATTATGCAACAGATGGTAAGACAAAGTACCAGACACTGAAAGTCTCTTCGAACAAGAATACCATCAGTCCACACACTGCTGATGAGAATGCAGACCCGGTGGGCAGATCATGTCATCCGTATGTCAGAAGAGTGCAAACCTAAGTAGCTCCTTTTTGGGGAACTCTCTGCTGGAAGACTCTCGCATGGAGGGCAGAAGAAATGTTTTAAAGACACACTCAAGGTCTCACTGACGTCGCTTGACATTGACACGACCACTTGGGAAACGCTGGCACAAAACCGCCCTACCTGGTGGTATCTCATCCACGCTGTCAAGCTCATGAAGCGATGTGTACTGCTGAAGCACAACTTAAGCGTGATCCGCGCAAGTCCAGAGCCATCAGCGGAACAACAACCAGTGTCTACACAAGTCAGTTCAGTGTGTGCCAGGACATTCCGTGCCCGAATTGGACTGATCAGTCATCTTCCGATACAGCAACACCAGCCTCAAAATGATTAATGGTGTCAAGGTCCTCATCGATGACGATGAACGAACAACATTTGGATATTAGAATTATTCGTATTTGTCATGAAACGTTAACTAACATGTCGGTTTTCCAAGCATTTTCTTGTTTTAAAAGTCATGAGTCATGAATCACGGGAATAAAAGATTTAATTTTAAGGTCTGGGATCAAAAAAAAGGCAGGATGGATTACTGACACAAGGAATATTGGACTCGGCAACATGGTAATGGAGCCCTGGTGGTTTATTGGTTCAGAGTTAATGCTTTCAAATTCCAGGACCCAAGCTCGGGGACAAATGATTGAATCAGCGCAGTATGTTGAAGGTGGAATTTTCTCAGTGTCAGAAAGTGAAAGGACCTTGGCACCAAGGCAGAAGACGCATTTTGCTGCAATTTATTAGGTCTTGGGTAGCATTGATCGCTGCACACTTGATGAGCCGAATGGCCTCTTTCTGAACTGTATGGATTCTGATTCTGTGATTATATCGTGATTGAAAGATTGTGCGACTATATCTGTAGTGAATGTAAGTAAATAAGTTTATTTATTAGTCACAAGTAGGCTTACTGCAATGAATTTACTATGAAAAATCCCCCAGTCGTCACATTCTGGCGCCCGTTCAGGTACACTGAACAAAAAATTTATTTTGACCAATATATTTAACCAGCACGTCTTTAGGATTGTGGGAGGAAACCGGAGTATAAGGAAGAAATCAGCGAATTATATCAGTCACATCTTCCACTTCTCAGCTTCACCTCTCCCAAACAATGCAAAGTCATCTTATTTCACTTTCTTTTGGTTCTAAGTAATCTAGCCAGGGGTGGAGAGAACAGTCTCTCACCATATAGACTGTCAAGCTATCTCTCAGTTTGAGGCATTTCGACAAGATGACCTTTGCTTGTTCTAAAGTCCAGAGAGAAGAGACTTATCCTACTGAATGCACTCTCCCAGGAGAATGGTAGAAATCAATCCAATGAACCTTGATTACACACAGAAAGCGAGAGAATAGAGACAGCAAAGAACAAAAGAGTTAAATGCAATAGAACAGATCAGAGATTGAAAGAGTGTGAGGGAGACATATCGAAACAGTGAAAAACAGAAATAGCGAGTAGGGTACACACCCACAACCCATGAATGAGTAACAATATTTATAGCCAATTGTCTAAACCAACTAACATGAGATCCTCTAAACTGGTGAATAGGAATAAAGTGAATGCTGGCTAGCATCATAACCTTTGGAAAATGAATTGATAAGAAATTGAGTACAATTTTCATTCTAGCCCGTGGTCAAAAATTAGTTGTCTGGAGCTTTAGGTTAAAGTCCAACAAGTTTATTTGTTATCACGAGCTTTCATATCACTGCTTCTTCATCTGTTAAGTCAGTGCTCCAAATGCTTGTGATACCAAATAACTCTTTGGACGTTAAGCTGGTATTGTGAGACTTCTTGCATTGCTCACCCCAGTCCAACTCCAGCATCTGCACATCGGGAATTTCAGGAAAGAAGCAGAGTGACTCGGAGGACATACAGACAGCTTTGCCGAGTGGGCAAGATGACAGATCGTGTGCAATTTTGGAAAATTAGTAGGTATTCCATTCTGAAAAAAAGAAAGGCAGGACATATTTGAAAGGATAAGAAAGTTAAATGTTGATGTTTTAAGCAAGATAGGTGCGTTCGCACAAAGATAAAGTTGGCATGGGTGCACAAATGAATTTGTCACCTTTTGTTGCCTTTTCTACACCCCATGCCCCAAACAAAAACCTCAAATGTGCTTCCTCCGCATGATTGAGCAATGCTACTTCTTTTGAAACCTGCGTTCTGTCTTTTCAGCTATATATTCCAAGGCTCTATACATCTTTTATCATCTTTGTTGCACATTGTGTTGGTGGGTTATGTGAGCTTTATACAAGAAAAATCCTTGGCCTTAAGGTTTCTTGTGAGCTGTTTGTTTCTGTAGGAAGCACCAAAACTTTGTACTGCAACGGTCTCTACGCCTGCTATATTACTGTTCTGTTGGAAAAATTCTATTCAAGTCAAAAAAAAAGATTTGCAGCTTTGAGGAGTGTTTCTTTTAACGGAACATCAGGAGAAGTTGGAAGACTTTGGTATTTTTTCCCCCAATGGTGCAATGATGGCAGATTCAGATAATTCCTCCAATGGCGAAGTAGCTCTCAATTATCTCCATTAGCATGGGTTTGTTTATTCTCCTAACTGGTGAAATAAAATAATGTTTCACTCTTTTCTCTGAACATCTATAATGTTAAAGTTAAGAACAATATATTGGTGACAGAGTGGCTTAATTAACCTGATAATTTAAGTTCATTACTGTAACTTGTACGTTGTTTATGTGAAGGGGGCTTATTGCGGGTGACACGGTAGCACAGTGGTTAGCACTACTGCTTCACAGCTCCAGGGACCTGGGTTTGATTCCCGGCTTGGGTCACGTTCTCCTCGTGTCTGTGTGAGTTTTCTTCCGGCTACTCCGGTTTCCTCCCATAGTCCAAAGATGTGCGTGTTAGGCTGATTGGCCATGATAAAAATTTGCCCCTTAGTGTCCTGTGATTTGTTGGGTAGAGAGATTAGTGGGTAAAATATGTAGGGATATGGAGGTAGGGCCTGGTGGGTTTGTGTTCGATGTATTCTCGATGGGCCTCTTTCTGCACGTAGGGTTCTACGACTCTATGATTGTTCGGGATATTTAAGAGTCAATCACAGTGTTGTCAGCCTGGAATGACAGAAGAGCCAGACTAACTCAGTATGGAATATTTCCTTTGCTGAAATCAATGTTCAGTGCACCAGGTAGGATTTTACAACAGTAGTTGATGGTTTTATATTTGGGCATACCTGAATGTAGATTTCACCTCAAAATTTCATTAATTTTGAATTAAAATTTCACCACTTTCTAGCATGGTAGTAATACACACCTACATAGTGGAATCACCTCAGAATTAGTAGCTTATCAATATAATCCCTACGGCTCCACATCACCTCAGATACTAAGATTCCACTGATGATGATTAGGCCAGTTTAATTCACATTTTCATGATTCAATCGTCTACTTTAATTTTCATTAATTTTTTAGAGATGTCAATGAGGTTCCACAATGGACTTTGCAAATCTCAAATACAACCAGGTCCGCCACCTTCACCACCATGGAATCGATCTTCCCCTCCATCTAAGCAGAAAATCCAGGTCTGACAGCAGCTGCACTAAACCCTTGGTTAAATTTAGACCAATAAACTTTTAAAAATCCAAACCAATTAATGATGCCCCTGGAGGCTGACATTACATACAAACCTGGCAACTGGTGACTGGAATAAACAACGCGTTGTGAGATTCTGTTAGAAATGCACGGAGCACCACAAGGATTGCTGTTTGCCGTTTACTATCCCGTCCTTGCCGCTATCGGGGTCCCAGGTCAAGTATCTGAGCCCGGCATTATACGATTCGAATGTATTCGATTTCCCCCTTTCATTATATTTTACTACCTTTCTCTGCCGTTTTTTTTCAAGACAGAAGTCCAGTTATGTCCTAGCATTGATACTGCTGCTTTTTGTGAATTATCAGACTGTTTGCCTCTTGTAATTGTAATTATATTGTGTTCGATACACTGCAAGATTTTTTGAACTGCGATCATGTTATCATAGTGTGACTTTTTTTTTCTCCAGAGTCTTAGCGGTATTGTGAATAAATTACTATAAGGATGACAGACAGTGAATGCAGCTTGCATACTTATTTATTCACTTTGCTAGCGCAGTTCCCTTGGCTGAAAGAGTACATTGTCATCAAAGTACATGCAGTTATATTATGTTAGTGTCAATGTTACTCTCATGTAATCGGTACATTTTCACTCCAGTTTACATGAAATGTCCATACGTTACTCACATCCAAGCTCAAGACGAACAACCCAAACCATGTTTTCCGTATGAAAATAGATCCATTTTGTTTTGAAAACATTCTGTTGACGAATATTCGCACTGTGATAACGGGTAAATTTAACTTGTGTTATTAACGAAGCCGTCTGTGAATTATCTGCAGCTTCCCCTGGTCAAATAAGTTAACTGTCACTGTGTTCTCAAGAATGTGAAAATGCCTTAGACAGTTACAGTCGCAGCGGTCATCTGGACTCGAAACTTTGTCTCCATTCTCTCCCCGCAGATTTTTATTCTCTGTTTTTATTTCAGATTCCAGCATCCGCAGTATTTTGTTTTTTTTTCTCTTGTTTTTTCTGCATTTCTGTCTCAATCCCAATGTCTATTTTTGTTACAGCTAACTTAGTGGTGATTGTAATCTTGTCAAGAGGAAGATGTGGACTCTCCAGATGTATCACTTGCTATCTTGTTTCTATGGCGGCGACTGATCTACTGCTCCTTGTCAGCACTGTGATATTGAACCGGATTGCTGGTATCTATTTTCCATTCGGTTTTCAGTCCATCACGCCAGTCTGTAGTCTTCGTTCTGCCCTAACTTATGCTGCAATAGACAGTTCTGCCTGGTTAACGGTGGCTTTCACCTTTGACCGATTTATAGCCATTTGTTGCCAGATGCTGAAAATCAAATACTGCACCGTGAAGACAGCTGCACGGGTCATAGCTATCGTGTCCATACTGAGTTGCTTCAAAAATTCTTTCTTATATTTTACGCATGAACGTTTGGTCATAATTAACAATGTGCCCTGGTTCTGTGGCATAAAATCAACATTTTATACCGAACCAGGATGGGTAGCATTTGACTGGATTCATTGTATTTTAACCCCTCGTCTCCCTTTCATTCTAATTTTATTGCTGAATGCTCTGACTGTCAGACACATTCTGGCGGCCAGTAGAGCCCGTAAGAGACTGCGGACCGGGAACAATGGAGAGAATCAGAATGACCCAGAGCTGGAAAACAGGCAAAAATCTATTGTTTTACTCTTTGCCATTTCAGGCAGTTTCATCATCTTATATTTAATATTTTTTATAACCATCTTTTACGTCCGAGTAGCGAAAGTAACTTATTTCTCAGGTTCTAATGTTAGCCAGTCTACATTTGTTCTGGAGGAATACGGGTATATGCTTCAGCTGCTGAGTTGCTGCATCAACCCTTTCATTTATGCAGGGCCCCAGAGCAAATTCAGGGAAGAGTTAAAGAATGGGGTGAAATATCCTTTGTTTCTAATTGGTAAATTACATAAGAGATAAAAAGAATAAAATCAAACATCATTTTAACATTGTCGTCCACCTGATCTGATTTGTGTCCATGGACTCACTTCCTATATGCCTGTTCACTCACGCTGTAATCTTGACTAATTCAGCGAATTTATGAATGTTTAATAATATTGTGCCCAAAGCATATTGTCCATTCTCAATTATTTTCAAGTTCAGTTGTTCATGATGAGTTTGATCTGCTGCTTTCCCATCGGTTTTGGTTTGCCTCTGCATTTTTCATTCATGTGAGGAACATAGAGCAGGACCTCTGATCAGCAAGTGGATGACAAATTTAAGTATTTATTAATTCCATTTAGTTCCTTCCGAGGAACAGTTTGCACATGAGGTGCATGCCAGACTCGAAACAATCACTTCCTGAAAACGTTTGCATAATAATATTGATTTTCGGAAGAGTATTCTTTCTAAAGGTGAAAGAAAGAACGTTAGCAAAAATAAAAATTATACCAGGATAAATCTATATTCAATGTCCACTGCACACTCTAGCACTTTGTCTTTGTTTTTCAACACTTCGTCAGTGTTTGAATAGATAGTTGTCCGAAAACCAACCATTCAGCAACAGGCTGATAGATTAGACAAGGAACACTCCAGTGATGGAGAATGTTTGGAACCGTTGGGCCAAATTCAAATGCTATCCCCCTCCCCAAACAAAGATGTACGTGTCACATTTCATGTCTCCAATTCCACACACACAATGTTTCCCAGAAGTCTGTGCTTTAAAGATAATGTTTAATTTGAATGGCCAGTATCAATTTTAAAGATCTCCTCTCTGTTCATCACAAATAAATATTGATTTCACATGAGTACATGTGAATTTCCCACGAGAAGGTTGTGCCATCCTCCAGATCTCTTAATAGGGAAATCTTGCAGATTTTTACTTCAGTTCGTCCAATGAGATTTTGCAAAATGGTCAGTAAACCACCATTGCACCTTTTTTTTTCTTTCAGGAGAACATGTGCAATGTGTATTATTTGCCTTCAGATACGAGTCAAATCTCTCCCCTTAACTATGTGTTGCGTTTTCTTCTGTCTTCAGTTAGCAGCTGTAATCTTCTACAATTTACAGAATTGAACGCATCAATTTCAGTTCCATTGCTGAAGTAACTCATAACATGGCATAATTACGTCATTTTACACTCTCAATGTTGACATTTGACTGCACTGCAACGTCAGATGTCCATATTTATTGTAATGACTTACTGTCAATCAGAAACCATTGATGCCTCATTTTCCTGAAAAATACCTTTTCTTTGTTTCCTATGACTTATTTCAGAATTGTTGATTGCATGTGACATGACAAGCGCTTCTGCACATTTAATAGAATCAATCCCTGGTCTGTCCGATTTCCAAATGTATTTTTTTCTCTCTGTTTCGTTTTATGCTTTCAGTATCGTGATCTATCATCTCTGGTATGTTTTCTTGCTATACCTGCGATTGTCATTTCGTGATCTACCCCGAAACAGTCGGTTGCTGGACATTAATAGAGCATTTACTTTATTATCTATTTTTGAGACGCATAGCAAACAAATAATAATTGAAAAAGGCGCGGGGAGACAGTCCAAAGACTTCCCCAGTGGCAGCCCCCTATATATCAAGGGCGGAGGGTTAAAAAAGGCAAAGCACGAGTACCAGAGTACCTCAAAGGGGAGGAAAGGGGCTAGAAGGGAGATAGTGGTGGGGGATGGGAGGGTTAAAGGAATAGATAGGCGGTTCTGTGCTCCAACGCGGCACTCCAAGATGGTAGTTTGCCTCCCTGGAGCAGGGGTGCAAGATGTGTCTGACAGGATAGAGGGCATTTTGAAGGGTGAGGGCACCCAGGCGGATGTGATAATTCATGTAGGTGAGAAGGATGTAGGAAGGAAGTGCAGGGAGGATATACGAAGGCAGTTCAGGGAGTTGGGGGGTAGGCTGAAGAGCAGGGCCTCCAGGGTGGCCATCTAAGGGCTGCTTCCAGTGCCGGGTAACAGCAGAGCCAGGAGAAATGACGTCCTACAGCTGAATGCGTGGCTGAAGGACTGGTGTAGGGCAGAGGGTTTCATATTTGTGGATAACTGGGAAGTCTTTGTGAAAGAAGAGCACCTGTATAGAAGGGACGGGGAACACTTAAATGGGAAGGGCGTGAATATCTTAGCTGGGAGGTTAGCTGGAGTGTTTCGGCAGGATTTAAACTAATATGGAGGGGGGAGGGGCTGAGACCGATAGCTCGGTAAAGAGCGAGATCGGAGATAGAATAAGCTTGGATGAGAAGAAATACACCGGGGAGAAGGAGGTTGCGAGTAGGCTTGGAGGTCTGGAGTGTGTCTGTTTCAATGCGAGGAGCATAACAGGAAAAAACGGATGAACCGTAGGGTCTTCATGTTTGCAAGGAACTTGTATCTGATTGCGGTAACGGAGACGTGGTTAAAGGAAGGGGAGCAGTGGCAACTGAACATTCCTGCGTATAAGTGTTTAAGGCGTGACAGAGAAGGGTCCAGAAGAGGTGGGGAGTAGCGTTGTTAGTTAAGGAGAGCATCACGGCGGTGCAGAGGGAGGACAATACACAGGAGTTAGGAGCGGAGTCGCTGTGGGTGGAGTTGAGGAATAGAAAGGGGGCGATTACTATGCTAGGGGTGTATTATAGTCCACTCAACAGCCCGCGGGTAGTTGAAGAAGGCATATGTAAAGACATTTTGGATAGGTGCAGAAAGAACAGAGTCGTTATAGTGGGAGATTTCAATCTCCCTAGGGTGGATTGGAAAGTACCTGGAGCTGGAGTACCTGGGGATTTGGACGGGCAGGAATTTGTAAAATGTGAACTGGAAGTATCGTTGGAGCAGTATGTGGCTAGCCCGACTAGAGAAGGGGCTACATTGGATTTAGTGCTGAGTAATGAGCCAGGGAAGGTGATTGATGTTGTAGTAGGGGAACATGTGGCTAACATTGACCACAATTCTGTCTACTTTAGGATTGAGATGGAAAAGGATGCTTGTTGCTGTAGGGGCAGGGTGCTGAATTGGGGGAAGGCTAACTACGGACGGATTAGGCAGGAAGTTATGGAAACTTATTGGGACCGGTTGTTCGAGGGTAAGTCCACGTTAGGCATGTGAGAGTCTTTCAAGGAAATACTGAAGATGTTGCAAGATAAATATGTGCCGGCGAAGAGGGAAGATGGGAAAGGTAGGATTAGAGAACCGTAGATTACTAGGGATATTGAGGACATTATATGGGAAATATTCAACCTGGAGTGCAGTTACAAGTGGTGTACCTCAAGAATCTGTTTTAGGGCCACTGCTGTTTGTCATTTTTATAAATGACCTAGATAAGGGTGTAGAAGGTTGGATTAGTAAATTTGCTGACGATACCAAAGTGGGGGGAGTTGTAGACAGCGAGGATGGATGTTACAGTTTGCAGAGGGACATAGATAGGTTGCAGAGCTGGGCCATGAGGTGGCAAATGGAATTCAATACGGATAAGTGTGAGGTGATTCACTTTGGTAGGAATAACAGGCATATGAAATATAGGGCTAATGGAAGGACCCTTAATAGTGTTGTCGAGCAGAGGGATCTTGGGGTACAAGTACATAGCTCTTTGAAAGTTGGCACCCAGGTTGATAAAGTTGTTAAGAAGGCGTACGGTGTGTTAGCTTTTATTGGTAGAGGGATTGAATTTAGGAGCCGTGAGGTTATGTTACAACTGTACAAAACTCTGGTGCGGCCGCACTTGGAGTATTGCGTACAGTTCTGGTCGCCGCATTATAAGAAAGATGTGGAAGCATTGGAAAGGGTGCAGAGGAGGTTTACCAGGATGTTGCCTGGTATGGTGGGAAGGCCTTATGAGGAAAGGCTGAGGGACCTGAGGTTGTTTTCATTAGAGAGAAGAAGGTTACGTGGTGACCTAATTGAGGCGTATAAGATGATCAAGGGATTGGATAGGGTGGATATTGAGAGCCTTTTTCCACGGATGGTGATGACCAACACAAGGGGACATAACTTTAAATTAAGAGGTGGTAGTTATAGGACGGATGTCAGAGGTAGGTTCTTTACACAGAGGGTGGTGAGGGCGTGGAATGCCCTGCCTGCAGCAGTTGTGGACTCGCCTACTTTGGGGACATTCAAATGTTTGGTGGATAGGCATATGGATGATATTGGAGTAGTTTAGGTTAGAGGGTCCACTGGCTGGCGCAACATCGAGGGCCGAAGGGCCTGTACTGCGCTGTAATGTTCTATGTTCTATGACTTGGTTAGGAAGAAAAGAGAGGCGTATGATAAGTCAAAGCAACTGGGAAGGGAGACAGCGTTGGAGGAATATAGAGAGAGTAGGAGGGAGCTCAAACGGGGAGTTAGAAGGGCAAAAAGGGGGCATGAAATGATTTTGGCGGATAGGATTAAGGAAAATCCAAAGGCTTTTTACTCCTATTTTAGGAATAAAAGGGTGGTTAGAGGAAAAATCGGACCTCTTAGGGACAGAGGAGGGGAACTGTGCTTAGAGCCCGAGGGAATGGCGGTATGGAGGGACTACCGACTTTGCGTCGGTATTCACGAAGGAGAGGGGCTTGTTGAAAACTCCTGTCTCTGAGGGAGCTCTGGACCAGTTGAGGGAAATATCCATACCGAGGGAGGAAGTGTTAGAACTTCTAGGTAGCATTAAAACTGAGAAATCTCCGGGGCCTGACGGCATTTATCCCAGGCTGCTTAGGGAGGTGCGAGATGAAATTGCTGGGCCTCTGACGCAAATCTTTGTCTCTTCTTTGGACACAGTGAGGTCCCAGAGGACTGGAGAACAGCTAACGTTATACCATTGTTTAAAAGGGGTAGTAGGGATAACCTTGGGAATTATAGGCTGGTGAGTTTGACGTCAGTGATAGGGAAGCTGTTGGAGGGGATTCTTAGAGATAGGATGTATAGGCACTTAGAGCGTTGCGATCTGATTAAGGATACACAGCATGGATTTGTTAAGGGGAGGTTGTGCATAACAAAACTGATAGAATTTTTTGAGGAGGTGACGAAAACAGTGGACGAAGGGCGAGCCGTTGATGTCATCTATATGGATTTTACTAATGCGTTTGACAAAGTCTCTCATGGGACGTTAGTTGAGAAGGTCAAGGCTCATGGGATACAAGGACAGGTAGCTTGATGGGTAAGTAACGGGCTTGGTAATAGGAGACAGAGAGTAACAGTGGAAGGGTGTTTTTCCAGCTGGAGGTCGGTCACTAGTGGTGTGCTGCAGGGCTTGGTACTGGGACCTCTTCTATTTGTAATATGTATAAATGACTTGGAAGAGGGAGTAAGTGGAGTGATCAGCAAGTTTGCAGACGATACAAAGATGGCTGGACTTGCGGATAGTGCGGAGCATTGTCAGGCGATGCAGCAGGACATAGATAGGCTGGTAGCTTGGGCAGACAGATGGCAGATGGAATTCAATCCTGATAAATGTGAGGTGATGCATTTCGGGAGAAAGAATGTAGGGAGGAGGTATATGATAAAGGGTAGACCTATTAAGAGTATAGAAACGCAGAGGGACCTGGGGGTGTAGGTGAACAAGTCTCTGAAGGTGGCAGAGCAAGTGGAGAAGGTTGTGAAGAAAGCATATAGTATGCTAGCCTTTATAGGAAGGGGTATAGAGTACAAGAGCTGGCCTTTAATGTTGCAGTTGTATAAAACGTTAGTTAGATCTCATTTGGAATACTGCGTCCAGTTCTGGTCGCCCTACTATTGGAAGGACGTGGAGACTCTGGAGAGAGTGCAGAGGAGGTTTACCACGATGCTGCCTGGTATGGAAGGTCTGAGTTATGAGGAGAGGTTAGGCAAATTGGGACTGTTTTCCTTAGAAAGACGTAGACTTAGAGGAGATCTGATAGATGTGTACAAGATTATGAGGGGTGTAGATAGAGTAAACAGGGTTAAGCTTTTTCCTAGGATGGACTCTAACAGCACGAGGGATCGCGGGCTTAGGGGGAGGGGGGTAAGGTATAATTTGGATGTTAGAGGGAGTTCTTGCACACAAAGGGTGGTGGGGGTATGGAATGCACTGCCAAGTAAAGTGGTGGAGGCAGGTACTCTGGAGTTATTTAAGAAATACTTATGGGCACATGAACAGAATGGGAATGGAGGGGTATAGAAAACTGATTTAAAATAGGGTTCATGTGCCTTGGGAGTCCCTGGGAAGTGTGTAAATAGATGATGATATTGATGTACTTGTTTTTATCCTACAGGTGCTTTGATCCACCTTATTGTCTAATGAGGGACATACACGCGATGGGTCGTGAGATGTCTGTTCTTGGATTTTTTTTTCGTGAGTATCCTAGTGCTTCATGTCGTCAGTGTACGCTTGACCCGGACCATTTGATGGGCAACACGACAGCTCGGTGACTTTCGCTGTGCTGTGCAGATACATGGATTTGGGCCTGAATCTGTGGGAGTTTGCGCATTCTCCCCGTGCTTGCGTGGATTTTCTCTGGGTGCTCTGATTTCCTCCCACATCCCAAAGATGTGCTCTTAGGCTATTTGGCAAAACAAATTCTCCCTAAATTGTCTCAAATTTGGTTTTTAATCCATACATCTATAAACAATGGACAGGAATCGTGGGTAGAGGTGGCAACATCGGGGTGGCGGCGCGGGCTCGTTGGGCTGAAGCGCCTGTTTCCCGTGTTGTTTTGTTCTTTGTTCTAATTCTTCCTTCCATAGTTGTATATTTTGATATCAATTCGATCACATTTACATTGTGTGTTATCTCAGAGTAGTGTCAGCATACTTAGATAGGCAATTCTCTATTCCTTCACCACACGACACGCCTTTTGCAATTGAATGCATTTAATTCGTTTCCATTGTCACCAGGGTGTTGTGTTTTTTTTTCATTTGTCATTGTTACCCTGACAACCACTATACAAGCTAACTGCAGACATCCACCTGTCTAACTGTTTTCGTCCTTGAACTCCATCCTTGTTGTTCGAAACACAAGTTCATTGACAACACTGGGCAATTTATGACTGACACTTAGTGGTTGTCTATCACGCATTCATATATGACATAAAATGAATTTGGACTCAATGCATATATGCTCTGCCGAGGTGAAAAATTAGAAAAGTGAACAAGTGTTCAAATCAGGATCAAAGAGCATTGCGAAGAAAAAGAGTAATGAAATGAACAAGTATATTGTAACACATATGTTCTCAGTGGGGATTGGCCTCCAAGACTGATTAGATAAAAACACAAAAAGCAACGGCATAACTGCACGAATACGAAATATGTATGTGGCGTGAAAATTCGTTATTGGAACGAACCAGGTTGTCATGATATGAAAAGCTGGAAGGAAAATATCAAGTTAAGTAACTTGAAGTACAAAGGCATACATTTAGAAATGAAATTTGAAGTGATCAGGGATCTGCTCCAATTGGTTTCCTCTGCACATTTTATAATCATCCAGCAAAGAGATAGATAAACATTGCTGCTTTCCCGGGTGAACTCCAGCATCACAGCTCAAACTGAGACTTCCTCTATCCCGCTTTGTTAATGTCACAATGAAGTCAGATAGTTTAGCGTTTAATTCAGTGAGAAGTTTTCTTGACACTTAACCCGAGAGTTTTATCCAGAAATGAATAATATTTCTGTCAGTGCACACCGTTAAATCTGACCCATTACTACGCAGATTTTACCTTGTATCACCAGTTCCACTGTTCCCGCTTTGCATCTTGTCACTGCCTTTCACTGTCTGTGTTTGTTCCCATCCTCTTGTCCCTGTGACATTTCAAGTTCAGAAGAATACTTACATATTTTGTTCCACTGATGCTGACAGAATTGCTTTCGACCAGGAATATTTCAGGATTGCTTATCGAAAATATATTTTTTTAACATATCAAAACCAGACGGCGAGCCTGCAAGAGCCGAACACGAATCACTAGAGCACCAAGCTGGCAGGGAGTTTAGGAAAGTTGTAGAACATCGAGGTCTAGGGCAACATGGTCAGAGCTCATTGAAAATGGAGTCACAGGTGGACATGTTGTTGAAGAAGCCATTCGACATGTTTAGTTTCATTGGCCAAAACATTGAATGCAGGGGTTCTACAAGACATTGGAATACTGTGCCATGGTATAACTCTGATAGTATTTTTACGGACGGTATGTTCTGGTCACCCTATTATAGAAAGGATATTATTAAACTAGAAGGAGTGCAGAAAATATTTACGAGGATGCTTCCAGGACTTGATGGTTTGAGTTATAAGGACAGGTTGAAGAGACTGTTTTTTTTTCCCTGAGCGTAGAGGGCTTCGGGATTATCTTATTGGCGTCTATGAAATAATGTGAGGCATAAATCAGCTGGATAGTCAATATTTTTCCCGATTGTAGGGGAGTCTAAAACATAGGCTTAAGGCGAGAGAGAGAGATACAAAAAAGATCCAGAGGGGCTCTTTTCACACAAAAGTGTGAGTGTCTGGAACAATCTGCCAGAGGTATTAATAGAGGCGGGCACAATTTTGCATTAAAATCTCTTAGGCAGTCACATGAGTAAGATGGCTATGGAAAGATACGGACCAAGGGCGGACAGTTGGGACTAGTGGGAAAAAGGCGTTATGGACATGGTCGGCCGAAAGGCCTGCTTCCATTCTGTAGACCTCTGTGACTCTACCAGATACTGATTACAAATGGGTCAGCCTCCGATTTAAATGGATAAAGGAAATATCATTATGCTGGGTTATAAAATGCGATTGACTGAGCAACTTGTCTGGAATTATGATTGTGGAATATTTACTGAATGTAATTTATTTTTTAAACTAATATGAGCCGGGTATGATCGATAAGAAAATCTAGAGAATGAAAGAAAATGATAAGAAAATCTATAATTGATCTGTTATTGATTGTACACGTTAAATTCACTGGAAAAGTCCTGCCGCTCTGTTCCAGAGCCACTTATCCCTTTTGGTCATCTCTAAGCAACTGCTTGTTGTGTTTTTGTTTTAAATAAACCTTACATCTTTACTCAGATATATCTGCCTCGTTAGTTTTATATGTTCTGCAATTAAAGACAGTATTGGTGATTTCAAATTATCCCATAATACTCGCCATAATTTGGAAATGTGTAATTTATTATGTACTTACGTCAAAAACACCTCAGTCTCTTGGTTTCCCGTCATGATTTGCACCTCTGCTCTGTATATGTTCTCTTGCTTGTGGTATGCTTGTCTTTCATGTATTTCAACGGACGAAATATAGGGAGATTCACACTGTTAACCCACACTGCAGCGACTCTAATCGTGTTTTTTTTAAAGGGGCAGTATAAATTAAACTATCTTCTGCCATACACTATCCTGCATCGGCCTCTGATGGAGCAAAACCTTTGCTTTTTAGAATTACCTGCAACTGGGTCAATGACAGAATAATTTATGAGAGAAATCACCAAGGTTTTCCTTATTCTTCATTCGTTTTGTCTCTGGATTTTATCAGAAACAAAGCAGAGATGAATGTGCATTTACACGGACGGCTCACCTGGTAGCGCAGTGACTCTTCCACTAAAGGCGGGGGGAACATGCCTGCCTGGGAAAGGAGGGGTGGTGGGGGGCGGGGTAATAGGGAAAATTGAGCAGAGGTGATAGATTTTGGAGAACGGAATTAAGCCAAGCCAGACTTGGTTAAAGTTTTATTCGATATTTATTTTAAAAAATTCAGAGAAAATTTTACAGGGATTTTTTTTTTAAAGTTCGGAAGATGAATACAACGATCCAGAGAACAGAACACATGCAGAGGGAATCCATCAATATTTGTACATCTGTTACATACATCAGAAAGAGAAAATAGGACCCTGAGAGAAAGAGGAATTAATAAATGGTATAAAGAATGAAAGAAAATCTTATTTATACAAGATATTTAAACTAGAAGAAAAGTAATAACCGCAATTACATTATAACACAGAAATACTTCGTACTTTTCACACTGAAAACTGAAATAACGCCTATAAATAGACTCAGTTACAGGTTTAGAAGATAAACTGACATAATTTTACTGACAGAATGACCGAGAGCTGATATTGCATTTGAGCCATACAGAGATATTGATAATCAGCTGAGGGAAATCTGCAGGGTCCAAAATTCAATCCATCATTTGATCTGTAAAAGAAAGATACAATATTGAAGCAGATATCTATGATGCCGGACATTAACGTTAGAGTTTTTAATCAGAGAAACATTGAGAGATTTTCACATCCGTTCTGCCAGTTTGAAATATGAGTGGATTGAATCATTTCACCTTCACCAGAGTGATGGCAGTGCTGTAGAAAATGCTCAGGAAGAACAGGACGATGAATGTGGAAGCAGTTGTCCAGATGTTGCTGTTATCATCCTCATTGTCTTCAATCCAGATGCGGTTGGTGGTATCTAGGGGGTGGAGACCAGGCATTGAAATCAGATTACTTTATTTATACAGGGATTCGTATTGCTACTTTCCTTTCCCTGTTCTCCTTCATAAGCTGTTAATTTATTCTCTTGTATAATTTCCAATGTATATTGACTGTTAAGTTCAGAACACTCAGTAACCAATCTCTGTAACTATTTTCACACCTGATCTTTGTTGACATTTTTGGGCAATCCATGTCAGAAATCACTGAAGATGTTGTCTTGAATATTAGTTCATTCTGAACTATTTGCCATTAACCCTTATTGAAGGATATTATGACTGATGTGGAGGAACCCTCACTGATCAATGACTGTTTCCACAGATGGTTACTGATCTGTAAATTGTGAATGTTGCTTTTTAAGAGATGGATGTAATTTCTGATCTTTTCTCATTCATGGTGGAAATGGTCAATAGATCATTAGCTTAATTGCAGTTTCTCAACGTGTTTGTCAGTGCAATTTGCGTTTGTGTGTGTATGCATGAGTATCTCGTGGCCTGCAACAAATTTTGGTCCTGAATTAATGCGTGTCTTTGAGGGTTAATGAACGTGTTCATTAGTCTTTGTTTGTTGATTTGCGTATGTTTGTTGTGTGTGCGCGTCTGTGTACATTTTATTCTTTTGACAATGTGGATATATGGATCTTATTGTGTGAAGTCTATGCATGTTTGGCAACGGCACTCACTATGTGTGCATATATTCATGCCTATTTCAATGTATTAATTTCTGTCACACGAGTGTGATTTCCTTCACATTCTGTGTACGTCTATTCCTCCGTCTGTTTGTATGAGTGTCTGTTAACACGTTAGTGCATGCATATCCGTGTTGATAGCTCTTCATATGTACGTTTGTATTTCCGTGTATAGAAATGTGTTCTGTTTTGTATGAACATGTTAAAGTTTTGCGTGTAAATGTGTTGCTCTCTGTTCATCTGTGTGCAGTCTTTTAATGAATTGTGCATATATATTTGCATGTTCGAATGTTAATGTGAAGGGCATTTTGTGTCTCTGTATCTATATTCCTTCAGCGTGAGCGTATGATAATATATGTATTTATTTGTGTGCGTGTGTGTGTGTGCATGCGTGTGTGTTTGTGTGTGTGTGTGTGTGTGGACCTGCATACATGTGCATCTGTCTGCAATGTGTGTAGACATGTATCTGTTTCAGCTTTGGTCTGTCTACCTATTTGTGTATGCGTACATGTGTGTGTGAACTTGTGTGTGTTCGTTTCTATATGTCTGCGTTTGTACATATTTGATTATTTGTGTGCATGCTGTTTTCTTTCTGCTTGTTTGTACATATGTCCGTATTTGTGTGCACGTGTGTGTGTGTGTGTGTGTGTGTGTGCATGCCTATATGCGTATTTATAATTATGGCACTTCTGCGCAGTATTGTCAGAGTGTGTATATTTTGCCCGTTGCTCCAATCACCGTAATCATTCACTGAAAATCATCCAGTCAATCCGAATAATGGAGGATATTTTCAAAGTTTTACTGTATTAATTTATTTTATGTGAGAGGCATGGTGATATCAGGACAGCGAATGAAATAATTCATTGACCCATCTCAGAAACATCAGGGACAGAACAGTGAAAACCGGGGAGAATCCTATTACTTGTTTAAATTTGTATTATGGGAAATCAATGCCAGCACATGATTAACACGAACAGGAGTGTTGAATTTTTTTTTAAATTAAGTTGGATAAGTAAATATATATAAAGATAATGATAATTCAAAATCTGCACCAAGCAACCCAGAAGCTAATTTGGACTGTTGGCAACTGAGTCCTTACAGTGGCGAGCTGATCGCTTCCAAACACTCTACTTGGGAGAGGGAGGAGAATGAGCTCAGAGTTTCCTCTCTCGACACGGTGAAGCAATGTCTCTGATGATTTTAACCACTGAGCAGGGGGAGGTACAATGGATTAAATAATGACATTCCTCCTCTTTTCGTTGAGGAAGTGGTGGGACATGGGTGAGCTATTGCTCCTCCCCTCTCTTTGTTGGGTGAATTAGGAATCTGGTATGTTAATAATTTCACTCTCCGTCTCTCTGATGGGGGGATTGTTGCTCCATGTTTCTGTGTGACCCTCACTTCAGTTCCCAATGGATGTGGTGTGGCAGGTTAAAGCTGGCATCAATGAGTAAAGACATGGGTAATGAGAGAAGCAGGTACACCAGATCTAAATGTTGTGTTTGTCAGAAATGTTGAGATTGTCGGAATTTTCCTTAGAGGGAGGAAATTCGGTGAATTTATTTTGCAGAATCCTGTCATGAATGTGCTCTACTCTATCCCTAACCCAGTGTGTATCTGAGCTGTGCGCACTGGTTTATTAAGAATTAGGTCCAAGACCTAAAAATATCTGACTCAAACCAAAGATATGCAATGGAAGTAAAACTGAAAAAAATACAGTCAATTAAGCGATTGGGTATTTCATTTATCGTTAGAGGAAAAAAATATTATTTTTATTGAAATTTTTAATGTAAGCGAGTGATTCTCATTGACATGAATTAGCGTTGTCCATCAGTGCAAGCGAAATGTTCACAAAACTGGGTTTACCGCTGGATTTGTCAACTGTTCTGTTGATGATCTTCAAGGGGATGGCTTCATGCCCCACCACACAGGAGTAAGAAGCGCCGCTGGACCATTCCTCTGCTTCAATGGATAACAGGCTGTACATGAAGAAGGAGTTATTGCCGTTCTCCGCCACCACCTCGGTGTTCCTGTAGTTCGCGGGATTCACCGGCTTGTCGTTGACGGTCCACTTGACGAAGATCTCTCGGGGGGAGAAACCTCTCACTAAGCAGCTGAGGGAGACGAATCTCTGAGCGGAGACTTCTGCCGAGGGCAGGAGGACAGAGACGAACGGTTCCCGTGGATTTGGATCTGCAGAAAATGTACAATAAATGTCAATAAACTGGCGAATTCTGGAGACAATGAAAGCGCTAGTTAGATATCAGGAAAGTGTGCTTCGCTTTTGATTTTAAATGTTTCCATTGTTTTACTTCCATCTTGGACGAGAGGTGAACACAATTGTTTTCTATTGCTATTGGACCCAACTACTATGTTTTTCTTTAATTTGCCTTCATTAAATATAATCGACCTTTTTTAAAAAATCTAAACCCAATAACATCGCCTTCAGTTCACTTTTCACTCACCAACACATCACATTTCTGCGTAAAAATATCTACCGGCCCAGATTCTTTTAGTTAGTAGAGTTTCCACTCAGGGGAGACCATTAATGCACTGAACGCTAAATATTGACAACTATACTCACAAATAGAGACAGTGGCACATTTATTGTTTCAATCTCTCAGCTCACCTGTTTCCTTGTGGATAGATGTTCTTAAAGGAGTCGGCAGATCCTGATGGCTCACCACGCACTCAAACACAACCGCGCTCAGCCAGGCTTGTGTCGAGGTGTTTAATTTGCTCATCACGCTGTCAGGTTCGGCTCCAGGCTTTTCGGCAATCTCCGATTTCAAATACTTCCCCTCTCGGATCCAGGACACGTTGACTCCATAAGGAGCATTGGAAATGATGCAGGTTAAGGTCACGGTCGCCTCCAGTAAGACCTGCTCTATTGGTGGTGGCTGTATCGTCACTGTGGAATCATGGCACTGGGAAGGATCTGTGAATGAAAAATGAAAATCAACCCTAGATCCCTCTTCAGAGCCAGGACAGCAATCTTCAGCCTGAAGGAGATGAAGTCGCCTGCAATATATCCATCTCTAACTATCACCTTTCAATTTCAATGGATTATGAAAAACCAGCTTGCTCTATGAAATTATTCAATTTATTAAAGTATTGTAGCAGCGGTATCATTTTCATGAATCAGCATTGCAGGATTCCCAAACAAATACACCATCCTGAACTCAGGGAAAAAAATACTGGTCGTTAGTTTATAAATATGGTGGATGCACTTTCCAAAATTTTACCCCTAAGCTGTGAGCTGTGGAACTGTCTGATACCTACTATCTCTCCAAATCTTACCAGCTGTCTCAGGAAAAAGGTGACATCAAGGCCGCCTCACTCACTATATTACTTCGAACCGAAAGGGAGCTCTCTTTCAAGGGGAGGCAATGGCATATGGTATTCTCAATGACTTGTAAACTAGGGCAGGACTCTGGGGGCATAGATTCGAATCTCATCATTGCAAATATGAAAACTGAATTATATAACAATCTGTAATTAAAAGTTCAAATGATTATCATGAAGCCATTGCTGTAAAATCTCCCCAAGTTCACAAATCCTCTTCAGCAAAGTAAATCTGCTGCCTTTGTTTGGCCTGGCATGCATGTGACTCCAGATTCACAACAACATGGTTGACACTTAAGTACCCTAAGGTTTGGGAAATAAATGCACACCTCATGAATGAATAACGAACAATTGCTTTTCTGATGAAATTCTGAACGAGACAGTGTCCTAATGCAGCAAACTACATGATAATAACTTAGAAGTTGTTCTATGGTTTATACCAACTGTAATAGATCTCTAATTCTGATTAACATCGGAATGATATATTTTGTCCTCTATTTGAGCCTCTTACCCACAGATCCACTGATATTCTGACTGTTGATGATTCCTTGATGAGTGACCTGGCAGGTATAGACCGCATTGCTGAACCATTCCCGAGCAGCGACTGTCAGCCGACTGCTGGCTGAGAAGTTTCTGTTCGCTTGACAGGCGGGAGTGGTGACAATTCCTGAATCTATGGGTTGTCCATTCTTCAGCCACTTCACCTTTATTGACGCTGGCTGGAAATCAATGATTGAACAGATGATGGTTGCAAATTTCCTGCTTGTGATTTCTTCACTGGAACTCACGGTGAGGATAACGGTTGGGGGGATGTCGCCTTCAACAAACACATGTTTAAACGTTACTTCAAGATTCAATTAACAACAAATCGACTTAGTTATTCTATTTCAGCACCAAAACTGACGATTTGAGAATTATACCCATGGTTTTGTTGAACTGGCGGGGACATGGCGAATGGAATTAAACCATCAAAAGTGTCACACGATGCATTTGCGGCAGGTAAACAAAGCAAGGAAATATTCAATAAAACAGAAGGTTGAGAGAGATTGAGGAAATGCAAGACCTTGTAGCGCATGTCCACAGTTGCTTGTAGATGGTAGGGCAACTGGACAAGATGATTAAGAAAGCATTTCGGATTAATTCCTCCAATGTGTGAGGTATTGAACACAAAATCAGTGATGCAATGGTGGAGCTGTATAGAACACTAGTTAAGCCACGTTTGGAGTTTGCTGCACAATTCTGGCCACCACGTTGCAGGAATGACGTAATGACTCAGGAGAGAGACGAGGTTTACAAAAATGTTGCTAGTGTCTGAAAATTGCAGCCACGAGGCGAGACTGGATAGTTAGGGGTTGTTGTTACTAGAAAAGAGGAGGCTGAGGCGTGACGTAATTATGGTTCACAAAATTATAAGGGATATAGGTAGAAATCATTCATTCTCCAAATGCAGGGTTCAATTACTAGGGAGCATGCTCATTTCAAAAAATATATGGATCTGCATCTCAAGTGCACCTGCAAGGCTACGAAGCAAGGGCTAGAAAATGAGGTTAAAATGCATGGCTAATGAATTTGTTCTCCCTTCTGGCCAGCACAGATATAATGGGTTAAATGGTTTCTTTCTGCGCCGCAACATTTCAATAGTTGAGCAACTTTTCAGTCATAGACATTTACTTGGATTTTGCACAATTTCTTTTTCAGAATGCTACAGATCAGTTATAGCTAAGATTTTATACAGTCCAACCACAGCGCCCCTCTCTTACCAAGGTTTCACAACACTTACATGGCATTTCAACGCTCTTGACTGAGTCACGGTGTCGAACCTCACAGTCAATTTTGGGGCACTCTCCCTCTGAGTCGCTGATGGTTAACTGGCTGCTCAGGATGTAGGTTCCCTTCGTGTTTCTCACTGATGGGTAAGTCTTAAACCCAGAGTTGACCTGCTGCCCATTTTTCTTCCAGGTCAGTTTGGAGACATCTGGAGAGTAATCCATCGCCAAACATCCGTAGGTGATGGAGCCGTCAGAGTTTTGTTGCTGACAGGAAGAGACCAGGCTGTAGAGAGTGGGTGGAGACGGTGTCACTGGGAAAGAGTAACCAATCGAATAAATTAGACTCTTATTTGTGTTTATTTAGTCAACAAACATGTTGTAACAAATAGGTTTATATATTCGACATAGCTGTTGGTGTTAAAGGGATGAAGGGATATGGGTAGTCGATATGATCAGAATATTGATGAGCTCTGACAAAAGTGCATGGTAGAGTAGGCTCAAAGGGCCGAATGGCCTACTCCAGTTTCTATTTTCTATGCTTCTATTTCGAACATTCATTAGAATTATGAACTTTTCCTAACATTTTCCGATTAAATCTGACATCCACCTTTGAGAATGTGTTACTTCTATCATTTGGGAATTATCTTCTCTGTAGAAACTCATATCCCTGTCTCCATCTCAATCAAATTAGGAAAAAAAAAATTCTGATAGTCTCAAAATGACGTATCATTCATTGGATTAACAGACAAAAACAAACATTTTTTCCATTATTGCAGCAACTACTCATTTCTCAAACAACAGCACTTTGTGATGAAGAAGTTGTCTCTCGCCCGGCTCTCTGCCATTTCCCTCAGCCCCCTACGCTTTCCCTCAGCTCTGTCCTCTGTCCCTGCTCCCTACCCTCTTTCTTCTTTCCCCAGTTCTCTGACCTTTACCTCTGACTCTCCTGTCCTTTCCCTTGGGCTCTCTGCCGTTTTCTTCGGCTCTCTGGCCTTTCATCTGCCCCTCTGCACTTTTTCGAGCCTCCTTCCACTTTCTCCTGGTTTTCTCTCCTGTCCCTTGTCTCTGTCTTTTCCAGATCTCTTTGCCTTTTCCCTCGCCTTTCTCCTCTTTCACTAGTCTCTCTGCCCTTTCCTCTTGCTCCCTGCACTTTCTCCTCTCTCTGCTCTTTTACACGCTGTGTGCTCTTTTCCCCACCTTTTTGCAATTCTTCTGGCTCTCTGCTGTTTCCTCTGGCTATCTGCCCTCCACCCAACCCTCCCTCTCCCGGCTCTCTGTCCTTTCCCACCCCCCTGTCTCTTGCCATTGTCCCTGGCCCGAGCCCCAAGCGATTTCCTCCAGCTCTCTGCACTCCCAGGGCAGCTCCCAAATTTAAACACCAAACTGCCACTCGAGATCTTTCTTCTCTCGCATTGCAGTCCTCCCCACACAAATTCAGTGAGTGTGAGTGAGCGAATGTGAGCGCATGAGGGTGAGCGATTGAATGAGTGAGAGTGGATAAGTGATGGTGTATGAGTGATGGAAGATGGTAAATGATGGTGAGTGAGTGAAGTTCATTGAGCGAGGATGAGTGATTGAGGATGAGTAAGTGTGGGTAATGGTGAGAGAGCGTGAGTAAATGAAGGTGTGTGAGAGCAGTTGGGTGAGTGAAGGTGGCTGAATGTGTGAATGAAGGTGGGCGAGAGAGAGTCAGTGAGTGAGAATGAAACAAACAGTGTGAGTAAGTGAGAAATCATGAAGGTTAGTTGAGGTAGGTGAGCGAGAATGACTGAATGAGGGCGAGGGAGTGAATATGACTGAGTAAATGGGGGTGAGAGAATGATTGAGTCAGGGTGTGTATTGAAGGTGGTGTGTGACAGTGTGTGAGGGAGAATGAATGCGGATGAGTGGTTGTGCGAGAGTGAGTGAGTGAAGGTGTTTGATTGAGGATGAGTGATTGAGGATCTGTGAGTTACGGTGCATGATGTTGAGTGATGGTGAGAATGTGAGGGTGTGTGAGTGAATGTCGGTGTGTGAGTCTGAGTGAGTTTGAATGGGTGAGGTGATGTAAGTGAGAGAGAGAGGGTCATTGGGCTTTGAGTGTGTGGGGGTGAGCCTGGCTGAGTGAGGTGCATGAAGGATTGAGTGAGTGTGAAAGTGAGTGAAACTGGATGAGTGAGGTTGTGTAAGTGCATTCAGTAAGTGAAATTGAGTGAGACTGGATGAGTGAGGATGGGTAATTGATTGAGGTTGAGTGAATAGGGTGAGTAAGTGAGGTGAGTGAGAGTGAGTGAAACTGGGTGCGTGAGGGTGGGTAATTGGGGCGAGTGAGTGAGGGTAAGTGAATGGGGTGAGTCTGTGAGGGTGAATTAGAGTGAGTGAGACTGGATTCGTGAGATGGGTAAGTGGGGTGAGTGAGTGAGGGTCGATTAGTGGGATGAGTGAATGAAGATGAGTGTGAATGTTGGTGACTGACTGACGCTCTAAGTCAGTGAATGAGGTTTAGTGAGTGAGGTTGAGTCAGTGATGGTGTATGAGTGTGGGTGGCTGAGTGACATTGAGTGAATGAGGGTGAGTGAGGGAGGGTGTGTGAGGATGAGTGAATGTAAGTGAGTGAATGTGGGAAAGCCTGTGACTGTATGAGTGTGAGTGAATGGAGGTGAGTGAGGGTATGAGGATGAGTGAATCAGGATTTGTGACTGAAGTTGAACAGTGAACTTGAATGAGGGTGTGTGAGTGAGTGTGGGTGAGTGAGTGAGTAAGGATGGATGAAATTGAGTGACTGAATACGAATGAGTGATTGTCAGTGAGTGAGTGTGTGAGGGTGAGTGACTCAGGGAGAATGAGGATCAGTGAGTTTCTGAGGTTGAATGCATGAGATTGAGCGCTTGAGGTTGAGTACGTGAGGGTGAGTGCGTGAGGGTGAGTGTATGAGAGTGAGTGTATGAGAGCGTGTGTGTGAGGGTGAGTGTGTGAAGGTGAGTGTATGAGGGTGAGTGTATGAGAGCGTGTGTGTGAGGGTGAGTGTGTGAGGGTGAGTGTGTGAAGGTGAGTGTATGAGAGCGTGTGTGTGAGGGTGAGTGTGTGAAGGTGAGTGTATGAGCGTGAGTGTATGAGAGTGTGTGTGTGAGGGTGAGTGTGTGAGCAAGGTTGAGTGAGTAAGAGTGAGCGAGTAAGCATGAATGTGGGGTGAGTAAGGGGAGTAACTGAGGATAAGTGAAGGTGAGTGAGAGGGGATGAGTGAATGGGGATAGCGACTGAGAATGCATGAATGAGGCTGAGTGAGTGAGTGTGTTAGCGAGTGAACGTGGGTAAGTGAGGGTGAGTGAGTGAAGTTCCTTGAGTGAGGATGAGATATTGAGGCTGAGTGAGTAAGTGTGGATGAGGGCGAGAGAATCAGTGAGCCACCTCCTCCTCTTCCTCCATCGATCTTTTCCCGATTCTCTGCATTAATCAGCTTTCAGTAACAGGGCTGTGTAAAGTCAGGAATCAGTGTAGATCACCGGGCAGCTGCTTTAATGTCGGTGCCTTTCTTTAAGAAACACGGATCAGTGAACAAATAGACAGACTGAGGGAGCTGGAAGGGAAGCTTACAGCAAAACTAGTGTCACACAGGAATCAATCACCAAGTTGATACCAGTATTGGAGAGCCAGAAGGACTTAGTCCCAGCCAGATCCCTTCTTATTTATTGTGTCTTTGTGTCCAGTATAACACATGGAAATCCCTACTTCTCACCTCATGGTGGATGAAATGTGTCATTGATGAAACAATAGGAGATTGTTGGTCCCAGAACAGTCCCCTGCCGAACTCTTGCAATGATATCTCAATTTGGATGCTTGACCTCCAACAATCATTACCATCTTACTTTGTGCTAAATATGACTCCAAACAGACGAATTTCCCACCGAAACTTATTCACTTGAGTTTACTCGTGATCCTCGATCCCACTTCATTCAAATGTTACTGGGAGAGAGAGTGGGTAGGCGCGCTGGCACAGCGGCACAGTGATTAGCGCTGCTGTGTCACAGTTCAATTCCCGCGACGAGTCATTGTGTATGGAGTTAGCAAATTCATCCCGTGTCTGCTTGGGCTTCCTTCGGGTGCTCCTGTTTCCTCCCACAGTCCAAAGATGTGCGGGTTCGGATTGGCCAGGCTAAATTGCCCCTTCGTTTCAGGGGGCTAGTTTGGATAAATACGTGTGGTTATGGGAACAGGACTTTTTTGGGATTGTTGTTGATGCAGACTCGATGAGCTGAATGGCCTCCTTTTGCGCTGTCAGATCCTATGATTCTATTCTATGATGTCAAAGACAGTCACTCTGATGTATGTGAGATGGAAAGTGCGTGAGAGGGTATTGTGTGTGTGTGTGTGTGTGTGTGCGTGTGAGAGAGAGAGAGAGAGAGGAGAGAAGGTGAATATTTGTGTCAGCGTACCTTTATGTGACAAACTGCGTTTACACGTGTGTGAGATAGTGGGCTGCGTTTGCAAGAGGGGTCAGTGCGCCTGTTGGAAAGCAAAATAATCTGTTCACGAGTGTGTGAAAGTATGCATGGGATTGCATGTGAGTAAGAAAGATGTGTGCAATGTGTGTGGTTAATAGAAAAATGTGTTTGTATGTGTGTGTGTGTGTGCGTGAGAGAGAGAGAGAGACGTTGCGTGCAAGAGGGTGTCAGACTCATGAGTACGTTTGCATGTGCGTGAGACAGTGTTCTGTGTGTGCAAAAGGAGCGAGTGTGTGTGAAAGGAAATGTGATATACAGAATGTGTGTGTGTATGTATGTGTATATGTGTGTGTGTGAGAGAGAGAGACAGTGAGATAGAAAGAGTGACAGAGACAGAGACAGAATATTTGTGCGAGACTATGCTTATGAGAGAGACTCTGAATGTGTATCAGAGTGTGTGTTAGTGTGTGTGCATGGGTCTATGCTTTTGAGAGAATGTGAAAGAGCTATTGTGTGAGAGCAAAAGTGTACAGGTGCGAGATAGTATATGCAAGAGAATAGGAATATATGCGCATGTGTGCGTGTGTGTAAGAAAGATCCATGTTCAACACAAATTGTGAGAAAGTGTGTACGAATAAATGTGAGACAACTTGAGCTTGTGTGCCAGAGTGTGGGAGAGAAAATGTGCATGAGAGAGTGTGAGACTATGCATATGTGAGTGTGTGTGCGCACCTGCGTGTAAGAAAGAACATGTATGGAGCTGTGTGCGTGTGGGTGACTTTGTGTATGAGGATATGAGAGACTGATTGAGAGAGAGAGAGAGAGCATGTCTCCATTTTTAATTGAGAAATGTATGTAGACGGTCAGAGAAAGAGAATATGTGTGAGAGATATCGTACGAGAGAAAAAAGTGTGCGTATGTATGTGTGCACGTGTGGGAGAATATGAGAGTGTATATGTGCGTGAGAGTGTGTGATGTGTGTAAATCTTTATTTGGCTGATTCAGTCTGGAAAAACACACTCACACCACACATATTCACCCACTCTCACAGTAAGGGGGACTGACAAGTGAGCACAATATGAACTGCGGGTCAAGGGTTGGAAAAAATACATTTAAATCTTTCACAAGTCTATCACAATTGAATAATGTATTCTATCCTCAATGAGCGAAACTTGGAGACTCTGACGAAATTTGAGACATTCTAGGGCAAAGGCACCCACAAGATTACGCACCCCCTCATTCATCCTATTCACGCTCTCCATCACGAACAAGCAGTGTCAGCGGTGTGTATTATATACAACATGCACTGCAGCAACTCACCAAGGCTCCATAGAATACACTGTCCAAACCTGCTGCCTTTACATTCTAACAGGACCAGGGCAGCAGCCACATATAAAAACATAAGAAATAGGTGCAGGAGTCGGCCATCCAGCCCCACGAGCCTGCTCCGCCATTCAATAAGATCATGGCTGATCTGAAGTGGATCAGTTCCACTTTCCCGCTTTCTCCCCACAACCCTCAATCCCCTTGTCTATCAGAAACCTACCTACCCGAGACTTAAATATATTCAGCGAGGTAGCCTCCACCACTTCAACGGGCAGAGATTTCCAAAGATTCACCACCCTTTGAGTGAAGAAGTTCCTCCTCAATTCCGAACTAAGCCACGCCCCCTCCCCCGCCCCTTATATTGAGGCTGTGCCCTCTAGTAATGCTATCCTTTCTAAGCGGGAAGAATCGCCCTACCTCTACCTTTCCATCCCCTTCATTCTTATATGTCTCTGTATGAGCACCCCCCCCCAACCCGGCCTTCTACATTCCAATGAGTACATACATAGTCTATTCAATCTCTTCTCATAGGCTAACCCCCTCATCTCCGGTATGAACACTATCACCCGCAAGCTCCCCTCAAAAACACACACCATCCTGACTTGAAACAATATTTCAGTTCATTCAAAATCCTGGAACTTCCTGCCAAAAGCACGGCGGATGCATTCAGCATATGGACTGCAGTTGTTCAAAGATGCTTCATATCAATAATTGGTGAAGGAAGAATTAGGGAAGATTCTGGTTGAGCAAATGACTCTAAAATGCCTTCAGAAGATTAAAAAATGAGATGTAAATGAATTTGTTCCTTCAACTGTCATACTAAACAGTTCAGGGACTGCTGTAGTATGGAACACAATATAGTAAATCTCACTTTGCATTTGTTCATCGAACATTCCCAAGGCCGGTACATCACTACTTAAAATTCACCCAATTCCCCCTCTACAGTCTGAAGTTTCTGCTCTCTTTGAGGGTCTCAATATGGTTTAGGGATCTTATTTCTGAGACGCTGAGTCAAACATCAAGTCAAACTGTTACATTTCTCACACATACAAGGGTATTGAAGAAATAGATCAAATTCCATTCCCGTAAATACAGCAAAAGAAACCAGAAGATTTACAATCAGTCAGGCAGGTTCCTAGTGGTCCCAAAACTGTGACCAAGCGCACAGAAACCGAACAGACACAAGCGTGCAACAGTCAAGTTCCCAGCAGATAGATCTGTTCAATCTGTCAATTTCATTCAAACTCTTAGATTCTCATTGATTAATGATCAACTTGCAACAACAGAAAATAAACATCATATTTTAAGTTAAACTGATATTCATTTGAAAATTCCCTTCGACTTTTATTTATTTATCTATCTGTATCGCCTCCCGAAAACAGTGTAAAAATGTAATTTTGCTGTAAATGGACAATCAAAGATAACAGATTCAGGATAGCTCAATGTCCCTAACAGAGCTGCAAAGACACAGTAACAGTTCAATGTCCATAACAGAGATGCAGTGACACAGTAACAGTTCAATATCCCTAATAGAGATGCAGCGACGCTGTAAGAATTAAACTAACCAAGAAACATTTACATTAAAAATCATTACCTGATTCGATCAAATTTCTGAATTAAATGTAATTAACAGAATAATCAAGGCAAAATACTTTATCGAGCTGAGCATAGCTGAGTAAAGAAATGTTTTGTTTTTAATTCATTTTCGATATAATTAAATATTCTGTAAAGCGGATGGTATCTTTGACGCTGGTGTATTACTTAAGGTTTTTTTGTTTTGAATTAATTAGCACCAATACTATATTGTGTTATTGTTAATTGGCAGTTAGTTCTCCTATTACTGATTTATACTCCGTAATTAAATCAGCTTTCAATCATTCAAAACTTGTTTTTGCCTCGAACATTGTGAAGTAATTAGGTTCAAATTAAATCTTAAACAATAAACTTAAATTACTGAATGGAAGTATTCAGACATGTGTAATCCATTTGTTTAAATCGAATCACATAGTAATGATTTTCATTTCCACTTTTATTCCAAATGCCTCACTATAATCTACAATCGTGTTTAAAAAGTGTGCTTCTGAATCTGTATTTGTTGTAACGGCATGGCAGTTTCAGATCAGTGAAATTGCTTCTTAGATTTAATAATTTGGACCATCCATATAGTTTACTTACTGAACATATTATTTAATTTAAAAAGAACTGAATTAAACAGTGAAAACAAATCAATGAGGACAATTCATTGAAATCCTCAGCAATACTGAACCATGATGCACAAAATACATTGAGACTTTCTCTTCAGTACATTTTTTTAATAAGAATTAAACATAATGCTCAAACAAAATCGATTCTTCTATCCTGTCTTTTATTCATCCAATAATTCTATTCTGTCTTCAGCAGTAATAGAGACATGATGTTATTATTAAGCGCAGACCAAAAATTACTTTTATATTATTATAATATTTTTATATACAATAATCTTTTTGAATTTCAAGAATTAAGTTGTCAATCTCTAACCAGTTTCTGTTGACACCTTACGCCAATCCAAACACGATGATATGAACAAATATTTAGTATTAGCAAATTCCACTGTCAGAAAACTGTGTTCATCTATCAAGTTTATTTAAACTGTGGGATTCTAACTGATCAACTGTCAAATTATAACAACAAAAAGCAATAACGTATTTTAAGCTAAACTGATATTAATTTCAAAATTCCCTCCGAATTTTAACTACCTCTCCCTGTCTGTCTCAAATCTCGAAATCTGTGCAAATTTCAAGACAGTGTAATGTCCCTAATAAAGATATATAGTGACGCAGTAAGAATTGTAATTCATGATTTATTTTAAGCTGCAAGCGTCAGTTAACATGAATAAAATATTCTAACATATATTCATTATTTTTTCGATACCTATTTATTTTATACTGACAAAGATTTTTAAATGCGGTTGTTCTTTTTTTCCACTTAGCTCGAAAAAGTGTAACCGCTCAGGATCACCGAGCTTAAAAAACATAGAAGCAATTGAGAAAAAAAACAATCGATTTCGCAATTTTTAGGATGAGATTAATGATTAATTATGTCGGCATCCAACTACAAATTACTTGGATGAAATGTTGCGGCTGCACAGAAAGAGTGTAATAATCGGACGCACAAAAAAAGCCAAACAGTAACGTCTTATTTTCCAAAACTCGTATTGAAGTGAATGCGAACTTCATCGGGATATAATGATTAATGCAAAACATCTTGTTAAACTGAGCGCTGTTATGCAAATAGCTTGTTATCATTGAAACAGTTTCTGAAATTATCACAAAATATGTCCAGCCTAAAAAAAATTCTGGTCATGTTAGTTGTGTACAAAGAGCAGCAGAACTATTCGGAGGGATTAATGAATAATGATATTAATATAAAATATTTGTGATGAATATTTGTGATGAATATGAATAAATTTTCACCGATTTAAAATGTTCTTTTATATTAATTTATGATTAAACGTTTTAATGAGAATTTTGTGGTTGCACAACGATTAGTGTCCGAATCTACGTTGTATATCATGATTTATTTTAATTTGTAAAAGTTATGTAAAATTTGTAAAAATGATGTGATATCTTTTCTTTCCAAAACCTGGCTGTTTTCTCCCGACAAGGATTTTCACACTCATAGATCGTTTGCATTCAATCAGAAAACATGTAACTGCTCAATGCCACCAAGTTTAAACAAGACAGAGACAATGCCGAAAGACCAAACCATTTCACACGTTTTAAACATTTATAGTAATTAAACCACAGAACCTCCTCAGAAACAGACTAAAACACATCAGTGAGGGAATGAATCCGTTTCACGGGGGCGCAAATCAATTATCCATTAAAGTGAAAAATATCATTGCAAGAAAATCTCAATATCCAATCCGACAAACCAGCTCGTCACCAAATATATGAATGGCTAAACTAAACAGAAATCTGGAATGAGAGCAATAGCATGGCGAGGAGGTGGAATATGTCCAACAAATTAACATTGAAACTTTAACACATTCTATTCATGTTGGGTGATATTTCAAACAGATTTCAAACATACTAAAACATTTGGAAAGTAAAAGCTGTAGCCGGCAGGTAAAATATTGCATGTTTCTCAAATTATGAAAGCAGTGCAAATTGTGTTTCGCACAACTGGCGTAAGCCTTGGTTAGTTTTAACCAGCAATTACCTGCTACGACTTTTAAAAATGCAAACACAATAAATCCTGCTTGATTTCTGTGTGCAGGCACACGTCAAATAGTGTAAAACTGGCAGTCTTTGTATTCAATCACAAAGCGTATAACAGTTCACTATCACAGGGTGTGAAAATGCAGAATTGCCAAACCATTTCACAAATTTTACTTCTTCGAAGTCACCCAAACAAACCATCTCCTCACCAGAAAAATGCGTCACTGAGGGTCTGAACCCCGGTTCATGCAGAAGCAGCTCAATTCTGCAAACAATTTCAACAGAATCAAATTCCACATTGGCAGAAAATCTCAATTTAAAATCCAGCCAATCCGTCGATCACCAAATAACTAATAATTAAAATGAGCACAACAATAACATAACAAAACCAGTACTTGGATTAAGCGGAACATGCTTATAGCATTAATGCAGAAACTTTAACACAGTGTGTTAAGATTTGTTAGATTTCAAATAATTGTGGTTTGCATGGTGCAACTCGCAGCCACTTGATGTCACCGAGATTCAATATTGCAGAAACGCCGAACTGTTTAACAAAAGGAAGGCATTTAAAGTAACCCACATACACTGTCCTCAGCAGATACATACCAAATCACAACAAGAGATTGAATCACTCAATAGTACCTTTTCTCAATTAACAGTAGAATTCTATAAACCCCATTTTAAGCAGGAGCACATGAAACATTGTAAAGATTTTCAGTACAGAATCGATTAAACTATATTTCAGTGAGCAAGTGAATTAATAAAATCGAGAAAAATGAAAAACAAAAACTCAAATAAAACATAGACTAAATAAATGCATGGTTCTTACCTGCAGTCACCATCACCATGGTCCCTTGTCCCCAGTAGCCCATGGCATCACAGTGCCACATTCTCTAGGCTGGGTCATACAATAACCATCGCTGAACAAAATAAACAGAAATCCGTCATTAGTTTTAAAGAAAAATCACATGCCAGAGTGGAAGTAAATCACTGCATTTTTCATGAAATTATTATTGCCCTGGTGAACGTCCTTCGCTTTAGATAAATAACATCAATGTTTTGTAGTTTACAGAGGATCCACATGATAAAGTTATTGAAAACACTAATTGATAAATAGTTATCATAAATTTTCCATATTTAATTTTCGCGATTTGTGTCGTGCTAGGACATAAATAATACAGCACTGTAAATAATGCTGGATTGTAAAACAGAGCATTGCCCCAGCCTTGGTCAATTAGCGCTGAGGGGTTTTTGTATTGACAGCAACTGTTGTGCCACCCAGCTATCACAGTGAGACACAGCATGTCAAATACTGTGCCCGCCTGCTAACTGTAAAATACAGAGATTTAATTTCACTGCTGTCTCAAATATCTCATACTACCTCTTCCAAGAACGAATGAGCGAGTTATTTCAGCTTGACCTGGTCATTATATTTATAAAGGATATCGGATTGCTTTTAAACTCTCTGTGTAGACTTAGCACGTCGGTCAATATAGATTTTACGGATGGAGTTTTATATCTTTTGATAAACTAATGTTACTTCCACACATTATTTCATTGAAGTCTCGTTTATTTTGAAAATCCTCCTGCGGTACTGATCACCAATTTGAATAATCTCTTTCGACGAGGTTTTTGTATGAGGATGTCGCTGTGCTCAACACTGTGACCCCACTGTAGTATCACAGTGACACACGCACACATAAAAACTACACTCAACTCCTGTTCAGTACTACCACTCAATATTTACTTGAAATAGATCCGTATTCTTGACGAATTTTAAATTTATGCAGCAGCTTACAAAACACAATCTAGAAACACTTCCTGCAAATATCAGAAATAGTAAAACAAGCATTATATCCAGGTGTGTAATTGGTGAAACTGTTAACAGTAAATATAAACAGCCCATTATGCCTGTGTGTTTTCTTGGTTTAATGTTTAATTTTCACTATGTTAAGTTTGTCAGAAGCGGTTTGTGTTTTGTTCCTGATCACTGTTGTTATTATTATATTTAAAACACATACTGACCTTCAGGTCATGACGGAAGTTGAGGAATTCCCTTTCGAGTTGTTCTTGTTCGGGTCCAGCCCTGGTTCCTCTCGCTGTGGTCTCCTGCACAGTAATAGATGGCGGTGTCTTCGGTCTTCAGCCTCGTCATCTCCAAAGAGAAGATGTTGTTTGAAGTGTCTTCGGACACAGTAAATCGATCCTTAATTGCTGGGGCGTAGCTGAAGCTGGATGGATTATAGTACCACACCAGCCACTCCAGCCCCTGTCGGGGAACCTGCCGGATCCAGAACATGCTGTAGTTGTCAAGATTCAAGCCGCTGGTTTTACAGGTCAGTTTCAGGGAGTCACCGGGACGCCGGGTCTCTGCCTCTGGCTGAGTCAACACAACCTCCGACTGCACACCTGTAAAAATATATCAAAAACCACGGGATTATTCCTGATGAAATGATTGCTGACTCTGGAACATTCCAGGATAGACTAATATTGAGGCAGTAACAACGAGAGACTTGGACAATGAAAAAAAAACTACTCACCGGATAAGAAAGTCAGCAACAAACTGAGAGAAATCGCCGATTTCATCCTTCTGGTAAATTGGGGGAAATGGTTGTGTCAGGAACTCAGTGAACAAACCAGCTCCCGGACTATTGGATTCCGGTCCCAGTGAGCGGTATTTAAATACCCGCAGAAAAGCGCGGGTTTCGAAACGCCGCCTGTTGATTCCCTGGTGGACGCGGCGACTAGGTCCACGTCCCACCCTCCACTCCACCAACAGAATGGACTCTGAGATTTACAATAGGTTAATATTAAATGGACATTCTATCTGCATTAGGATATTTATTTGGCTAAATCTGTTCATTGTGTTGTCTCCATTATTGTTACTGGTCAAATTGCAGTTCACTATTTATTTATTTTTTGAAATTAATCTAATTTTATTGTAAATATGGTGTTTTTATTACAACGCCCCTAACAAGAACCCAAATCTAAAAATAATGAAGTAAAATTTTCGGAAAATAATGAGATCGTCAGTCTATTTTGCAACAATTCCGGGTCTCCGTCAGATTACTTCACTAAAGCATCATTTATCGGAAGAATCGGTATCAATTTCTGTAACTAAATGTTGGGGGATGGGGGGGAGGTGAACAAAGCGATTTTATTTACATTGTGGGTAACTCTCACTGTACAATTTGGGTTTGGATATGAGAAGAATCTCTCGCACAATTTAATGTTTCTCCTTATATTAGTCAAACTGTCACAATCTCAAAGACAGGCCTTTGAAAATAATAGGAATCCCGCCCTCCTGGTAACTAAATAGTGAGTTATCAGAGAAACATAAAATTAAATCGTCTTTTGACAGAGAAGCTAATGAATCAGAAAGGACATGAATATCATTAAAGTTCTCCTTCGGAAGCCAAATCTTTGCAGCTCACTCTATTGGCAACCGGATGTCGAACATTTGCTGGTTTTGGGAACACAGGATATCAGGACTTTGCAGTACATTGCATAGTATCACAACAATAAACGTTTTATCTTCTATTGAAGCAGGTTATGAACGGATTATTTCTCCATTCATTGGCAGCTATAAGAGGAACTCTTGAATAATAGAAATCCGATTATACTGTGCAATAGAACACGGTGCCGATGAGGTATAAGAGATGCTGTTGTTTATATGAGATACAGAACTTTCAGAATATTCCAGGAATCCCCTCTGTTCATGTCAGTTTTATTATTATCTTTTAATACTATTTTGATGCATTGTTGTCATTGCTCTGATCTCAACTGACTGGGGAATTGGCACCATTAACATTAGTCTCTTGCATTTCATGAAGTGAGTAATAAACAAACTTTAATTATTGGAATAGTATTTACATGGAATTTATACAAATGAAAAAGAATCTGATCACTTTATTGTTTTTGATAGTATTTACTTACATAATGAACAGGGCGCTGAATAAAATTATTTGATTAGAATGATTACGATTTAAAATGTGTCTTTCTTGTGGAAATGAAACGTTAATTGTTTAAATGGCTGAATCCCATTTTGTCTATTCAGATTCACGCTAATCTGTCCCACACAGTATTTGGCAGCAATCCAGGCTGCCGTCAAATGCTCAAAGTTATTGACAGGAAGCATGGGGGTGTTTGTGCAGTAAATCAAAGATTGTTCCTCAGTACTGACTGTTTGGCTGCAAGACGACTTAAAACCCTTCACATTGTCAGTGAGGTCTATTTATAAACAAATCTACCCAGCAACAGTACTGGAGGCAATTTATTTTCTTAAAGTTGTAAATCCAGACGATTTCATGCAGCTTCTCTGGCATCCTGTTAGCAAAAAAGATGATTTTACCAATGCATCAGGATATTATGATAGATGGATAGAAAGAATTATAGGCAAACTAAGAATTTCTCAGAGAGGTGATACATGGACATGTATGTTTGTGTTTTCTTTCCCTTATATTTCAAAGGAATATTTGAGTTGGTAGAAATATCAGCACTTTTTCCTGTCCCAAATTCCCTTGGACTGATTCGTTTTCTAGGCCACTTCTGAAATTTTAAACCCCAACCATTTTGCTCTCTGTCTGGAGTCACATCATTGTGAGACCAGTTAGCGATGACAGATTTTCTCCATTGGGGAATCAGAGAGCTTCCAGTGGTCACTATTAGTACCTATTACAGATTTATTAAATGAACTCAAATTTATCAGCTGCAATGGTCTGTTTTACATCCCTTCCCTCACATCACTGTCCTGGACCTCTGGATCACTGGATCACTGAATCTATTAAACTAATATCACGTCACAGTCTACACAAACAATAAATGTATTACTGTTTTGATGCGGGAATGAATGACATTTGAATGAATAATGTTTGAATGAATGATAGTTTGATGCCTGAATATTTTGATTGAGGAATCAGTGAATGGATTGATAGAGACATTGAAAGATGCTGAAATATTCCCATATTTGTGTTTGATTATTTCATAAATTAAACCAGCTCCTGTATCCCATTTCTGTCCGTCTAATATTTCCAATTCTTCCAGAGTGTCTGGGTGAAATCCTTTCTGAGCTTATCGGGAGTTAGCAAGCTTATCTTTATGAAGAGAAGGACGAAATATTCCTGCAGCTCTTATGGTTCATTTCTCTGTTAATTCTGAATCTTCATATCCAAGATAAGAGTGAAGATGATTAGTTTGAGGAGGGAGGATTGTAATGTTTGAAAAACGTGGTTCTTTCACGTACAATAAATGAATCAATATACCCTAACCCAAATTAGTGAAGGTAACAGTGCAAAAAGTAAATAAGTAGCAATAGAAATATTATGAGACTAACTGGACAACTACAACGTGGCATTACTTCCCAAAACAGTGTAATAATGAATCAGGATTTAAAAATTCAGTAATTTCACATTAAATACAAGTAGCTTCATTCATATCATCACTTTGAAAATCATCACACACTCCAGCTATGTGTCAGGAGTTTCTCTGTGATGATACGGTGATTACATGTTAATGAAGCGCAGAGGCTGCTGGGAAGCTGTTAATTATCCTCGGTCTGAATTAACTCCATTCCCCACTGAATTCTGGGACAGATTTTATACCTTGGTGACAAAAAGGCCAATAAAATGTCAATAAATATTAATATCAATAAATCATACGAACTAAATTACAATTGTATGTCGTATCGAATGAAATGCAAAAAAACAAATAGAAAATGCTGGAAAATCACAACAGGTCTGACAGCATCTGTGGTGACAGAATAGAGCCAACATCTTGAGTCTGGATGACTTCAGAGAGTATTCCTGATGCGTTGGAGAGACCATCATTGTTTCTAACAATGTATCAGGGAAGCTGGATAACTTGCCTGTGAGATGGGAGTATGTCAAATATTACTGTGTAGTGATATACACTATGTCGAGCCACACACAAGTTCCATAAATTCACATACCAATCCCAAATATCATAATCAACTTTCCCATCCTAACTAACCTAACTATCGCCTCAATCACTATCTATATCCTAAAACAAACTTCCTAATCTCTATCCGCCCTCAACATTTCCCAAAATCATCATCCTCTTCAATTTCCTCCAAATTTGAAAGGGCCATCCTGACTCAAAACTTTGGCTCTAGTCTCTCTCCACAGATGCTATCAGACCTGTTGAGGTTTCCAGAATTTATTGTTTTTATTTCAGTTTCCAGAATCCGCAATACTTCGTTTTTTTTTAAATGCTGAATATAATTGGTGAAATAATTATTCATCTGTATGCATTGATATAATTGGTGAATTGGAACAACCCCGCCTGGAAATTCCCCCCCCCCCCCAAGGCACTCATCAACCTGACTTGAACACGCATTACCGATCGTATACTGTCGCTGGGTCAGAATCCATGAGCATCCTCCCTAACAACATCATGGAATTACCCACACTGCAGGTTTTGCAGTGGTTCAAGAAGGCTGCTCACCACCAACTTACTGACTGCAATTAGGATTGCCGAATAAATGCTGCCTGGAGAGTGTCGCCCAGCTTCAATAAAAGTAATGTTGAATAAACAAATCTTTATGAACAAATGAGAACAGGCGAATGCATTCATTAAAGTGTGAATGAACGGTCATTGGTGAATTTCTGAACATTTACAACATGTTCCTTATCTGCTGGGAAAATTTAAGTTTTGATGTTTATTTATTAATGCCACAAGTAGGCTTACATTAAGACTGCAATTAAGTTACTTTGAAAATCCCTGAGTCGCTCCATTGTGGCGTCAGTTCTGACGCTGAGGGAGAATTAAGCCTGGCCAGTACACCTTACCTTCATGCGTTTTTGGATTGTGGGAGGAAACTGGAGCGCCCAAAAGAAATACAGGCATACTCGGAAAATGTACAGACTGCGCATAGACACTGACCAAGTCAGAAACCGAACTGTGGCCCTGGGGCTATGAGGCAACAGAGCTAACCACTCTGCCACCTGGCACCCACCATTCCACAAGAGATGTATGATTCAAATTCATGACATTCTTATGCAAAGTAAGTCAATGGAAAAAAAAACTGCTCCAGCTAAAGACATATCTCAGTCATAGCGTCACGGGAAAGGTTTTTGCTGTAGTCACACTTGAAATATTTCATTTTTGCAGACCGGGTATGTGCAGTATAGTGATTATGTTGGAAGATTTACTCCAGCCAGCAATTTTCCATGTTCCATATGTGTCCATATCTTTAACATACTTTGGGCAATCTTGCTAAGCCATTCAATATCGTCAGCATGGCAAGGACTATAGGATTTTGGTGATGACTGGTTTTACACCAAAGTTCCTAATATCTATTCATGAGCTCAAAACGGTAACAAACAACACAAATGTAGCTTAATGGACAGAACTTGTGGCACAACTAACCTTTTAAAAATTGTCCTCCTCGATCATCAGGAAAAGATGATATAGAGAAAAGAATCCTATCTGATGTGTGTTGATTGTGAATCCATCATGTTCTGTAAATGGAAGGATGCAAGTGAGCATTTAGAAATTAACTTTATAAACATGATACATTTCACAAAACACATGCGGACCAAAATGCAAAATTTTTGTTCTTCCAGGACCACTGTATTCCAGAAATGATTTAAAATGAGTCTAAATGTAGATGCACATTTTAAATTAAAAGATGAATAGAGAGTATGTGCCCTTGATTCGTGGCAGCATTTGACCGTTCGTAGCATCAAAGAGCCCGAGTTGAAATGCAGCACCAGTTCCAACTCCTCAGGTTACTGACACAATCTGCGTCCATATGAAGCAAGACTTAGAAAACATTCAGTCTTGGGATAATGGGTGGCAGATAACATTAATACCATACAACTGACAGGCAATGACCCTCTTCAATAAGGGGGGATTCCAACCAACTCTACTTGATTCTCAGTTGGGCCGAAGGGCCTGTTTCCCATGCTGTTTTGTTCTTTGTTCTTTGAACAGTTAATGTGAATCAGAGGGAAAACAGGCTGGAACACAAAGGAAGATGATTTTGGTTGTTAATGGTCAATCATCTCAGGTACAGGGCTTTGCAGGAATTCTTCAAGTCACTGGCATAGCCTCAAGCTTCAGCCATCATTAAAGTTCTATGTGTGGGATTTTCACTGATGATTGAACAACGTTCAGCACCGGTTCCAACTCCTCAGGTACTGACACAGTCTGCGTCCATATGAAGCAAGACTAAGAAAACATTCAGTCTTGGGATAATGAGTGGCAGGTAACATTAATATCATACAACTGACAGGCAATGACCCTCTTCAATAAGGGGGATTCCAACCAACTCCACTTGATTCTTAGTAACATTACTAGCGCAGTATCACTAACTATCAATATCCTGGGCATTATAATTCGTGAAATTCTGAACTGGAACAGGCATTCAAATCCTGTGGCTAAAAGAGCAGGTCAGATGCCAGGAGTTCTGCGGCAAACAGCTCATTTCCTGAATTCTCAAACCCTGTCCGTCTTCTATAAAGCAAAATTGACAAATATAAACAAAAAACAAAGGACAGTATAGCAGATGAACAGGCTCTTCTTCCCATCAAGACTGTTCCAACACAAATGTTTGAATATTCTCTGCTTGCCTAATATGTGCCACTCAAAAAGCTCAATGACATTCTGGAAAAAAAAATAGCTGTCTCGAAGAACAACCCACCCACCAGTTTCCGAAAGCTTGCCACCACATTCTCAAAAAAAATCGTTTGTCAACAAAAGTTGACTTTATCAGTGACTTCAAAACCCCATTACATAATATTAAATATGTTATATATCTGCTTATATTCAACTTGTCTCTGACTCTGCCTGCGTTTCACTAGGCCCTGTCTGGGTCACGTTCCAGGAGGACCCATCTAAGTTTTTTTCCCCCTGCAGTTGGCTTAGCATCATCTGTTCATGTAGGATGTTGGGTCCTGTTAATATTCTAAATTCCTAAATTATGGCTGCATGTCTCTATTAATCTGACAAAAAGGCCGTGTCTTAATTATTACTGCCTCAGACCATTTAGCACTGTATACTAATTTGGAAAAGTTGCCTTCATTCATTACACATGGTTCTGTTATAGTTATTTTGCTAATAGTTAGTTAGATTTTAATAATCTAGGTCCTCTTTAAGTTAACGCTGCACCTTTGCATTATTTGATTATTTAAGACTATGTCACGCCTCAGTTTTATTGTACTTTGCAATACCTCCTAATTGCTGCATTGTCTGAATCTCAGTGTGTGTCAAGTCTCGGTCCTGTATCAACACTTACCACAAATAAAGTGGGTTCTGTCTCAGTTTATATCAGTCAAGGTAGTCAATCAGCAATTATCACTAAACTCTGAACTCTGTCTCAGTTTAAACCTGTCTCAGGACTAGAACAAAGAACAAAGAGCAACACAGCACGGGAAACAGGCCCTTCGGCCCAACGAGCCCACGCCACCGTCCGAACGTCCTAATGACATATTCTTGTCTTTAGGCTATGCCTATTGTTGAAGATTCCCATATAGGGACCAATATAGGGACAATTTGTTACCCAATCAGCCTCACAGCACATTTTTGGGATGTGGGAGGAAACCGGAGCACCCGGAGGAAACCCACGCAACCACGGGGAGAACGCGCAAACTCCCGCAGACACAGGCCCAAATCCATGTGTCTGCACAACAACAGCGATAGTCTCTGAGCTGTCATGTTGCCCATCAGATGGTCCAGTTTAAGCATACACTGACGACGTGAAGCACTAGGCAACTCCTGAAGCAACCTCCAAGAGCAGCTCTCGCACGACATGCCGCATGCATGCTCCTTGTTGGTCAACAAGGTGGACCGAATTGCCTGCGGAAACAAATAAGACTTAATTAAACATGCTAAAAAACACTAAGACATTCCCGAGACGAAACTAAAAGATAGTCTACTACTTTTTGGTCCTCCCGATATTCAAACAGTCCTGCTATATCCCTCTATCTGCAGACCGCTCATGTGGCTGTATCAGTAATTATCACTAAGGCACTTGGCTCCATCTCAGTTCATATAAATCTCGGTCCAGTATAATTAATTACTCGGTGCCATCTCAGTCCATGTCGCACGAGTTCCTATATCAGTAAAACTGCACTCGACACCCTCTTAGTTTTCTTTTCCTTGACAATGTCATTTTTTTTTCTAAATAGGATATGGGTGTCATTGCAAGTTGGCATTTGAATATTCCCACATGTCACTCGGCACTAACTCATCTCGATTTTGTCGGATCAGGCCCCTACTTATATTAAAATACAATCTGGCTCTGTTAGTTCTCTGCGAGGCCACGTTATATTGTACTATACATTCTCTCTGGATATGTCATATTTGATACTGATGCTGTATATATTTCACTAGCTGTGTCAGTGTTATTCATGCATTTAACAACACCATTGTTTGAATTATGTCTGTATCACTGCACGGTTCTGCGAGAAGAAGAGGTAATATGTTGGGATAAAAACATTACTACCCAGACAGGATCCAGAAAGGGGCAGGATCGGATCAACAGTATTTAGTTATTGCGGTCTTGGAGGGTCAAAGGGCCTTTTCCTGGTCTGTAATTTTCTTTGTTTTCTGCTCTTTGTTGACAGTGCATGCTACACAGGGCTTGGCATCCATTTTCAACGCAGCCAGAAGAAGTAAATTTCAGATATCACTTCTTCTTTTCTAGTGCCCAAAGCCTCATAGAATTTGCACTTGCAGAAGGATGCAGAGAATGGTATTCTCCCAACTGCTTTCATCATTACGGGCATTGGCCAGTGCAATAAAATCGGAAACCATGTTCAATCTAATATAAACGTGAAGAGGATCAATTGCAGAAGCAAGACTGCATATAGTTCGATACAATCAGAGATAGATCTAAATTAATATGAACGGAGGCAACGTCTAGCTTAATATAAACAGAAACATAGTGATACATAATATAAACAGGGATATTATCTAATTTAGTATAAACAGACAAACATCCAATTTAATATGAGTAGAGACAGATAATATAAATTTCTATGTGCAATACATAAAGTGTAAGGGTCCAATGAAAAATAAACAAAGGCATGACTTCATAATATAAGCTGGACAGAGTAAACTTACTGTGATATAAAGAGACTGGTTCAATCGCTATGAAATTTGTAGAGATAGCCGAATGTCCCATCAAAGACTTACAGGATAGGAGTAACATGGAGTTAGATGCATAAAGCTAAGTTCCCTCTGCATTGTCAAATTCAACAATGCCAAGGCAGGAATAGGATGAGATAGGATGAGTGAATCTCTCTCTACAGTATACAAATCAGCCACTCCCAGAACATTATACTGTCTAGAAACAGAGTGAGAATACCCAGACAAAGTCTGCCCAAACAAAATGAAGACAGAAAGAGCATGAACTCTTTGGTACGTAAAACCTCTTCTGCAATTTTCCTCTAGAGATTCAAGAGGCAGGTTTAAATTAGCGCTACGTACAGAGGAAAGACCCTCTATACAATTCCATAAAACACACCCAGGTCAAGTACAGCAGAGATAACATATGGATTAAATCTTACTTGACAAAGTCATATCAAATATTTAAAAGGCAGGTATGGAGAGTTGAGTTGCAAGGTAAATATTCCTCGACACTGTCCAGTTAAGTACTCAAAGAACAGAGACAGCACCGGCTAAATATAGGGACAAGTCCTTAGGTACTGCCACATCGAATCCTTACTACTCTGTGGAGCCGAGGTTAGATACAGAAGAAAATATATCAAGCATTTCAAGATCATAGAATGTTCAATAGGTATCTTTGAGAGCAAGTTTCAGTCACGGATTCCAATTCTTTGAATTACATTCTTTTAGAAAACTATAACTCTGGCTGAGAGAATACATTAGACAGACATGGACTTCATGCTATAGAGTGAAGACCATACCAGTGTGGAGACAGAACACAGAATCAGATAGGAGAAAGACCGAGAAAGAGATGGCACACAGGAAATTCCCACGAATAGATTTGCATTTGTTATTTTATTTCGGGATCAGAGGGAATATTTTCTAATTCTGAACATAAATATCATCATGATGCTTTTTTCCCTCACAAAACCGATGAATAAATAATGTTGAAAAACAATCATTACTGGAATCCGTTGATTAATTTGCATGGTTGTCTCTATTTCTGTGCTGTGTTGGTGGGGAAATATTTGTTGTGTTTTTTTGTCAGTCAACAATCTAATTTGGAATTACTATTTTTGTATTTATTTACATAAATACCTTACTGCTTACAACGAAATGTTCATGACAGCAAAACCAGATAAATCGTCACTTATTGATCAGTTTCAACTCAAAATAGTGATTTATTTTAAGAATATTAACAGTTGGTTCAAACTGAATAGAAACTTTTTGAACATACATAACAGCAGTTGCATTTAATTAAAGGAAGATAATACATTCCATTTCAGAATCAGTTCTGAAAGTTCTGATGTCACAATTAATGAAGTATCTGTGAACAGGCTGGTATTCCACTAAATGTTAATTTGATTGAGGATTTAATCTGTTTAAATAGACAAATTAAGTAAAAAAAAAATCTGATGTCTGAAGTATTCCTGTCACAAATAGTAATCACATTCACACGAGGGAAGAATAAAAAAAAATCCAGTGTGATTATCACTAAGAGATACAATTAGCTTTGCTGCCTCCCAGGGGACAGGGAAGAGGGTTTGATTCTAACCTTGGATGACTGTAGGTGGTTTTCACATTCTATCCATATCCACTTGGATTTCCTCCGAGTGCTCCAGTTTCCTTCCACAGTCCCAAGATGTGCAGATTAAGTTGATTGGCTATGATAAGTTGCCCTTTAGCGTCTAATGATGCGCAACATAGAATCATAGAATCCCAACAGTGCAGAAGGAGACCACTCGGTTCGTCAAGACTGTACCAGCTAATCCAGCAGAGCATCTAGATTAGTATAAAGAAAGAGCACATCTAGTTAATATGACAAAGTCTTCTTTAATATAAACTGACAAAGGGATTAGTTATTCAACAACAGCAGATAGAAGGTCACAGGCAAGTTGAATATAGAGACAGGGCCTCGTACCCATCAAACATTCCAAGGGCAGGTGCAGGATGTGGTCGGGTACTGAATGTTAAGCTCCCTCCACGTTGGTGTAGCACTGGGGAGACACGAAGTGAATCTCCATGTCCATTCTCATATTCAAACATTCCCAGAAAATGTAGACTGTTTAGAAACAGTACAATGGCCATTACATCATTCATCATTTCTTTGTTCCTCATTATAATTTCCCTGCATTCTGGGTCTAAGACACTTACATTTGTCTTAACCAATTCTTGTCTCTTCAGATATTGATACAAGCTTTTATAATTAATGTCTATGTTCCCTGGGATTTTACTCTCAATCTCTATTTCCCCCGTCGATTATTTGGACTTTCTTTTGTTGAATTCTAAAACGTTCCGAAACGTCAAGCTTGTGGCTTCTTCTGATAATTTTATGTGTCTTTTAACTAAGAAGTTACATTTCCTCTTCTGAAAGACATCCAAGAAAAAGTTGAGCTTTGACCAGAAATGATTTTCGCAGAAACATGATTACAGTGTGGATGTAACTCTATTTGTGATGAATGAATAAGTTTTAAACGGTTAAACTTTAAATACACATGATGTTTGTTTCAGCTTAATCAATTAACTGAGCTGAAATTCCCCAGTTGCCGGGGTAGCATTGGAATTTCTGTCCCCAGAGCATTACTTCAGGCTTCTCGAATACTAGCTTAATAATGATATTGCTATATTACCCCTTAGACTGAAATATCATCACATTTATTAATGGAGTAACTGAACATTCAATACTGGGTCACAAGGCGCATTGCGAGGTAACTTCTGGGAATTGAAGACATTACCATTTGACTCAGAAATTACGTTGTTTCCATTCTTAACTGATTACAGTTTGTGTTTTGGCATGGTGACATTTAACTCAGTGTGCCTAAAGTCTGAGATTTATGTCCAATATTACACTATACATTTATAGCACAAATGTATTACGAATGGATTTATGCTATATTCGGTAATTTATTTCGTTATGTACACTAGGCCATCTCTCTATTTACGCTACGTTATTTCATCTCAATTAGTACTCGAATAGATCTCGGATCTGATAATATTACATCTGATCCCATCTCTGTTCACATGACAGAATTTGTCTCTTTACATTCCATCCGGGACCGGCTCTGTTAATTCAAATTACGACCATGTAAATGTCGCCTGGTATTTAATTTTCGAAAGCAAGTCTCCTCCTAGCCTTGAATCTTATTCTGACACAATGAGAATAATTCATGGGAATCCATGTAAAAGTTCCATCAATTCACAAAATAACAACGGTGTTATCGAGTTTGACGTTAATTATGCATGAGCTGCACTATCAGAACAAATGAACACTTGGTTTGGTTCGCGTAGAACTGAGCAGTTTATGGGAAATTTAGTACAGACGTTCAAAGTTCTGAATGAGAATGTTTTACTCATTAGGAAGAACCTCTTACCAACTGGCAAGAGGGCCAGTGCACAGAAGACATTGCTATGCCTCTTCATGTCCTGAATGTGACTCATTTGAATCATTATTGCAATAGATCTTACATTTGTTTATATTACTTAATTTGTGTTTTACCAGATCCAGTCTCTAATTATATGACAGAAGGCCTCGTCTCTTTTTACACTATATTCGGTCATTTCGCTCCTAATGCTACACTCGGCCACCGCGCTATTTACATTAGGTTCTCTCAATTAATGCGAGAGCAAACCACGGATTTGTTCATATTTCATCAGATCTCATCTCCTTTTTATATTACACAGGATTTGTCCCTTTGCATTGCGTCAGAATCTGTCTCTGTTAATCTAATATAAGACATATGCTGCCTGCCAAGATATTATCAATCCCAATATAATATGGGTGAGTCTGTCTGACAGTAATCATTCTTGATTGGAAGAGTAGGTTTATTTTTTATTAGTTTCGATAAGTAGCTACGAGAATCACCTCATTGCTCTCTTATTGTGTGAGTATTATTTAGCTTGAACGATATAACTATTTCTCAGTGATTTGTTGGTGTTATTGGACAGGTAATATATGAGTAATCTTGCAGTGCTTGTTGCAATGCCTTCAAGCAACCTCCGTTGTGATACGTCTTATTAGTTGAATATTCTGCTGCACTGTGTCAATTTGACACAGACTTTAGTGATAAAGATTGTTTCACCCGTCTTATTTGTAGTATTCAACTGATACACTCATAGCGTGAGACAGAATTTTGTGCTCACAATATCGCCAGACGGATTCCCATTGATTAAATGTCTATCCACTCATTAATTCCTCATTGGTTTCAGAGAGAAATAAAACGAAGTGACTACAGAACAAGTGTTGGCAGTTAGGTTATGCTTGAATAGAATGTAAAAATATATTTTCTCTGCAATTTATATTGTTATCTTGTAAATTATTTTTCAGTTTGGGATGTCTTCATCTGTCTAGGCCCTAACCTTTCTTATTCCGTGCTTAAATCCCCTTATCTCTCTTACGTCTCTAAGTCAATTCATAAAACTGTTCCTTTATTTGCCATCCTGTCAGTAATCTGTTCAAATATCTCGTTGCTCAAAAACAAGATGGTGTGAATGCATGGGATCTGAGCAGAAAATGTCAGAAACACTCAGCCAATCATTCATCGTAAATGGAATGGTATTCATCTCTCTCTCTCTCTCTCTGCCTCCCTCCCTCCACTCTCCGCTATGGCCCTGCCTCTCTCTCTCTCTCCCTCTCTGTCGCTCTGTCTCCCTTTCTCCGCAGTGTTCCTGCCTCTATCTCTTTCTCTTTCTCTCCCTCTTTCTCTCGATACACATTTGTTGCAGTCATTTACAGTAATGCATTAGGCCATGCCTCTTTATAAACTGAAGATGACTGATTTGAATCACTATTGCAGCAGATCTTTTAGGGTTTGCATTACATAATATGTCGTTTCATTTATTATTGAATGATGACATGCCGTGATAAATGCTACAAATCATCATTTATGAGTTTTTGTTCAGCCAAGAGGCAACTTCTCTTACATCAGGCTCCATCTCAGATATCATTGTGCTAGGCTCTATGCCACGCACTACTGAGCGCATCCGTGCCTTACTTTGTATTATATTGGGCCCGATTAATATAGCCAACACTGTCTCAGCAATTGGTTTTCTATAAAGTGCCTCTGACAAATGGAAATGAAGGAGGAGCGAGCGAGATGAGAAGATGGATATTAGTTTAAAGATGTAATATATCTGTGTCGATGAATAGGTTTGAAAAATGCATTTCGTGTTGTTAATCACTACTGGGTGTTGCATCGAATATCTAATTGCTCTCATATTGTGTGACATATTTTCTTGAAAGCCTCGAATGAAACTTGAAACATCCTCTTGTCCAAAAGAGATTGAGGAACATAATAAATGTATGCAAAGTTGCACTGCAAATGGACACTAAAAGACAATTCAGCGTGGTCATTCCAATCAACCTGTACATCTTTGGAATGTAGGGGGAAAGCGGTAAACCTGGAGGAAGCCCACGCACAAACGGGGTGATTTTACAAACGCCACATAGTTACACAAGGCCGAAATGGAACCTGTGTCTGTAACAGTGTGAGGTTCCAGTGCTAATCGCTGTGTAAATAATTCCTACTAACTTTAAAACCAATATGAGTAACGTATTCAGTATTTACTTGCACATTCTGTGTCGCAGTCAATACCTAAATTTAATGAATTGTCTTGAGCGCCCTTGAATGTGATGTACAGCTGGCCATTCCGCTGCCAGTGCAATGCATCTTTCAAATGACACAGTGAACGTTTAATGGAGTTTAATGTGGAAAAGTGTGAGGTACTGCACTATGGCAGAAATAATAAATATGTAGAGTATAGGGCTAATGGTAGGATTCTTAGTAGTGTTGATGAACAGAGGGATCTTGGTGTATATTTGCATAGATCCCTGAAAGTAGGCAGTCAAGTCGAGAAGGTTGTTAAGAAGGCATATGGAGTCTTAGCTTTTATTGGTAGGGGGATTGAATTTCGGAGCCGCAACGTCATGTTGCAACTGTACAAAACTCTAGTGCGGCCGCACTTGGAGTATTGTGTGCAGTTCTGGTCCCCACATTATAAGAAAGATGTGGAGGCATTGGAGAGGGTACAGAGGAGGTTTACCAGGATGTTGCCTGGTATGGAGGGCAGGTCTTATGAAGAGAGGCTGAGGGATTTGAGGTTGTTTTCGATAGAAAGGAGGCGGCTAAGAGGGGACCTAATCGAAACATATAAGATGATTAGAGGTTTAGATAGGGTGGACAGTGATAGCCTTTTTCCTAGGATGGAGAAAGCTAGCACGAGGGGACACAGCTTTAAATTAAGGGGTGATAGTTATAGGACGGATATCAGAGGTAGGTTCTTTACCCAAAGGGTGGTTCGGGAGTGGAATGCCCTGCCTGCAGCAGTTGTAGATGCGCCAAGTTTGGTGGCGTTTAAGAGGTTAGTTGATAAGTATATGGAAGAGAAGGGAATGGTTTAGTTTGGAGGGGCATTGCTTTTTATATTGGTCGGCGCAACATCGAAGGCCGAAGGGCCTGTTCTGTGCTGTAATGTTCTATGTTCTATGTTCTATGTTTCTCTTACGCTTCAGACTGTACGTTAATCAGATAACTTTTATTCTCTCTCTCAGTCTCCATTAACTTAGTTACTCGGGTATCCAGGAGGCGGATCTGGCTACTCATTGAAAAAAATGTTTATGTATTTTTTGGTTAAGACATCTTGTGACTAAAAAGATGAAGCACAAAAGACTCATCAATGGAAAATTCAGTGTCGGAAACAAACCAATTCATTCGCTTAAACCCCTCTCTTCAATTTCTCTCACACAACACCTAACACACTTAAACTTTCTATTTCAAAACCCCTCGGCGGGAAAGAAATGTTGCTTTAATTTTTCCTCTTTTCTCTCACTGAGAATCTTTAGTCCATTTCCCCTTCAATTAATCTACTTAAACCCTAAATCTGATCATTTTTGAATCATTAAAATGGGAATGGAGGTTAATGTAATGCTGACACCGGCAGCAATCTGTGTGAATGTTTTTCATGCTTTCATAGTGAGTTCACCCTCTCAGGCAGGAAGACTGTTCACGGTGATAACACCAAACTGGGCCTGGTTGTTTCATTCTCAGGTAATACAACTTCCTGTTTCATGCTGCCGGTTCCAAACCGCACATCTCACTTCTGAGCTGAAAATAAACCCAGAGACCACAATCTGGTGAGAACATCTGTCAGTGCGGCCTATATCTGTCCACAGAGTCAGGGCAGAGTCACACAGATCACATTGCGGTGACATTTACAAATGAGACTGTTGCAATCTGTTCAGAGTTTCCATTCCCGGACATTATCGGAATGGTCAGTGGATTATTCACTGAGCTTCCCCGGGCTCCCTGGAAAGGAATGATAGCTGTCATCTTTTCTTGTTTGATCATCTTCTCTCCATCTATTATTTATTTTTGTGCTCCTCAGCTTTTATCTGTCAGCACCCTGTTCTTCTTTCTCCCCAAATCTCCGTTGTCTCTCTGTTAATCTTTTGAACACTTTAATTCGAGTTCAAAATAATGAAGTTGTGAGTGTGGTAATTAAAGAGAGAATATTTCTACGCGAAGGACGGCTGGTGGACAATGGGCAAAGATTTATTTTATTGAGCAGGGCGACAGAAATTTCATTATTTAGTTTCACACAACAGTTGTTATGAACTAGGATAAAGAGCTTGAAAGGCGGATGGAATTTGATTTCACGGTAACTTTGGAAAATAAATTAGATATATCCTTCAGGGAGTTAGAATTTGAAGGATTTTCGAGAATACGTCCATTTTAATGGTCCTTTATATCATTGTCCTTGCATCGTTTCTGTGTCTCCCCTGACCTTCATTGAGACTGAACAAAATACAATATTTTACAGCTGTCTTTTTGTGCTAATCTTATTGTTTGACAGCACTTGCGCGAGTGTGTGTGTATGCGTGTCTGTGTGTGTGCGCACGCGCGCGCAGGAGGGCTTGCTGTGAGGGCGGGGTGGGGGGTGGGAAGGTGGACTATTCAGAAATTTAATTATTCAATTCTATTTACAAGCCATGGTTTTGAACAAATTAGCACTGGATTGAACTTGTTTCGGAAAAGTCCAATAATCCTTAACGTTTATTGCACTGTCCTTTTTTCCCTCCGATTATATTTTCATACTTAGTCTTTTCAGCCCTCACGTCTCCTAATTCTGCCTGTAAATGTGGACCTTTTTGTAAGAATGAGAAGGAATAGATGATTTTCTGTTCCTCTGATTACATTCACCATTATTACTTCAGATTACAGAAAATTATGGATTGCGCCACGAATGTCCCACCTTGCGAATATCAGCTCTTAGTCAGGTGGAGTCGGTCACTCCTGCGATTGGTCAACACAACTAATACGATCTGGTGTAATATAAACGAGGGACGGGTTTTGTGCAGGAATAGAAAGACATTGTAAAATGCGCAAATTATTGATACAACACCTGTACTAATATAAATGCAGACTATGTCCAATTCAGTGTTCACTGAGAGCGTTTATAGCGTAGAACTAGCCAGCGTAATGTTTTCTCACATAGACAGAGACATGAAGTACGCAGCTGTAACAAAGTCAAGTTTTATGCCAATGTTCGCAGAAACAATGTGCACCATAATTTAAACTGAACATGAGCTCGAGTAATGCAATGTGCCATGTGTCGAGTAATGTGTCATATCGACACTATCAGAATAAAGTTTATGATCAAATATGATATGTACAGAGATGTGACCCAGTGGAATAAAAAGTGAGGCAATGAAGAGCGAAGCAATAATTTAGACAGGATAATGTATATAATGAACAATGGTATGGTTTAGCGAAGTACAAAGGAGAGATCATCTAAAGCAATAGAACTGCCACCGGGTCTTGTGCAATTTTGTCTGATTCTGGGTATTGTCTGATATAAACTGAGACACAGCGGTGCAATAATTTCAAACTAAGTCTTTAGATTGATATGAGCTTTGACAGGGATGGAACAATAAACAAGTCATGAAATACGACAATAGAGACAGGATATTATAAACAGGGAGGCGGAATGGTGCAGCAGTGATTCAGATACTGTCGATGTTTCTTTATACGTTGCAAGTTTTAGCAATGTAATATCAAATGAGATTTGGTGCAGTTTAGAAACAGCTGGGATTGTGTTGAGTACAGAATCAACTGAGAATTATTATCATACATTCAGAAATATGAGTTTGCATCATAATAATGAATCTAGTTCAAGATGGTCAAAGATTGAATTTATTGCAGCAATAACTGAGACGATCTGTTTCTCGTTGTGCCAAAGAGCAAGGTTTCACTGCCATCTCCTGGAAATTCATTGTTATTGCAGGTGTTGTGAAATGCTGATTTCAGTTGCTGTTTCTTTTTCTTTCATGGGCTGCATACACAACTGGCAAGGCCAGCATAATTTGGCAATAACACTCTGTATTCGGTACTGTTAATTCATTGGATTTCTCGATCATCACAGAATGCATGTGAGTGCCAAGCACGTGTGGGCCTGGAGTCAGCTCTGGGCCAAACTGGGGAATGATGAATGATTTCCTTTCCTGCTGGGCATTAGAGAATCTGTTACATTGCTTGTATTGGCCACAATTACAGAAACGGGGTTTAAATTCAAAATTGCAATTGCATTTTAAAACCTACGTTCTGTTGCAGTCAGATTTGAACGTATATCTTGACAAAACTGCCACCCCTCAGAATTACCCTCCCAGTGATATTACCAATTTGTCATTCTCTCCCTTTCCCACACAGATAGAGTATTTACAGCAGAGAAGAGGGTCATTTTAAAGCATCGTGCATGTGGTGATCATCTAAGGAAGCAATTCATGTAATAACTCGCTATACCCCACAGTCCAGAACGTTGTTCATTTTCAGACAGTAATCCTTTGAAAACCATCAACTGGCGCTGCCTGCATCATACTCTCAAACAGCACATTCCAGTTCTGAATCAGTCACTGTCTGAATATGTTTTTCGTGATGTCTCTATGCCTCTTTCACCAATTAACTTCGACCTGCGCCCTCTGTTACAAAATTCATCTGTCATTTGTCAGTTCCTCTCTATCTACTCTGTCAAGACCCCTTGGGATTTTGAAGGTCTTAATGAGATCACATCAGTAACTTCCTGTCAAGGAAATCAGTCCAAGTCTCTCCAACACATTTTCTTAACGAATTTTCTGACTTCTGGAACTATTCTCGTGTTTTCCCCCTGCATTCTGCCTATTGGCTTTATATTCCTCCTTAAGTTGGTTCCTAGGACTGGACGTCATTTATGTTGTTGGTACCAATATGAACTCCGACCTCTGGCTGATCACCCTCCCGCTTCAGAATGTCCTTTAACTGTTCAGAAATGTCTTTCACACTGGCACCAGGAGGTAACATACCATCCTGGAGTCTCGACTGCGGCCATAAATACGCCGGTCTGTGCCCCTAACTAGCGATTCCCTGATTACTACTGCTCACTTGTTCTTTGTCAGGTCATGCTCCACAGCAGAAGCAGGCATGGTGCCACAAGCCTGGCTGCTGCAGGTATCTTCCCCTGTCTTGTTTGGGGCACGTTACAGAACTTTTGTCCCAGCTGAAACATGTGTGAGAGGTGATGTTTGAGTAGAGATTTGTGTATCTTGGAAGGTGCAACCCAAGATGGTGCAACGTTGGAAGACATAACCCAGATAAGCGTATCCAGGAAAATGAAAGTCAGGAAAGTTAAATCCTTGAATGGTGCAATTCAGGTGTAACCCTAAAGTTGAAAGCCCTGTAAGATGAAGCCTTCAGATTGTTGGAAGATAACTTACGATGGAATCCACTGTAACATTTAATGGGCTTGATTTTATTTACAATGGACTCGATTGTAATTTACAATGGACTCGAAAATTGCAGTCCCGACGGCAGTGCCTTGGAGGTGGAACCCTCAGAAAAGGAAAATATGGAGAGCAAAGCCCTGGACAGTCGTAGATAACTTGCAATTAAACTTATTGTAACGAAGTTGTTTGCTATTGGTTAACGGACCATTGTTAGCTGTCGGTATTGTGTCCATATTATAGCTTGCTAATTTATAGTCATTATGAGTTGTTTGCAACATTGGAAGGCTCATTGTGGGTACTTGCAAGGCACACTGGCTGTTTGTTTCTGTGCTATTGTTTGTGCTATTGTATTAAAAATAAAACGTTTCTTATTGATACTGTGTAAAATTTGGTGTTATCTCTATAATTTATTATTGTGGATCGGTATTGTAATTTGGTTTGTAATCTGAAAGTGTGATATATTTTGTATTTGTAAACTCTGTGATAAATAAAAATATTGACTCTTACTGATGGCTTTTGAAAACTCTTTTTATAGTGGATTAGAAGGCGAGCATTTACACACACACACGTAGCTAACACCATCTCTTCCCTAATACAATGCAGGGTGGAGCTATACAATGAATGCAGAACCATCGTGAGTATAGACACACAGAGGGATCTGGGTGTGGGAATCCACAGATCCTTAAAGGTGGCATCACAGTGGAAAAGGTAGTAAAGAAGACATATGTCATGCTTGCCGTAATTGGACGGGGCATAGAGCATAAAAGTTGGCATATGATTTTGTAGTTATATAGAAAGTTGGTTAGGCCACATTTGGAATATTGCGTCCAGTTCTGGTCGCAACATTGCCAGAAGGACGTGGAGACTTTGGAGACTGTGCAAAAAAAAAGGTTTACCAAGATGTTGCCTGGTATGGAGGGTCTTCGCTATGACTGAGTTTGAATAAACGAGATTGTTCTCCCTGGAAAGGCAGAAGTTAAGGGGCGACCCAATAAAATTACGAAGGACGTGGATAGGGTGAATAGTTTGAAGCTTTTTTCCCAGATCAGAAATGACAAACACAAGGGGCACAAATTCAAGGTAAGGGAAGCGAGGTTGAATACAAGTATGCAGGGAACGTATTTTACACAGAGGATAGTGGGGGCCTGGAATGCACTACAAGCAAGGTGGTTGAGGCAGACACGCTAGGATCATTTAAGACTTATCTAGATGGCCACACGAACAGACTGGGAATAAAGGGATAAAAACAGATAGTCTAATTAGGAATACATGATCAATGCAAGCTTGGAGGGTCTAAGGGCCTGTTCCCGTGCTGTACTGTTCTTTATTTTCAACTTCTATCTTGGACTGACAATATTGACTTGTTTTTTTTTACAGGCTACTAGAAGATCATGTTAAAAATCAAACCAACATCAGATTGGAACCTGACGGATTCACTCAATTCATCAGAACCTGAATGTCATTGTGTCATGAAGAGAATTGAAATTAGGAATGACAATTTTAAATAGATATGCTCTTTAACCAGGACCCGTGTAGGTCAGTGATTACAGGAATACAAACAGATTCATATTTATCATGGGTTGAATATGGGAGGCTCCAGGGAATAAAGGAATGAAAGTTTCAGAAACAGGAGCTCTGACAGAATCGTATTGAGCGACGTTATTGGGATATGTTAGGAACAGGAAGAGGGTTAATTTAAACCACATTATTTTTTCCTATCATCAGCTCTCCGTGAACAGAAAGATGTTTTTGACTTCACTACTTCTGTCTAAGTGGGGGCATATGTCCCAACCACTTGGGATAGGGTAAACTCAAAAAAATTGTTCATTTACACACAATAAAAATGTAGCAAATGGTCTCAGCATTGAACCTTTGAATTCATAGACAAATGTTGGACAGAGAAGGGAAAGATTTACAGAGCAAAGATCACAGTTGACAATTGTGTTACACATGGTTCCACAGTCCAGAATCACAACGTCTCTTCTGGGATAATGGAGTGTGTGTTTCCTGCCCTGGCCAGATTACTGAGAATGTCAGTATTTGTGTGGTTGCTGCATTTTGTACAGTGTGGACGTGGTGGAATGTGTTTGGAGACAAGATGTCCCAGTTCCCCAATCTTGGATTTTCAGTATGCAAAGAACAAAGAACAAAGAAAATTATGGGATTGGAACAGGCTTTTCGGTCTTCCAAGCCTGAACCGACCTTGCTGCCCAATTAACTAAAACTCCCTACCCTTCCTGGGACAATCTCCCTCCATTCCTATCGTCTTCAGGTACTTGTGAGGACGCCCCCTAAAATTCACTACCGTATCTGCTTCCATTACTTCCCACAGCCATGATTTCCAGGCACCCACTACTCTCTGCGTAAAAAATCTGACTCGTATCTCTTCTTTAAATCTTGCCCATCACACTTTAAACCGACACACTCCTAGACTTTTCCACCCTGGGAAAAAATAAAGGCTTTTCACTATCCTCTTGTCCATGCCTCTCATAATCTTATAGACTTATATCAGGTCTCCCCTCAACCTTTGTGGCTTCAGTGAGAACAAACCAAGATTTTCCAACCTTTCCTCATAGCTGATACCCTCCATAGCAGACAACATCCTGGTAAATCTTTTTTTCTGTACCCTCGTCAAAGCCTCCACACCCTTCTGGTAGTGTGGCAGTGAGAATTGAACATTATATTCCAAGTACGGTCTAATTAAGTTTCTATAACGCTGCAACATGACTTGTCATTTGCTTTTAAACTCAAGACCCCGGCCGATGAAAGCAAGCGTGCTTATGCCTCTTGACTAACTTGCATTGTCACTTTCAGTGACCTGTGTACCTGTACACCTAGATCCCTTTGCTTATCAATACTCTTAAGGGTTCTGCCATTTACTGTATATTTCCTATTTTTATTAGATCTTCGATAATGCATTACCTCACATTTGTCCGGATTAAACTCCATCTGCCATCTCTCTGCCCAAGTCTCCAATTGATCTATATATCTGTTCTATCCTTTGATATCCTCAACGGTATCCGCTAATCCATCAACCTGTGTCGTCGACAAATTTCCTAATCAATCCAGTTACATTTGCCTCCGAAACATTATGCATAACAAACAGCAAAGGTTCAACACTGATTCCTGAAAAACACTGTTTGTTACAACCCTCCATTCAGAAATGCATCCTTCCACTGCTACCCTCTGTCCTCTTTGAACCAGCCAGTTTTGTATCTGTCTTGTCACTTCACCTCTAATCCAAAGTGACATCACCTTCTGCACCAGTCTGTCATGAGGGACCTTTCCAAAGGCCTGATTGAAGTCCATGTAGACAACATGTACTGCCCTACTGTCATCAAACATTTTTGTCACTTCCTCGAAAAACTCGATTAGGTCGTGAGAATCAACTTTCCCTTCACAAAACCATGTTATCTCTCACTAATACGTCCACTTATTTCCAAGTGGGAATAAATCCTGTCTTCGAAGAATCCTCTCCAGTAATTTCCCCACCACTTATGTAAGGCTTACCGGTCTGTAATTAGCTGGATTATTCTTGCTACCCTTCTTAAATAAAGGAACAACATTGGCTATTCTCCAATCCTCTAGGAACTCCCCATCTTACTTGAGGATACCATCCACCAGGTACACGGCACATATTCTCACAACTCAGCCAATATGGTATGCTGCAGGAAAGGATGTCTCAAGGCATGCTACATTGAGAGGCCATGCAGATGGTACGACGTCTGGCTATTCACCTTCTCCTTTCAGAATGTTTTCTGCTCCAACATTTATTGCCTGTCCCTAGTTGCCCTTTGACGGCATGGAGAGTCACCTATATTGATGTAACTCTGCTGTTTCATGCAGGCCAGTCCAGGTAAGGACGGCACATGTCATTCCTAAAGACATTAGTGGACCAGACAGATTTTGCAACAATGGTTTCGAGGTCATCAGTCGATTCTTAATGCAGATTTAAAAAATACATTGCACCATTTGTCGTAGTGGGATTTGAACTAGGAAGCAGAGCACATTAGCCAGGTTTCTGGATTAATAGTCGAGTGACAATGTTATTAGTTCATCACCTACACTGAAGCAAGCTTCTCGGCTGACGTTCATTCAACATTACTGCTGGATTCGTCACCAAGACTTGCTTGTAGTCACACTCTCCTATCCCTGACCTATGAGCAAATTTGATGTAGTTATTCCAAGGGCTGTGACTGCCTCCTGAAACACAGCACATCGCTAATGCACCTCCTCCTTGATATGCCACAATGTTAAAAGCTCAGACTCCAGCTCATCAAATCTGAATTGGACTTCCTCGAGGAACCAACACTTCCTACAAATGTGTTCGCAAGCAAACACAAATGGGTCTGCAAGCTCCCATGCCATGCAACTACAACACGTTACCTGGTCCTGCATCTTCATTTTATCGATTCAGTTCTAGTTTGTTTTAAACTTGTCGCTAATATTCTACTTGGAGCTATTTTCTCGATAAACTTCAGAGATAGTATCCCACCAGCAAAAATCTAAATCCGCTTTGAATCTGTTAGAATGGGAAAGTGTGTTTTTTTTTTTATTCGTTCGTGGGAAATGGACCTCACTGGCTAGCCATCATTTATTACCAATTCCTAGCTGCCCTTGAAGGGCCGTTGAGAATTAAACACATCACCGTGGTTCTGGAGCCACATGTAGGACAGACTAGGCAAGGAAGTAAGATTTCCTTCATAGAACATAGAACATTACAGCGCAGAACAGGCCCTTCGGCCCTCGATGTTGCGCCGACCAGTTGAGAAAAAGCAATGACCCTCTAACCTAAACCATTCCCTTTTCATCCATAAATCTATCCACTGACCACTTAAACGCCCCCAAACTTGGCGCATCTACAACTGCTGCAGGCAGGGCATTCCATACCCTTACCACCCTCTGGGTAAAGAACCTACCTCTGACATCCGTCCTATAACTACCACCCCTTAATTTAAAGCTATGTTCCCTCGTGCTAGCTTTCTCCATCCGAGGAAAAATAATATTCCCCAAATGACATTAGTGAACAAGAAAAGTTTTTTTTTTCTTCTGACAATCGACAATGGTTTTGTGGTCATCAGTTGATTTTTAATTCCAGATTTTTTTTATTAAATTCAAATTCCACCCGCTGCAGTGACAGGGTTCAAACCAGGGTCCCCAGAACATTAAAAACATCGGGAACGCTTCCTGAAGCTACGACATCAGCAGGAGCTGCTCAGAAAACCCTCTCAGTGTTCCTTCCAAGGACTTACTCGCCAATCAGCTGCTTCCGTTAGCGCCACGTCACTTTCTGAAATATAATGTCTGGTCGACACCTATCCACACTGGAGCGGGCAGCAAGGGGCCGGGTAGTAAGGGAGTCAAGACACAGCAACACTTCTCCACCCATTTCCCCAGACTCCCACACTTACCCCAACTCTCGGCGTTTCACCCTTTGCAGATTGTACTGTGTGGAGCTCAGTGAATGGGCAGATTTCACAGGCTTCAGTTCGGTAGGTTATATTTGGGCATGTCCAATTCATGAACGAGTTTGAAGTCATTGCACCACTCCCCCTTAAAACTTGAGTAACCGCCGAGGGCTGACGACCTTGGAAGCCTTTTCTGGAGTTTCAATGCTGGGTCCGGTTCCTCCTGCTCAGCCTCGGAAGTGAATGGAGTTCAGCAGAGCTCGCCACTTCCACGATAAGCATTGTGGCCAGAATTCCCTTTATTCGGTGACAATGTGGTCAAGAGGCTAAACCTGCTGTGTGCATTTCAGATTCTGTAGTTCTCGCTGGCAGAGATGGATAGCATGAGCTGGAGTGCCTGGAATTCTTTCCTGGGAATTGATTTTTCCAGCACGATTTGGTACTTCATGGCTTGTAAATGACAGCAGTATTCCCATAAGATGGTATCTCCCAAATGGACTTGATAGGAAACTGGCCCAGTCCTGGACTTAACCAGTGCCTCATAACCACGCCGATCAATTGCCATGATTATTTACTAATAACCCATCAACTGCCTTTAAGTGGCTTTCCCGGTTGGTGGGATAAGCACTGAGTGTCTTGATGCCTTGCTAACCTCCTGCCCTCAGGAAAATCAGACTCAACCTTGGGTAGAGTCATCTTCCCATGCGGAACTCTGCTGGGGCTATTCTGGTCATTAAATGGATGGTGAAGGGCTGGGGTGGAGGGGGAACGGGGAGGGCGTCATCCTATAATTGAAGATGATTGTGAATGGTTTTGTGTCCAAAGAGGCTGTGGGCTGGTTTTCAGATGTGCAGAGTGGTGACTGGTGATAGCGCTGCCATTATTACTGATATTGTCAACATTGACGCATGGACAAAGATCTATATCCATACTTGCCACAGACATGGCAACTTGAAAGATTTTCAGTTTGCCACTCTTGGGTTGCCATGGTAAAGTTAATCATGGGATGGTAAAATTGAGCCAGAATGACATTCCTGAGCCTCTTAGGATTGTGCCATCTTCCACAGTCAGCTGCTGTCTTCCACTCCAATATGATGCAATTCAGGCTGTAACGGCCTTTTGGGTTCTCCCAGCAGCCCAAGCTGCTTCAATTCTATGCTAGCATCTCCACATCTTGGCGATTATCGACCCCACAAACTGCCAGCACCAAGTGGAGAGGATTTCCAAGAAGACCACACGTACCGTCACAGACACACGCTGGCATCTCCAGTTCAATTCATTCAGGAATGGGTAATTTTGCCTCCACAGCCGTATATTATTGTAGCCACCTGGAGAATTTGAAAAATATTCTTGATTATCGTCTCTTGCACAGCCTATTAATCATCGCCAACTCAAGGCATCTGCCTCAGCAACTCGGCTCCTGGAGGGTGTTCCAATCAGTAATATGGCCAACAGTAATAAAGACCACAGCTGAATATGGGCCGATGTTATGGGTTACACTGCCATGCAGGTACTTCTGGATCTTCTTTGACCAAACTATCACCGTAGACGAAGTGTCACAGTGGTTAGCGCTGCTGCCCTATTACACCAGAGACCTGGGTTCAATTCCTGGCTTAGGTCACTGTCTGTATGTAGCCTGCACATTCTCACCATTTCTGCGTGGTTTCCTCTGGTTTCCCCGGTTTCTTCCCACAGTCTGAAAGACGTGCTGGTTACGTGCATTGGCCAAGTTAAAGTCTCCCTCAGAGTACGTAAAAAGTCTCCAATGTGTGATGATTAGCCGATTTTCACAGTAACTTCATTGCAGTGTGAAGTAAGCTTACATTTGACACTTTATAAATGATAAACTTCCTCTGAATTTGAATTGTTGAATATTGCTGGGAATTCTCATTGAGCTGTTAGTGCAAGTGGACGTGAATAAGTTCATAATCAGAAACAGGAATCATGCTGACAGTTTTGAGTTGAAATTCTCAATCCAAGGGATTGGAGACTTATCCACCTGTGACAAACAGTTTACCACTTGTTTAATTTTTAAATGCTGGTCGGCCAGCAGTTATTGTCTATCCCTCGTTGCCCATGGTCAAAGGATAATTCAGTGTCATCCAGATTGCTGTGACCATGGAGTCATATTTAGGTCTGACTACATAAGGACAACAGATTTCCGTCCCTTAGAGAACCAGCTGTGATTATTTTTTTCGGAAAATCGGCAAAGGTTTTATGGAAACCAGCTGAATCTGAATTCCAGATGTATTTATTCAAATTCCACCATCTCCTGTGGCATGATTGGGACCCGAGTGCCAGAACATTAGCTGAGTTTCTGTATTAATAGTCCAATGATAAAATCACCAGTCCATCAAATCCACACCCTGAGTGTACGCATTCTGAGTTCTGGTAACCTAGTCACACTATATTATACACGTCTGCTGGGTTTACAGATTGGACAGAATTAACTGCATCAATCAGGGAGCTCATATTCCAATAGCTCCACCTGATGCATATGATTAAATTCATTAAATATGTATTTCTGTTTCTCCGTCTTTCTGTGCACCTCTCTCTCTTTCCCTCTCTCTCTCTCTTCTCTCTGTCTCTCTCTGTGCATGTTGTTCCATGTCTCTTACTGTCTCCTACTGTCACTTTCACTCTCCTTCAACCTCCTCTCTCTACCCTCTCCTTCTGCCTCTCCTGCCTCTCAATCACATTCTATTTCTCACGTTCCATCACCATCTCCGTCTCCATCACCGTAGCTGTCCCTTTCCTTCTTTCTCTCTATCTCGCTATTTTTTTTGTTCTCGCCATGTCCATTGTATTCGTTCAGTCTCACTCTTTCCCTTTCACTGATGCTCTTGTTCCCTCTCTGTATCTCTGTTTCTCTCTGCCCCTGACTATTACCCAGTGCCTACTTTTCTGTCTCTCTTTCCCTTTTAACTTTCTCGCTTTTATATCAAATCTTTCCATCTGTCCTCCTATGACTCCTTTCTTTCATTCCCTATGTACCTCCCTCGTCACCTCCACCAATCTCTATCGCTGTCTCTCTCGCTCTGTGAGAGTGTCTCTCTGTCCTTTCTCTCTCTCTCTCTCTCTCTCTCTCGGTCTCTCTGTTTCTTTCCCTGTATCTGTTAGAAACTCTTTCAAAATTGGCCAATCTCCATATATTTGTGCCCTCTCCGCTCTCTATCAATCATTGTTTTTCCAGCACTTTCATCGTTGCTCACACTGTCTCCTTTCTATCTATCATTCTTTCTGTTTCTGTGAGGCTGTTTCTTATTTACAATTTGAATGCCCAATAGAAAAAGTCAGTGGTCTTGTAGTTATAGTTCCCTCTCAGGGTGTATTGAGTTGAAGAACAGCGGTAAGGGGATATTTCAGGATACTTTTTAGCTGCTGTCTGAAGTCTGTGTCACAGCGTAAATGGCAATGTTTGTGCAGCAACTTGTGAGTTGTAGCATGAAGCCGAATTCCATAACAAAATAATCTAACTGTACCGATCGAAAGCCCAAATCATACATCCGAAACCATATAGAATAAACCATTAATGTCGACCATAATAGGATAAATTGGCTGAGATAACAAACAGTAAAACGATGGATTTCCTTCGACTCTCCATTTCTGGGTCTCTGGGATTCTCCCTACTTTTTTGAGCCTGGAGTCTCCTGCGGGCTCTGCTGCTCACTAGAATGTGTCTGACAGTGAGAGCATTGAGTAGCAGAATCAGGACAAATGGGACACAAGGAGTTAGAATGTGGTGGAGGAACTCGATTGTTCCCCAAATCGGGGATTCCATCACATCATACATGACCAAACAAAACCAGGGGACATTCCCCAGCTAATATTCATTTAACAACATAAAATACCAGAAAATGTTCTTTAAACAGCTCAGCGCCGTCACTGTTCCCAGAACCACAGCTGCTGATTTTTCATTGCAATATTTACTTTTCAGCTTGGGGCAGCAAATGGCCACAAATCGATCAAAGGTGAAAGTGACAGTGAACCAGACAGAACAGTCAGTGGCTGCGTAAAGCAAGGCAGCGTGGATGTTACACACGGGGACTGATAGCAAAAAATTAAACTGTTCCAGATAAACAATGGGAATATGTCTCAATATTAAGTCGAGGATAACGACCAGCAGATCCCCCACTGACATGGCCACCAGATAACAAGTGACACATTTGGACAGACCACAGTTTCTGCTCGTCAGTGTCACAATTGTGATTACGTTCACTGTATGGAAAGATATAAAAAATAAAATTAGATATTCAGTGAAAGAAATTACCATTTAGACTGAGGATGGGTTAACATAAAAAATACACACAGAAAATTTTCTTATTTTTATCCAGAACGTCTTTTGCAGTCTGAGAGGAAAGTGGAGCATCCTGAGTAAACCCACGCAAATTCGATGAGAAGGTCCAATCTTCACACAGACAGTGACTCCACCCTGGAACTGAACCGAGGTCCCTCCATTATAATGATACATATTTGGGTGACAGTTTCACCCAGAGTTCACAACGTTGACCCTCACTCAGCAACAGGTAAATAGCCCCTGTACTTTTTGGATGGATTTGGAGGATAAGAAGGCTGAAAGATTAAACCCTGATGGGAATTCTGGAGTACAGTCTGTAGGTGGTAATCTTCCGTGTCTCAGTCAGATTACAGGCAAGCCCTGCAATAGAGCTGATACAAACTGTGCTGGTTTCACTCTTTCATCTGGACAATACCGACAGTTGGAAGAGGGAGATCCTGAAGCCTCAACAGTTCTGACTCTATTATACTTACATAGAACTGTACCCTGGAGAGGAGACCACAGGCTTGTGGCCATCATTTGCACAACACAAGACAAAATAGTAATCTCACACTCGACTGGCACAAAACTCAAGTACCAGGGTGTTCTTTTAACAGCGGGAGAAACCTTCAGGCTTCAGTGAATAGCTACCGACCATAGTGCCCAGTGTGTTTGCTACTGCCCCACTATGGTCTACTGGACCATTGAGGATCAATGCATCCTCTCTCAGTAGGGAAGTTGATAATCTATGGCAAGAAAAACTCAAACCAAGGCCACTACCAAGGAAAAGCCAATCAAGTTGTGTGAATGACTGTCGTCCAGTGAATCTGACATTCAATCTTATGAAATGATCAAAAGTTTAGTCATGAAATGAATCAGTTCCAGCCTCCTTGATGGCCTGGATCCATTACAGATCATATTCCTCCACAACAGGTCCACAAATGCCATCTACCCGGCCATACAGTCAACCCTGTAATGCACACTCGTGTTTATCATAGAGTCATACAGATTTACAGCATGGAACAAGTCGTTGGACAAACTTGTCTTCCCATCGATTTTTAAACCCCCAAACTAATCCCCATTGCCCACATTTGGCCTACATTCCTCTATACCCATCATATCCATATAACTATCTAAATGATTTTCAAAAGATAAAATTGTAGCCGCCTATATTACTACCTCTGGTAGCTTGTTCCTGACACCCCAACCCTCTGTATGTCTGTCAGGACACTTTTGAATCTCTCCCCTTAAACTTATGCCCTCTCGTTTAAATTTCCCTGGCTTGGAAGCAAAACAAATATTGACTATCTACCTTCTCTATGCACCTCATTATTTTATAGACCCCTATAAGGTCTCCCCTCAGCCTCAAACGTTCGAGAGAGAGAGAAAAAAAACAGTCTATTCAGCATCTCCTTATAACTCAATTAATCAAGTCCCGGTAGCATCCTTGTAAATCTTTGCTGCACTTTCTCTAGTTTAATAATATCATTTCTATAATAGGGTGACCAGAACTGCACACAACATTCCAAGTGTGGATCTACCAATGTCGTGTACGACTTCAACAAGACATCCAAACTTCTATATTCAATGTTCTGACAGATGAAATCAAGCATGCCTTCTTCACCACTCTATCCATCTGTGACTCGACTTTCAACAAGCTATGAACATGCACCCCTAGATTTTGTTTTTGTATAATCTCTCCAACGCTGAACTAAGCTCAGGACTTAACTAAGTAAGTCCTGCTCTAGTTCAATCTATCAAAATGCATCACCTCACATTTTCCAAAGTTAAACTCCATCTGTCATTCATCAGCCTACTGGCCCAAGTGATCAAAATCCCGCTGAATTATGAGAGAAATCTTCCCCATTGTCCACCATGCTAGCAATCTTGATGACATCTGCAAATTTATTAACGATGCCCCCTGTATTTGCATTCAAATCATTAATATAAGTGACAAATAACAGGAAGCCGAGCACTGATCCCTGAGGCATACCGCTGGTCAAAGGCCTTCAGTTTGAAAATCAACTCTTTACAACCACACTCTGGCTTTTGTCAAGAAGCTAATTTTGTATCCACATACACACCTCACGCTGGATCCCGTGATATTTAACTTCCTATCATGTGGTACCTTGTCAAGGCCTTGCTAAAGTACCTGTAGACAACATCAACTTCACGACCTTCATCTCCCTTCTCGAGTACCCCTTCAAAACATTCACTCAAATTCGTGAGACATGATTTTCCACTACAAAACCATGCTGATTGTCCTTAATCAGTCTCTGCATCTCTAAATGCCTGTACATTATGTCTCTCAAAATATCTTCCAACAATTTACCCACCACAGATGTGAGGCCCACTGGCCTGTAGTTCGCAGCCTTTTTCCTCCAGTCTTTTTTAAACAAAGGCACAGCGTTTACTATTTTCCCATGGTCAAGGCACCTCATCCATGACTATCGATGATTTAAATATCTCGGCTACGGGACTCGCAATTTCCTCCCTAGCTTTCCACAACGTCTTGGGATATATCTCATTAGGTCCCGCAGGTTTATCTACTTTGATGTGCTTAAAGATTTCCATCACCTCCTTCTCTGTATTATGTACACTCCCCCAGACATCAGTATTTAATATCCCAAGTTCCCTAACATCCATGCTTTTCTCAACAGTAAACACTAATGAGAAATATTCACTTAGGTTCTCATCCATCTGTTGTGAATCTTGTTGATGACCTTGTTGATCTTAAAGAGGTCCTACTCTTCCCATTATTACACTATTTCTTTTATGCATTTGTAGACGCTCTTTGGATTCTCTTTTGCCTTATCTGCCGAAACAATACTGTGTCCTCTTTTTGCCCTCCTGATTCCTCTCTTAACTCTATTCCTACACCCGCTACACTCTTTGAGAGATTCACTTGATCCCAGCTGCCTATACATGTCATATGCCTCTTTCTTCTTCTTGACCAGGGTCTCAATATCTCGAGTCCCCCAGGATTCCCGACTTCTGCCCTTGCTTTTCACTCTAAGAAGAATGTGTTTGCCCTGAACTCTATTTAACACACTCTTAAAAGCATGCCATTTACCAGACTTCCATTTTACCTTCCCACAGATTCCCCCAATTAACTATTGCAAGTTCCTGCCTGATTCCATCAAAATTGACCTTGCCCCAATTTAGAATGTTAACTTTTGGGACAGACCTATCATTCTCCACAGCTATCTTAAAACTAATAGATTGATCACTGGTTCCAAAGTGATCCCTCAATAACATTTCTGTCACCAGCCCTTCCTCATTTCCCAAGATGAGTTCAAGCTTTTTCCCCTCTCTAGTCGGGCCATCCACATACTGAATGAGAAATTCCTCAACAAATCCAATCCTCTAACACTATGACTGTCCCTGGCAATGCTGGTAAAATTAAAATTTCCGACTATTGCCGCCGTTTTGTTTTAGATCCATCAGTAATCTCCCTCATATTTGCTCCTCAATTTCCCACTGAATATTTGTGGGCCTGTAGTACAACACTATGAAAGTGATTTCCCCCTCTTATTTATTGTTTCAATCCATATAGTCTCATTGACCGAACCCTCAGATGTATCCCCTCTCAGCATCGCTGTGATGCTTTCCCTAATCAAAAGTACAACTCCCCCTCCCCTCTTATCTCTTGTTGTACCTTTCCTATAACGTCTGTACCCTGGAACATTACGCTGCCAATCCTGTCCCTCAGCGAGCCATGTTTCAGTAATTTCTATAATATCCCAGTCCCGCATACCCATCAACCCATCAATTCCCTGAGTTCATCTACCTTGCCCGTCAGGCCTCTTGCAGATTAATCTGGGCTTCCCTTGCTCTCTATTTTGCTTTCGCCTGATCTGTCTGGTATTAGGATTACTGAATGCCTTTACTAATTAATGTGCTCGCTTTCATTTCCATATTGTCCTCAAACTTCTCTTCTGTCCCTCTCCTGCTTTTGGATCTCACCCCCCTGCCAAACTAGTTTAAAGTGTCCCAGTGGCTCTAGCAAATCTCCCCGCCATGATGTTAGTCCCCCTCCAGTTCAAATATAACGTATTCCTCTTGAACAGATTAACCCTTTCCTAGAAACAATCTCAATGATCCAAAAATCTAAATCCCTACCCCCTGCACTAGCTGTAAACCCAGGCATTCATCTACCTAACTCTCCTAATCCTGCTCTCAAAAGCCCGGTAATAGTCCAGAAATTACTACCTTTGAAGTCCTGCACATTAATCTTCTGCCTAACTCTCAAAATTCACACTTCAGGACCTCGCCCCTTTTCCCACCTATGTCATTGGTACCAATATGTACAACGACTGTACATATTGGTACCGTGACCCCTCGTACTATTTGAGTCCATCCTAGGAAAAAGCTTAACCCTATTTATTCTATCTGCTGCTGCTCACCCTGCTCAGAAGGTGCTGCTCACCCTCTCTCTTAAGAATGTTCACAATCGCTCATAGACTTCCTTGACCTTGGTACCAGGGAGACAGCACACCATCCCCTGGAGGTTCGATTGCGGACAAAGAAACGCCTATCCGTTTTTCTAACTATTCTTTCACAGCAGCTCCTCCACAAATCACCCTCTGGTCACAGTGACTGTACTTATGAAAATGTGAACTGAATCCGCTAATCACCTTTGCCAGTAAGTTAGTTTTATACTCATAGTTACTCTTATTTCCGCCTTCCAACCTCTTCCTGCAGACTAGGTTATCGCCTTTAACACCATTAATCGTACGAAACTCAGCAGTGTTAACCATTGTTCCATCATTCTGCCAACTCAAGAACAGCTTCTTTGCAAACGTTTGAATGGGCCTACATCGCAACAAAATGTTCTTCTTCTACACCCTAGCTATAATTGCAACATTATCTTCTGCACTCTCTCCTTCTCTATGTACAGTATGCTTTGTCTGTAAAGTACTAATAGAGGTGTACAAGATTATGAAGGGGACAGATAGAGTAAACAGGGTTAAGCTTTTTCCTAGGATGGACTCAAATAGCACAAGGTGTCATGGGGTTAGGGTAAGGGGGATAAGTATAATTTGGATGCTAGAGGGAGTTTTTTCACACAGAGGGTGGTGGGGGTGTGGAATGCGCTGCCAAGTAAAGTGGTGGAGGCAGGCATTCTGGAGTTATTTAAGAAATACTTAGATGGGCACATGAACAGAATGGGAATGGGGGGGTATAGAAAACTGATTTAAAATAGGGATCATGAGCCTTGGGAGTCCCTGGGAAGTGTGTAAGTAGATGATGATATTGATGTACTTGTTTTTTGTCCTACAGGTGCTTTGGAAAACCTTGTTGTCTAACGAGGGGCATACATGCGATGGGTCATGAGAGGGCTGCTCTTGGATCTTTTTCAAGAGTATCCTAGTGCTTCACGTCGTTAGTGTACGCTTGGCCTGGACCATTTGATGGGCAACACAACAGCTCAGTGATTATCACTGTGCTGTGCAGATACATGGATTTGGGCCTGCGTCTGTGAGAGTTTGCGCATTCTCCCCGTGCTTGCGTGGGTTTTCTCTGGGCGCTCCGGTTTCCTCCCACATCCCAAAGATGTGCTCTTAGGCTAATTGGCAAAACAAATTCTCCCTAAATTGTCTCAAATTTGGTTTTTAATCCATAGATCTATAAACATGGACAGAGATCACGGGTAGAGGTGGGAACATCAGGATGGCGGCGCGGGCTTGTTGGGCCGAAGGGCCTGTTTCCCGTGCTGTTTTGTTCTTTGTTCTTTGTACTCAAGGGACAATAGCTTTCACTGTACATTAATACATGTGACAGTAATAAATCAAACCAATTCAAATAAAACCAAATCAGTCTTTCACACCTCAGGCTGGAACGATGCGCTTTGGCCTTACCAATGACCTTGTGCAGATTGATGATGTATACAGGACTGCTGTGATCGAGAATGCATTTGCAAGGCTCAATGTGGGCATTGAGGACACGGTATGGACACTGCGAGAAACTGCACATGCTCAAAGTGGATCCTTTCCAGAAGAAAAAAACACCATGCGTTCTTGTAACAAGAGATGGTGTAGACATGAATGTGTAAAGTATGATCAGTAAGTTCACAAATGGTAGAACAATTGGTGGTGTGGTAAATATTGAGGAAAGTCTTCAATCATAGGAATCATAGAATTTGACACTGCAGAAGGAGGCCATTCGGCCCATGGAGTCGGCATCGACCACCATCCCAACGAGGCCCAATCACCATGACCTCATGCATTTAACCTAGCGAGACTTCCTGCTACTAAAGATTATTTAGCTTTGCCAATCCACATCTTTGGAAATTGGAGCACCCGGATGAAATGCACACAGACATGGGAGAGTGTGCAAACTCCACACGGATAGTCGGCCAAGCCAGGAATCGAACATGCGTCCCTAGCACTGTGCGGCCGCAATGCTATCCACTATGCCACTGTGCCGAGAAATGGCCAGGCTTGTCAGATGGGTCAAGGGAATTTCAACCTGAAAAATTAGAGGAGATGCATTTTGCAACGACTAACAGTGCAAGCTACTGCACAATGAACTGTAGAGTGTGAGGGAGTGCAGAGAACCAGAATTAAATTGGGCTGCATATATGAAGATTTCTGAAGCTGATAAAACAGGTGGATGAGGTGGTTGAGACAACATGTAGATTACTTGCTTTAAGCAACCACAGCATAGAATATAAGAGCCCAGAGATTATGATGGCAGTGTATGAAATGCTGGTTAGACCACAGCAAGACTATTGAGTGCAGCTCTGGTCATCACACCACGGAAGGGATGTAATTGCACTGAAGACGGTGGAGAGGAGATTCACCAGGATGCTGTCTGCGTCGGAGAGTTTCAGCTATGAGGAGAGACTGTTTTTTTTTACCTTAGAGAAGAGATGGCTGGAGGGGGAACGGGTGTCGTAGGTAGTGGTTGTGGAGTGCTTTCAGGTAGAGGGGGGAAACTGAGTGATATGTACAAGATTATCTGTACATAGGTGGAAAGAAACTGTTCGCTTTAGTAGAGATACCAATAACCAGAGGAGTGTGGATTTAAGGTAAAGAACAGATTTCTCTGTGGATTTGAGGGAAAATGTTTTCATCCACAGGGTGCTGAGATCTGCAGCTTAGGGCCTGAAAGGATGTTAGAAGCGGGGACAACCACAAGAAGCATTTAGATAAGCAAATCAAACACGCCAGAGCATACAAGGCTGTGGATCGAGTTCTAGAAAATGGAATTTGATTAGATTGGTGTTTGATGACCATTTCCGACATAAAGGGCCAAAAGACCACATTTTGTGCTGTTAAACCTCGATGACTGTTGGACCACCATCAGCAGCGGACCCATCATTTGCAGCTCTCACAGTGCTGGCTGGGATACCAACCATGCACCAATCCTATATGATTACAAATGTCCAAATGCAGCCAGCAGTGTGCTGCCTGGTCTGGGAGAGATATCTGTCAGCTCTCTGCTGCTGCAGCTAGCTTCAATACAGCAGCTGCCCCCACAGAGTGTGGGGGACCTCAGCTCTTCGTGAGCAGCCCCCAACTGGATATAGCCTCACCCCACATCCACGCAAGCCAATCTCCTCTTTCCCCACACCAACTGCATGCAGAGAGGCAGCGAAGACCTTTCCCTATCCCACTGGGCATACAGAGAGAAAGCGAAACCCCCACCCTAACCTACGGTGCATGCACCAGGACAGCAAGAGCACTCCCTATGACATTGTGTTTGCAGAGAGGCAGTGAGGCCCCTCCCTAAACCACTTTGCATGCAGAGAGGCAGCGAGGCTACCTCCCTACCCCACTGTACATTCAGAGAGGCAGCGAATCCCCCTCCTAACGAACTCTGCATGCAGCAAGGCAGCGATGCCCCCTCCCTACGCCACTGTGCATGTAGAGAAGCAGCCAGACACCATCCCTGCCTGACGATCATGTGCAGAGTGTGTGTAGGACCTGCTACCCTGACCAATCTTGTGCAGAACAGCAGTAAGGCTGTGTTCTTTACTCTATTAAAGGCATGCAGCGTGGCAATGAGCTGCTCTCCTGACTGCATCGGTCGCTCCTCAGTGGCCCATCTGTTTTCAGGCCTAATCCTTCAGCTCCCGCCCCTTCAGCTCCCGCCCCTTCAGCTCCAGCCACTGCAGATCTAGCCCCAAAAAGGTCCTGCTTCTGCACACTATGGCCCGTACCCCTCCCCCCGCCCCCTCTTGTAGACTCCGCCGCCTCAGGCCCCACCCCTGGTACTGCCCGGGTGACAGTGCCAGTGGGCATTGCCCAGGGAGAACCCAACTTTGCTCTCGACCTTGCCCAGTGTGCCCTATAGCCTTTGGTTCCACCAGCGAAGCCATCAATATGCGTCCTCATATATGTGGCAAGTTGTTTTCCTCACCGGACAGAACCTCTGTCAGTGAGGCTACAAAAACAAGAGTGCCGGTTGAATGCATCCCAAGATCTCTAATTGTAATTAAATTAGTTTTAAAATAAATTTCAATAATTTATTCACCCTCTTGCCAGAAATGATGGGAGACTGAATCCGCTGCCTATCTTTTGCAGGTGAAGGTTGCAAGAGGCGAGAAATCGGGCGTCGGCCTGAGTTCTAGTCTGTCACGGGGTTTTATTGCTCACCCCGCCAGCGATGGTCATGGAGTGATTGTTATCCTGCATCCTACCATGTGTGTGTTGTTTGCGTTGATGTTTTCTGTACCGGTATGCGTGTGTGTGTGTGTGTGTGTGTGTGAGAGAGAGAGAGAGAACAACAGAGTATCTGATGAGTGTCCCGAAATGTGCGTTATTGTGGAGTCTTACAATAATTTTGATTCTTGAATTTGTGTGCGAGTGGAAGTGTGTAAATCTGATTGATTCTAACAGTAAATGTGTGTATTAATATACGTACGTTTGAGTGTGTCTATGTGTTTGTGTTCCTGTGAATCTAGGACTGTTGTGGTGGTACAGAGGATACTGTTATTGCCTCATAACACTTGGCGCCATGGATCAATTCCAGGTTTGGCCCCTGTCTATGCAGAGTCTGCACTTCTCCTTTGTTCTGCACGGGTTTCTTCCCACTCTCTGAAAGTTGTGTTGACTTTTCCAAATTCACCCTTAGTGTACCAAAACAGGCGCTGCAGTGTGGCAACTCGGAGATTTTCGAAGTAACTTAACTGCAATGTTAATGTTCGCAATTTATGGCATCGTGGAATAAATTTAAAATTTTATGAAATATGTTCCCTCTCTGTGAGATCCTCCTGCGCATATATGATCAACAAAATTGATTCTGCGGTCTGATGATTGGATGGGTGAGCTGATGTTTTATGCAGAGGATAAAAATGATTCTGTCTTAATTATTTACTCACAATAGAAGAGCATTTGAGTTCACAGGTCTATGGAAAGTCACAGAACACAGAAACATCTAGCCCATAGGCCCTGAGACAATTGTCAAGGCTGAAATAATGACTAACTAGATATAAATATTCAGCAGAAACAACAAAAGCAGTAAACCCAGTACAATAAATTACAAGGAAATCAATACAGTTAAATCGCCCTTTTAGAATTGGGAAGTGGACACGGGGTTGGGACTTTACAACTTCACTCTTCCACAAGTTGCAAATTTCTGCCTGTGTTCGACAAACATTCCCATGCTCCGCCCCTCACCTGTGCCGATTCCTGTGGCAATCAGGCTGGTACAATTCCAGTCTGGGACTTACCTGGAACACCAACAATAGCGAGGAAGGGATAGTAAAAACATTGAATCGCCTTCAGTAGGTATTCAATTCGATCAGCTGTTGTTATCCACGAAGCATCCTCAGTAAACTGAGATATCCAATAGAATAAACTCCTATCCTCGGTTGGAACATTCCAATCTATTGTTCCCAGATTCTGATCAATTGTTGGAACGGTCTGGTTCATTGTTCCCAGACTCTGATCCGTTATAGGAAGATTCCAATCCATTTCTTTCAGCTCCTGATCTCTCCTCTCTCTCCCTCTCTCTCCACACCCGCTGATCTCTGTTAGTGTCAGAATTGTCGCTTCCGCTGACTCTATGGGACAACACGTTGAACGGAATGCCTTATTAATAGAAAAGCGAAAACCATCCAGGCACATTAATCAGATCCATCGAGGCTCGCATCAATTATAGTCACTAAACAAACAGCTTCACTTAACTCACCATAATCTAACACTTTTCATACACAAAGTGGAATATTTACAGCCTAGATAGGCTGTTGAGGGTCAGGGACGTATGGAAAGTCGGTATTAATGGAGGGTCAGGTTGTAAATCTTTCAATATTTATTCAATATAACAGAGTTGACTCTGCTAGCATTCATTTCCAGATGTTTAGAATACAAAAGTAGGGATGTACTACTGACGTTTTCTAAGACTCTGCGTAGACCACATTCAGAATATTGTCAGCAATTTTGGGCTCCGTATCTAAGCAAGGATGTGCAGGCCTTGATGAGGGTCCAGAGGAGGTTCACAAAAATGAACTAACAAATGAAAGATGTAACACATGAGGAACGTCTGTAGACTCTTGCTCAGTACTCGACGCAGTTTGGAAGGATGAGGAGGGGGATATCATTGAAGATAACAGAATAATGAATGGCGTGCATAGTTTGTGCTTGGGAAAGATGTTCCCAATCGTAGGATGGACCAGGATGCGAGGGCACAGCCTCAGAGGAAAGGGACAGCTCTTTAGAACTGTGATGTGGAGATGTTGGTGTTGGACCGGGTGGGCACAGAAAGAAATCTCACAGCATCAGTTGTCAATTCACCTGATGAACATAGAACATAGAACATTACAGCGCAGAACAGGCCCTTCGGCCTTCGATGTTGCGCCGACCAATTAGGAAACAGCAGTGACCCTCTAACCTAAACCATTCCCCTTTCGTCCATAAACTTATCTACTAACCTCTTAAACGCCACCAAACTTGGCGCATCTACAACTGACACAGGCAGGGCATTCCATACCCTTACCACCCATAGAAACATAGAACATAGAGAAACATAGAACATAGAACATAGAACATTACAGCACAGAACAAGCCCTTCGGCCTTCGATGTTGCGCCGACCAATATAAAAAGCAATGCCCCTCCAAACTAAACCATTCCCTTCTCTTCCATATACTTATCAACTAACCTCTTAAACGCCACCAAACTTGGCGCATCTACAACTGCTGCAGGCAGGGCATTCCACTCCCGAACCACCCTTTGGGTAAAGAACATACCTTTGACATCCGTCCTATAACCACCACCCTTTAATTTAAAGCTATGTCCCCTCGTGCTAGCTTTCTCCATCCTAGGAAAAAGGCTATCACCGTCCACCCTATCTAACCTCTAATCATCTTATATGTTTAAATAAGGTAATTGAAACATATTGATGAAGGAGCATTGTTCCAAAAGCTCATGATTCCAAATAAACCTGTGGGTCTTTAACCTGCTGTTGTGAGACTCTTTACATTAGAAATGTGGTGAGGAGGAAATTCTTCAGCCAGGGTGAGGTGAATCTCACCCTGGGTAGTAGGGATAACACTGGAAATTACAGGCCGTTGAGTTTGACATCATAGAACATAGAACATAGAACATTACAGCACAGAACAGGCCCTTCGGCCTTCGATATTGCGCCGACCAATATAAAAAGCAATGCCCCTCCAAACTAAACCATTCCCTTCTCTTCCATATACTTATCAACTAACCTCTTAAACGCCACCAAACTTGGCGCATCTACAACTGCTGCAGGCAGGGCATTCCACTCCCGAACCACCCTTTGGGTAAAGAACCTGCTTCTGATATCCGTCCTATAACTATCACCCCTTAATTTAAAGCTGTGTCCCCTCGTGCTAGCTTTTTCCATCCTAGGAAAAAGGCTATCACTGTCCACCCTATCTAAACCTCTAATCATCTTATATGTTTCGATCAGGTCCCCTCTTAGCCTCCTCCTTTCTAACGAAATGTGGAGGCATTGGAGAGGGTACAGAGGAGGTTTACCAGGATGTTGCCTGGTATGGAGGGCAGGTCTTATGAACACAGGCTGAGGGATTTGAGGTTGTTTTCGTTAGAAAGGAGGCGGCTAAGAGGGGACCTAATCGAAACATATAAGATGATTAGAGGTTTAGATCGGGTGGACAGTGATAGCCTTTTTCCTAGGATGGAGAAAGCTAGCACGAGGGAACACAGCTTTAAATTAAGGGGTGATAGTTATAGGACGGATATCAGAGGTAGGTTCTTTACCCAAAGGGTGGTTCGGGAGTGGAATGCCCTGCCTGCAGCAGTTGTAGATGAGCCAAGTTTGGTGGCGTTAAAGAGGTTAGTTGATAAGTATATGGAAGAGAAGGGAATGGTTTAGTTTGGAGGGGCATTGCTTTTTATATTGGTCGGCGCAACTTCGAAGGCCGAAGGGCCTGTTCTGTGCTGTAATGTTCTATGTTCTATGTTGTCTACAAAACAGTATTGCAAATTAAATGGCAGATGGGAACAAGACAGATCCCATGGGATTTCCGTGATTTCATGTCGATGGTATCAGAGAAAATAGAACACAGAGAGGGGGTCCCTAGAGTGATGCACAGTGAATTCTGGACATTAGCATCAGGGGGTCGGATCTGATCAGGGAGAAATGCATACAGAAACAGAAGGGATGCTTAATGGTTACAACTAGACCCTCAATTTGTTTTCTGGACAATGGACTCTGTTCTTATCTCATGGAGCAGTAAGAGAAAAAAAATTATCTTTGTTTGTTTTAACCAAACGTGAAGCTTTATCAGAAGGCCCTAGTCTCGGAGAATAAGTAGTTACTTGTATCAAATGAGCCCTAGCTTTTTGAAGTTTCTGCATTTTTTTCTCAGTGGTCAATTCCCAAACTAGTCATAATTGGAAAATTTGTAATCGATGCTGTGCTTATTCGAAACACGACTGAAGGGGAAAATTATTGACCAATTTACAAGGTTTTTGACAGAACACATAAGACACCACACAAACAAAATAAATCTTGAAACAATGATAAGGTAATGAAAAAAAAATACTTTACACATATGTGGATGCAGTAAGATAATTAAATAAGCAATTATGTTTATAAAACATATATGCTCATATTTTAGATGTAATTTATATATTGAATAAATTGTTGTTAATTTCAACCAAAATCAAGTCGCTGTAAGATGTGATGGTAAAATTAAAGAGTTGAGAGCCAATAGCCTGGGAAATTTCGTAGTTAGCAAAATTAATATCTGAAAGTTTCTGGCGAGGGAATATATTTTGCAATGTTATGATTGGTGGCAAACAATGTTTACACATAGAGTAGATCTTACTGGGACCCCGGATCACATGTTCATCCAGTCTTGGAAATGAGTCAGTGGTTATGTTCACTTTGACCTCTACATGAGCGTCCTTAGTCACACAGCAAAGGGAAGTGAGTTCAGTCAAAATGGGAGTCAGCATTGGTACTGAATCGACGAATTAGATATCATTACGCAGGTATATAAAATGCAGTTGACTGAGAAATGTGTCAGGAATTATAATTGATGTATGTTTACAGAATGTAATTGATTTTAACCTAATATGAGGTGGGAATGATCGTTAAGAACATCTATAATTGATCTGTTATTGACTGCACATGTTAGATTCATAGGAAAGATCCTGCTGCTGTATCCCAGAGGCACTTAACCCTTTTGGTGATCTTCCAGCAGCTGTGTATTTTGCTTTAACATAGAACATAGAACATAACAGCACAGAACAGGCCCTTTGGCCTTCGATGTTGTGCCGACCAAAATAAAAAGCAATGCCCCTCCAAACTAAACCATTCCCTTCTCTTCCATATACTTAGCAATTAACCTCTTAAACGCCACCAAACTTGGCGCATCTACAACAGCTGCAGGCAGGGCATTCCACTCCCTAATCACTCTTTGAGTAAAGAACCTACCTCTGATATCCGTCCTATAACTCATACCCCTTAAGTTAAAGCTGTGTCCCCTCGTGCTAGCTTTCTCCATCCTAGGAAAAAGGCTATCACTGTCCACCCTATCTAAACCTCTAATCATCTTATATGTTTCGATTAGGTCCCCTCTTAGCCGCATCCTTTCTAACGAAAACAACCTCAAATCCCTCAGCCTCTCTTCATAAGACCTGCCCTCCATACCAGGCAACATCCTGGTAAACTCCTCTGTACCCTCTCCAATGCCTCCACATCTTTCTTATAATGTGGGGACCAGAACTGCACACAATACTCCAAGTGCGGCCGCACTAGAGTTTTGTACAGTTGCAACATTATGCTGCGGCTCCTAAATTCAATCCCCCTACCAATAAAAGCTAAGACTCCATATGCCTTCTTAACAACTTTATCCACTTGACTGCCTACTTTCATGGATCTATTGACACATACACCAAGATCCTTCTGTTCCTCAACACTATTAAGATCCCTACCATTAGCCCTATACTCTACACATTTATTGTTCCTGCCAAAGTGCATTACCTCACACTTTTCCACATTAAACTCCATTTGCCACCTCTCGGCCCAGCTCTGCAACTTGTCCAAGTCACTCTGTAAACTATAGCACCCCTCTTCACTATCTACCACTCCACCGACTTTAGTGTCATCTGCAAATTTACTGATCCATCCCTCAATACCCTCATCCAGATCATTTATAAAATTACAAACAGCAGGGGCCCCAAAACAGACCCCTGAGGCACACCACTCGTCACCGAACTCCACGATGAATATCTCCCATCAACCACCACCCTCTGTCTTCTATCTGCCAGCCAATTCCTAATCCAATTAGCTAAATCACCCTCTAGTCCACACATCTGCATTTTCTGTAGAAGTCTTCCATGGGCCACCTTATCAAACGCCTTACTAAAGTCCATATATACTACATCAACCGCCCAAAACTTTTGTTGAAAACTTTTGTTTTCAATTAGTATCACCACCTCACAGAGAGGTATCCATCTCGTGAGTTTTATATTGTCGACAGTTAAAGACGGTCTTGGTCATGTCAAATTACCCACAACACTAGACATACTTTGGAAATTTGTAATCGATGATGTGTTTAAGTGACATACACCTCAGTTTCTTCGTTTCACATGATGATTTGCATATCTGTTCTGTATGTTTCCACCTTGTGGTTTGCCTGCCTGGAAAGTATTTCATCGGACGATATAAAGAGAGATATACTCTGGTAACCCAGGCTACAGCGACACTGATAGCGTTTTTTTTTAAGGGTCGGTGTATAAAAAAACTATTTTCTGCTGCACACTGCCCTGCATTGGCCTCTAATGAAGGTAACATTTTGCTCTTTAGAATTACCTGAAACTCGTCAGTGACAGACCAGTTTATGTGTGAAATCGCCCCGGCCCTCCTCATTATTCACTAATTCTGTGGATTTTATCATGAAAAGGCAGAGATGAAGGTGCATTTAAAGGAAGGATCACTGGGTGGCAGAGTGACTATTTCACTAAACGGCCTTGAGTTCAAACACATCCCAGACATGACTGGAAAAATTCCTGCCTGGAAAAGAGGGGAAACGATATAATCGGGAAAATGGAACAGAGTTGATGGGTTTTGGAGAGAAAGGAATTAATCCAAACCAGAGTGGGTTAAAAATCCATTCAATATTTATTTTAAAAATTCAGAGAATATCTTACAGTTAGAAAAGTGAAGATAACGATCGAGCTTCACATTGAGAACAGAACACGTGCACAAGGAATCCATCAATATTTGTACATCTGATCCATACATCGAAAAGAGAAAACAGGATCCGAATAGAAAGCAGAATTATCAGATGCAAGTAAGGAATGAGAAAAAGTTTCTTAATTACACATGGTATTTAAAATATTAAGCACAATTACATTACAATAAAAAAACCTTGTACATTTCACACTGAAATGTGAAATAATGTTTATCATTGCCTTGGCTACAGATTCAGAATTATAAACTGAGTTTTTTTTTACTTATAGAGTCACTGAGGGCACATATTGTATCCGTATCATCCGGAGGCTTTGATAGTCATCTGTGGTAAATCTACTGCGTCCAAAATTCAATTCATTACTTGATCTGTAAAAGAAAGACACAATATTGGAGCGGATGTTTATGATGTGAGGCATTAATGATGGAGTTTTTAATCAGTGAAACATTGAGAGATTTTCAATTCCATTCTTCCAGTTTGAAATGTGAATGAATTGAATCATTTCACCTTCACCAGAGTGACTGCAGTGCTGTAGGACATGCTCAGGATGAACAAAACGATGAATGTGGAAGCAGTTGTCCAGATGTTGTTGTTATCATCCTCATTATCGTCAATCCAGATGTGATTGGTAAAGTCTAGGGGTGGAGACCAGGAAATGAAATTAGATTGCTTTATTGATCCCGGGAATTTCTATTTTTTTCTTTCCTCGTTCTCCTTCATAAGCTGTTAATATATTCTCTGTATAATTTTCAATATATATCTACTGTTCAGGACACTCAGTAACTGATCTCCGTAACTATTTTCACAGCTGATCTTTCTTTACATTCCTTACATTTACATTACAGTCCGTGTCAGAAGGAATGAGGATGTTTTCTTGAGTGTCCGTTCATTTTTGAATATTTCATAACATTGAAGAATGTTATGACTGATATGGAGGAACGTTCACCGATCAATGATTATTTTTACAGATTGTTATTGATCTGTAAACTGTGAATGCTGCTGTTTAGGAGCCGGGATGCAATTTCCTATCTTTTCTCATTGATGGTGGAAATGTTCAGTAGATCATTAGCTTAAATTTAGTTTCTCAACGAATTTATCGGTGCAATTTGCGTTTGTGTGCATATGAATGAGCATCTCGTGGTCTGCATTAACCCTTGCTCCTGCGTTAATTTTTGTGCATGAGGGTGAATGAACGTGTTCATTTTCTTGTGCTTGTTGATTTGTGTTGTTGTATGTCTGCGTCTGTGTATATTTTATTCGGCTGAAATTATGGATGCATGGTTTTTATTGTGTGAAGTCTGTAGATATTTACTAATGCGACTCACAATATATGCATGTGTTCATGACTATTTTAATATGTTCATTTCTGTCACACGAGGATGATTTTCTCCCATTCTGTGTGAGCCTGTCCCTCTGTCTTTTTATGTGCATGTCTGTTAACATGTTGGTGCCTGTATATCTGTGTTGATAGTTCTTCATAACGCTGTGTTGATCTATGTTTGTGTTTCCGTGTGTAGCAATGTGTGCTATGGCGTTCTGTTCTGTATGAGCATGGTAATGTTTTGTGTGTAAAAGTTTGAATCTGGCCATCTATCTGCCCTCTGTTAATATGTTTATATGTATTTTCCATGTTTGAGTGTTAATGTGTAGAACATCACGTGTCTCTGTATCTGTATTCCTGTCAGTGTGAACATCTGAAACATGTATTGATCTGAGTATATGTATGTGTTTGTGTATGCATGTGGACCTGCATGTATGCGCTTCCCTCTGTAATGTAAATATGCATGTATCTGTTTAAGCTTGGATCTGTGTACCTATTTGCATATCTTTATGCATGTGTTGTACTTGTGTGTTTGCATTTCTATGTGTGTGTGTGTGTGGGTATACATATTTGATTATTTGCGTTCATGCTGTTTTTCTGCCTGTTTGTACAAGTGTATGTCAATGAGTGCATGTGCGTGTGCGTGTGTGTGTGTGTGTCTGGTGAGAGAGAGAATGAATGTATTTGTGCCTCTGTGTATTTGTGCATGAAAGTATTTGTGTCAGAGTATATTTGTGTATGTGTGTATTTTTGTTCGCAAACGTGTTGACCATGAGTGTATTTGCATGAGTGTGCTTGTTTGTGCATGTCTTGCATGAACTTATGATGTATGAATCCATATTGTATGCATACATGTTTCTCTGTGTTTTTGTGCATGTATTTATGTGTGTTGTGCACTTGTGTGCTTTTGTGTTTGCATTTGAATGTGCTTGCCCGGTTTTCTGTGTATGTATGTGTGTGGGGGTGGGTTGGAATGTGCTTGCGATTATGTGTATTTACTTGTGTCTTTCTGCCTTGGAGTGCATATGTGTGCGTATATGTATTTGTGTGAATATTTATGCATTTATGGCGATACGTGTACGTGTGTGTGTGTGTGTGTGTGTGTGTGTGTGTTTGTTGGGGGGGGTGGGGCGCGTGCGCATGTCTATGTGTGTACTTATAGTTATGACACTTCTGTGCAGTATTGTCAGTGTGTGTATTTTTTTAACTGTTGCTCCATGTTTTACTGCAATCATTAACTGAACATGATCCAAACTATACGAATAATTAACTATATATTTTCAGTGTTTGCTGCATGAATTTATTTTATATGAGCGCCGCGGTGACATCAGGAGAGCGAATGAAATAATTCATTAATGCATCGCAGAAATCCAGGAACAGACAAGTGAAAATTGGTGAGGATTCTGTTATTTGTTTAAATTTGTATCATGGAAAATCAATGCCAAAACATTTTAACAGAAACAACAACATTGAAACATGTTTAAATTATGTTGCACAAGTATATATGTATTACAATGATTAAAGTAATGACATTTCAGCACGTGGAGCAAGTGAACCGGGAGCTAATTTGTATTGTTGGGTGCTTATAGTAGTCATTTACTTCCAAACACGCTACTTGGGGAGAAAGAAACCATAGTTTCCCTCCCTCTACCGGGAAAGCAATGTCCCTGATGGTTCTAACCACTGAGAAAGTGGAGGTAGAGTGGATTAAACGCGCCTCCTCTTTTCATTGAGGAAGTTGAGGTACATGGGTTAGCTACTGCTCTTCCCCTCTCTTCATGGAAGAATAGGAATCCGGTATGCTAACAATTTCACTCTCCCTCTGTCTGATGGGGGGATTGTTACTCCATGTTTCTGTGTGACCTCAGTTCAGTTCTCAATGGGTGTGGTGCAGCAGCTTAGCGCTGGCAATAATGGATAAAGGTATGGGAAGTGGGAGAAGTAGGAACACCGAGATCTAAATGAAGTGTTGAAATTGTTGGATCATTCCTCAACGGGAGGAAAGTTGATAAAGATATTTTGCAGAATCCTATAATGAATGTGATCTACTCCGTCTCTAACCCAGAGTCTACCTGAGCAGGGCGCACTGGTTTAACAAGACTTGTGCCCGAAACTGAAAATATCTGACACAAAACAAAGACAAGTAATGGAAGTAAAACTGAAAACTGAAAAGTAAGCAATTGGATATTTAATTTACCGTTAGGGGAAAAATATTTCATTCTTTTTGTTGAAGTTTTTGATGTAACCGAGTGATTCTCAATCACATGGCTTAACAATGCTCATCAGTGCAAGGGAAATGTCCACAAAACTGGGTTTACCGCTGGATTTGTCAACTGTTCTGTTGCTGAACTTCACGGGGATAGCTTCATGTCCCACCACACAGGAGTAAGAAGCGCCGCTGGACCATTCCTCTGCTTCAATGGATAACAGGCTGTACATGAAGAAGGAGTTATTGCCGTTCTCCGCCACCACTTCGGTGTTGCAGTAGTTCCCGGGATTCACCGGCTTGTCGTTGACAGTCCACTTGACGAAGATCTCTCGGGGGGAGAAACCTCTCACTAAGCAGCTGAGGGAGATGAATCTCTGAGCGGAGACTTCTTCTGCCGAGGGCAGGAGGACAGAGACCAACGGTTCCCGTGGATTTGGATCTGCAGAAAATGTACAATAAATGTCAATAAACTGGCGAATTCTGGAGACAATGAAAGCGCTAGTTAGATATCAGGAAAATATGCTACAATTTCGATTATAAAATTTTCCATTTTTGACTTCCAACTTGGAGGAGTGGTGATCATAGTCATTTTCTCAAATAACGCGGGGATTGGACTGGAAAGTTTCAGAAACTTTACAGCACAGAATCACGTTATTCGGCCCAACTGATCTACTTTTAGTTTTAGTTTTTTTTTGTTTTTTATGTTCCAGATCAGTCTCCTCCCTCCTTATTCGATTTAAACCGAATAACATCGTCTTCAGTTGACTTTTCATTCATCAATACATCAATTTTCTTCATAACAATATCCATAGACCCAGAGTGTTTAGTTAATCGAGTTTCCATTTAGAGGAGACCATTATTGCTTTGAATGCTAAATATTGACCACTACACGACACAGTAACACATGTATTGTCTCAATCTCTCAGCTCACCTGTTTCCTTATGGATGGATTTTCTTAAAGGAGTCGGCAGATCCTGATGGCTCACCACGCACTCAAACACAACCGCGCTCAGCCAGGCTTGTGTCGAGATGTTTAATTTGCTGATCACGCTGTCAGCATCAGTTCTTGGCTTTTTGGCAATCTCTGATTTCAAATACTTCCTGTCTCGGATCCAGGACACGTTAACTGCATAAGGAACATTGGAAATGATGCAGGTTAAAGTCACTGTCGCCTCCAGTAAGACCTGCTCTATTGGTGGTGGCTGTATCGTCACTGTGGAATTATGGCACTGGGAAGGATCTGTGAATGAAAAATGAAAATGAACCTGAGTTCCCCTTCAGCAGGACAACAGTCTTCAGCCTGAAGAAGACGAATTCACCTTCAATATATTATTTACCTATCGCCTTTCAACCTCCATGGCAAACAGAAAACCAACTTCCTCTATGAATTATTCCCTGAATTAAACATTGTTGCTACCGTACCATTTCCGTGAATCAGCATTGCAGAATTCCCAAAGAAAAAACACCATCCTCAACTCTGAGAATAAGTACTGGACGTTGGTTTATAAATAGGGTGGATGCACTTTCCAATATTTTACTCCTATGCAGTGAACTATGAAACAGTCCACTACCGACTGTCTCTCCAAATCTTACCAACTGTCTCAGGAAAAAGTTGACATCAAGGCCACCTCGTTCATTGTATTACTCGAAACCGGAAGGGAGCTCTCTCTCAAGGGGAGAAAATGGCATATGGTGTTGTCAATGAACTTTGCAAGCTAGAGCAAGACTCGAATCTCATCATTGCAAATATGAAATTTGCATTTTATAACAATCTATAATTAAAAGTGGAAATGGTTATCATGAAGCCATTGCTGTAAAACCCCTCCAAGTTCACAAATGCTCCTTGGCAAAATAAACCTGCTGCCTTTGTCTGGCTGGCATGCATGTGACTCCAGATTCACAGCAAAGTGGTTGACACTTAAGTGCCCCCAGGTTTGGGAAATAAATGCACATCCCTTGAAAGAATAACGAACAATTGCTTTTCTCGTGAAATTCTGAATGAGGCAGTGTCCTAAAGCAGCAAACTGCATGACAATAACTTAGAAGCAAATGATATGAAGTTGTATGTGTTGTATCAACTTTAATAGATCCCTAATTCCGATTGACATCGGAATGATATATTTTGTCCTTTGTTTGAGTCTCTTACCCTGAGATGCGCTGATGTTCTGACTCTGAGTGAATCCTTCATGAGTGACCTGGCAGGTATAGACCGCTCTGCTGAACCATTCCCCAGCAGAGACTGTCAGCCGACTGCTGGCCGAGAAGTTCCCGTTCACTTCACAGTTGGGACTGGTGACAATTCCTGAATTCATGTGTTGTTCATTCTTCAGCCACTTCACTGTCATTGATTTTGGCTGGAAATCGAGGATTGAACAGACGATGGTTGCTAATTTGCTGCTTGAAATTTCTTCACTGGAACTCACGGTGAGGATAACAGTTGGATGGACAACTTTAGGACCTTCAGTAAAATAAAAAGTGTTAGTCATTTCTTGCAGAAGATGTGGATCAATTAAACGTTTGTTTATATTAGTAACTCATTTGGAGTCAATAGACACTAACTGGAACAATACAGGGGGTCAGATTAGGCACAAGTATTTAAATGAGTTATAACCAAGACCCTACATGTTAACCACAGTGTTTCTGTTTTACACAAGCTGCACAACACTTACATGGCATTTCAACGCTCTTGACCAAGCTACTGTGTTGAACCTCACAGTCAATTTTGGGGCATTCTCCCTCTGAGTGGCCGATGGTTAACTGGCTGCTCAGGGTGTACGTTCCCTTCGTGTTTCTCACTGATGGGTAAGTCTTAAACCCAGTGGTGATCTGCTGCCCATTTTTCTTCCAGGTCAGTTTGGAGACATCTGGAGAGTAGTCCATCGCCAAGCATCCGTAGGTGATGAAACCGTCAGAATTTTGTTGCTGACAGGAGGAGACCAGGCTGTAGACAGTGAGCAGAGATGGTGTTGCTGAGAAAGAATAGTCGATTGAACAAGTTAGACTCTTATTTGTGTTTATTAAGTCATCAAACCTTTTGTTACAAATATGTTTCTATATTATATATAGCTCTTGGTGTTAAAGAGATGAAGGGATTTAGGTGGTAGATATGATCAGGATATTGATGCGCTCTGACCAAAGTGAATGGTGGAGTAGGCTCAAAGGGCCGAATGGCCTACTCCAGCTTCTATTTTCTATGCTTCTATCTCGAACATTGATTAGAATTATGATTTTTTTCCGAATATTTCCCGATTAAATCTTCCATCCATCTTTGAGACAATGTTACTCCTATCATTTGGGAATCGTCATCTCTGTAGAAACTCATATCCCCGTCTCCACCTCTATCAAATTAGAAAGATAAAATAAACATTCTGTTAGGCTCAAAATGACATGTCATTCATTGGATTAACAGAGAAGCGCAAAGATTTTCTCCATTATTGCAGCAACCATTTATTTCTCAACAACAGCAGTGTGTGATGAACGGCTATTTCTTTTTCAAAACAACACTGTGATGAAGAAGTTGTGTCCTCATTCATATCATCCACTCACATGACGAGGGAACTCCAAAAGTTCATCATTCCAAATAAACCTATTGATCTTTAACCTGATGTTGTGAGATTCTTTACTGTGTCCACATCAACATAACATTGGCATCTCCACACTAATTTTGGGAATTTTCTTTGTTCAAACTGACTGATGCCCCTTCCTCTCTCCAACTTACTACCTTTCACTCAACAAAACGATGATTAGTGACTTTGCTTCAAAAATACCTTCGGAATGAATACTTACTGAATGACTAGGAAACTCTAAATGTGATTATAAATTCAAATAAATGCAACATTAACTAATTGAAGGATCATACATTAATAGCAAGAGTTGGCCATTCGGGTCCTGATGTCTCCTCCATCATTCACCGAGATTACAGATGAGCTTATTGTGGTGACAGCTCTATTTTGAACCCCGACACTCCGCCCATCCATCACTCGCTCTCTGCCTATTTTTCCCAGTTCTTTGCCCTTTCCCCTGGTTCTCTGACTTTCACGGTGGCTCTTTTCCCCTTTCATCCAGTTCTATATATTTCCACTTGGCTCTCTAGACTTCCTTCCAGCTCTATGCCCTTTCCCCCGGCTCTCTGCTCTTTCCTCAGCCCCCCACGCTTTCCCTCAGCACTCTGCCCTCTGTTCCTGCTCGCTACCCTCTCTCTCCTTTCCCTGAGCTCTCTGACCTTTCCCCCTGACCCTCCTGCCCATTCCCCCTGGGCTCTCTGTCCTTTCCCTCGGCTCTTTGGCCTTTCTCCTGCATCCCTACTTCCTTGCCTTTCTCTTGGTTCTCTGCCCTTTCCATGATTTTTCTGCCTTTCCCCCATCTCTCTGTCCTTTCTCTCGGCACATTCAGTCTGGAAAAGCACACTCACTCCACACACACTCACCCACTCACACAATAAGTGGGAGTGACATGTGAGCGCAGTACAGACTGGGGCCAAGGGTTGGAAAACCATTTAAATATTTCACAAGTCAGTCGCAATTGAATAATTTCCTCTTTCCACAATGAGAAAAACTTGTAAAATCTCACGCAATCTGACACAATCCAGGGTAAAGCCACCCACAAGATTACTCACCCCCCCCATTCACCCTATTCACTCTCGTCATCACTAACAAGCAGTGCCAACAGTGTGTATTATGTACAACATGTATTGCAGCAATTCACCAAGGCTCCATAGAATACACTGCCCAAATCCGCTGCCTCGACATCCCAACAGGACAAGGGCAGCAACCACAGATGAACACTATCATCTGCGAGCTCCCCTCCAAAACACACACCATCCTGACGTGAAACAATATCTCAGTTCATTCACAGTCGCTGGGTCAAAATCCTGGAACTTCCTCCCTTACAGCAGGGCGGATGCCTGTAGCATATGGACTGAATTCATTCAAGGATACTTCATATCAACAAGGAACAATTAGGGAAGATTAAAATTTCTGGCCGAGCAAATGTCTCTAAAATGCCTTTAGAAGATTAAAAATAAGATGCAAATGAATTTGACCCTTCAACTGTCATACTAAACAGGTCAAGGGCTGCTGTAGCATGGAGCACAACATAGTAAATCTCATTTTGTATTCGTTCACCGAACATTCCTATGGCCGGTTCATCGCTGCTTAAAAATCATTCAATTCTCCCTCTAAAGTCTAAAGGTTCTGCTCTCTCTGATGTTCAGAATATATTTTAGGGATCCCATTTCTGAGACAGCGAGTCAAACATCAAGTGAAACCGTCACATTTCTCACACATACAAGTGTATTCAAGAAATAAATCAATTTTCACTCCAATTTACAACCAGTCAGGCAGATTCCTGGTCCCGACATAGTGACCACACGCATAGACACACAACAGACACAAACGGTGCAACGATCAAGTTCCTAGCAGGTTGATCTGTTCAACCTGTAAATTTCATTCAAATTCTTGGATTCTCATTGATCAATGGTCAACGTACAACAACAGAAAACCAATAACCTATTTTTAATTAAACTGATATTCATTTGAAAACCCCCTTCGACTTTTAATTATTTATCTCTGTTTGCTGAAAATGAACAAACAATAACAGATTCAGGACATTTCAATGTCCCTAACAGAGATGCAGTGACACAGTAACAGTTCAATGTCCATAAAAGAGATGCAGTGACGCAGTAACAGTTCACTGTCCCTAACAGAGATGCAGTGATACAATAAGAATTAAACTAACCAAGAAACATTTACATTGAAAATAATTACCTGATTTGATCTAATTTCTTAATTAAATGTAGTAATAAAATAATCAAGACAATACACTTTATCGAGATGAGTGTAGGTGAGTGAAGAAACGTTTTGTTTCTGAATACCTTTTTGGACGCAATTAAAAATTCTCTAAAACGGATGATATTTTACAGGCTGGTGCACTATTTAAGGTCTTTTGTTTTAGTTAATTAGCACCAATATTATATTTCGTCATTGTTAATGAGCAGTTAGTTCTCCTGCGACTGATTTGTACTCCGTAATAAAATCAGTTTTCAATCATTCAAAATTTGTCTTTGTCTCGCATTAGGTTCCAAATAATTCTTAAATTATAAACTTCAAATTACTGAATGGAAATATTCAGACATCTGTAATTCATTTGTTTAAATCAAACCACCTTGTAATATTTTTCGTTTGCACTTTTTGTCCAAATGTCTAATTATAAACTACAAACGTATTAAAAATGCATGCTTCTGCATTTGGATTTGTTGTAACGGTCTGCCAGTTTGAGATCAACGAAACTGCTTCTTAGATTTAATAATTTAAACCATCCATATAATTTAATTACTGAACATATTGTTTAATTTAAGAAGATCTGAATTAAACAATGAAAAATTCAGAGAGGACAATTGATTCAAATCCTCTGCGACATTTAAACATGATGCACAAAATAATTCGAGACTTTTGCTTCAATTTCTTATTAAATTTGCTCATTTGATAAGAATTAAACATAATGCTCAAGTAGAATCAGTCCTTCTATTCTGTCATTTATTCATCCAATAATTTTATTCCGTTTTCAGCAGTAATTGAGATATGATGTTATTATCAAGCGCAGAGCAGATAATACTTTTTTGATTATTTTATATAAATCAATCTTTTTGCATTTCAAATGTTAACTTGTCAATCTCTAGCCAGTTTCTGTTGACACCTTACGACAATTCAAACACCATTATATGAACAACTGTTTAGTGTTAGCGAATTCCATCTGTCAGAAAACTATGTTCAGTCTGTCAAGTTTATTCAACCTGTGGGATTCTAATTGATCGACTGTCATATTAGAGCAACAAAAATCAATACCTTATTTCAAAGTAAACTCGTTCATTTCAAAATTCCCTCGGAATTTTAACTACCTCTCCCTGTCTGTCTCAAATCTCGAAAACTGGGCAGAAATACTTTTTTTCTGAAAATCAGCACATCAAATGTAATAGATTCACGGTAGTATAATGTCCCTCAGAGATATAGTGACGCAATAAGAATTGTAATTCGTAATTTGTTTTAAGCTGTAAGCATCCGTTAATATGAATAAAATACTCTAACATATATTTATTTAATTGTTTATTTTCCGAAACCTGTTTGTTTTATCCTGACAAGGATTTTTCATTTAGCTGGAAAAAGTGTAACCGCTCAGGATCACCGAGCTTAAAAAATACAGAATCAATTGAGAAACACGAAAACATTTCACAAATTTTCAGATGACATGAGTGATTAATTACCTCGAGATCCAACTACAAATGAATTGGAAGGAATATTGCGCCTGCACAGAAAGAATGCAATAATCGGACAACAAATTGCCAAATAGCAACGTCTTATTCTCCAAAATTCATATTGAAGTGAATGCAAACTTCATCGGGATATAACAATTAATGCAAAGTGTCTTGATGAGCTGAGCGCTGCTGTACAAACAGTTTATTATCATTGAAATAATTCCTGGAATTATCACAAAATATTTCCAGCCTAAAAACATTTCTGTTCATGCAAACCACGGCAGAACAATTAGGAGGGATTAATGAATAATGACATTAATACAAAAGAATCTTTGGTGAATATGGAGATATTTACTAATTAAAAATATTTAATACATATTAATTTTACAATTAAATTCGTGAATGAGAAGTCTGTAGTTGCGGCGACGACTTACTCTCCGAATGAACGTTGTTTGTCATGATTTATTTAATTTGTAAATGTTAATTAAAATTTATTTTAAAAATGCTATGATACCTTTATTTTTTCCAAAACCCGCCTATTTTCTCCCTACAAGGATTTTCAAACTCAGATTGAAACTCAGAGATCCGCTCAGTGCCACAGAGTTTAAATAATGCAGAAACACAAAACCATTTCACACATTTTACATTCATATTGATCGAACCACAGAACCTCCTCAACAGAAACACAGCAGAACACAATGAGGGAATCAATCCGTTTCACGGGGACGCATCTCAATTATCTATTCAACAAAATCCAAAATGTCATTGCAAGAAAATCTCAACATACAATCCGGAAAACCAGCTCGTCACCAAATATGTGAATGACTAAATTAAACAAAATTAAATAAGAGCAATAGCATTGCGTGGAGGTGGAATATGTCCAACAAATTAACATTGAAACTTTACCATATTTTGTTCATGTTGGGTCATATTTCAAACAGATTTCAAACATATTTAACATTTGGTTAGTAAAAGGTGCAGCTATCTGGTACTACCGAGGTAAAACATTGCATGTATCTCAAATTGTGAATGCAGTGGCAAACTATGTTTTGGACGAGTGGCATAAACCGTGGTTTGGTTTAACCAGCAATTATCGGTTACGATTTTAATATATAACTACAATAAAGCCTGCCTGATTTCTGTGTGCAAGCACACGTCAAATCGTTAAAAACTTGCAGACTTTGTATTCAATCACAAAGCGTACCACAGATCAGATCATGGAGTGTCAGCAATGCAGAATCGCCAAACTATTTCATAAATTTTACTTCTAGAAAGTCACCCAGACAGACAATCTCCTCACAAGAAAAATGCTTGACTGAGGGTCTGAACCGCGGTTCATGCAGAAGCAGCTCAATTCTACAAACAGTTTCAACAGAATCAAATTCTACATTGGCAAAAAAATTACAATTTAAAATCCAGCCAAACCGCCCATCACTAAAGTAACTAATAATTAAACTGAACGTAACAATAACATAACAAAACCACCATTGAGATGAAGCGGAACGTGTTTATGACATTAATGCAGTAACTTTAACACATTTTGTTAAGATTGGGTTAGATTTCAAACACTTGTACAATAGATGGTGCAACTCGCAGCCACTAGATGTCACTGAGATTAAACATTTCAGAAACGCCGAACTGTTTAACGAAAGAAAGACATTTGAAGTAACCCGGCCAAACAATGTCCTTAGCAGGTAAACAACAAATCACAACAAGGGACTGAATCAACCTTTTGTCAATTAACAATAAATTATTTAACATCTATTTTAAGCAGAATCACATGAAACATTGTAAAGATTTTCAGCACAGAATCCACCAAACCACATTTCAGTGAACATGTGAATTAATAAAATTGAGATAAATATAAAACAAAAACTCAAATAAACGCATGGTTCTTACCTGCAGTCACCATGGTCCCTTGCGCCCAGTACTGCATAACGTCACAGTGTCACATTCTTTAGGCTGGGTCATATAATAACCATCCCTACACAAAATGGGCAAAAATCCACCAGTATTTAAACAAAATCACAAGGCATTTTCATGAAATTAATGCTATCCTGGTGGATACCGTTTGCTCTACATAAATAGCCTTAACGTTTTATATTTCACAAAGGATCACTTGATCAAGTTATGGAAAACATTGACTGATAATCAAATAGTTATCAAAAATTTTTCATCTTAATTCTCGTTATTTGTGTAGTGCTGGATATAAGTAACACAACACTGTAAATAATGCTGGATTATAAAACAAAGCACTTCCCCAGCCTCGGTCAAATATCGCTGCGGGGTTTTTGTATTGACAGTAACTGTTGTGCCATCCATTTATCACAGTGAGACACAGCCTGTCAAATAATGTGCCCGACTGCTGACTATAAAATACAGAGATTTAATATCACTACTCTTTCAAGTATCTGATTCTGCCTCATCCAAGAGCGAATGAGTGAATTATTTCAGCTTGACCTGGTCATTGTATTTAGAAAGAGTATCCGGGATTGTTTTTTTTTTAAACTCTCCGTGTAGAATTAGCATGTCGTCATTGTAGATTTTATAGAAATAGTTTTATACCTAATCACAAACAAATAATGTGTCCACACATTATTTCTTTGAAGCCTCGTTTTCTTTGGAAATCCTGCTGTGGTACTGATTGCCAATTTAAACAATCTCTTTCGATGATGTTTCTGCATGAGGATGTTGCTGTACTCAGCACTGTGCCCCCCGGCCCCCCAGTGGTATCACAGCGGCACACACTCGCATAAAAACTGCACTCACTCTATGTTCAGTACTGCCGCTCAATATATACTTCAAATAGACCAGTATTCCTAATGTAATTTACAATTTATGCAGCAGTTTATAAAACATAATCGAGAAACGCCCCCTCAAGTACCAGAAATGATAAAACAAACATTATATCCAGGTGTGTAATTGCTGAAACTATTAACAGTAAATATAAACAGAGTGAAAATCTCAGCTTATTATGTCTGTGTGTTTCCTTGGTTTAATGTTTAATTTTCACTATGTTAGGTTTGTCAAAAGTGGTTTGTGCTTTGGTTCTAATCACTGTCGTTATTATTATATTTAAACAGATACTGACCTTCAGGTTACAATAGAAGTTGCTGAATTCCCTTTTGAGCTGTTCTTGTTCGGGTTCATCCCTGGTTCCTGTCGGTGTGGTCTCTCGCACAGTAATAGATGGCGGTGTCTTCGATCTTCAGCCTCGTCATTTCCAAAGAGAAGATGTTGTTTGAAGTGTCTATGGACACAGTAAATCGATCCTTAATTGCTGGGGCGTAGTTGTTGTTGGATGAACTATAGTAGCTAACCAGCCACTCCAGCCCCTGTCCGGGAACCTGCCGGATCCAGTACATCCAGCTGTTGCCAAGATCGAAGCCGCTGATATTACAGGTCAGTTTCAGGGAGCCTCCGGGACGCCCGGTCTCTGCCTCTGGCTGAGTCAACAGAATCTCCGACTGGACATCTATAAATATAGATCAAAAACACAGACGGTTAATCTTAGTGAAATGACTGCTGACTCTGGAACATTCCAGAGACAGACTAACGCTGAGACAGTGACAATGGGAAAAAAAAAACGACTCACCGGATAAGAAAGTCAGCAACAAACTGAGAGTAATCGCCGGCCTCATCTTTCTGGTGGTTTGGGGGAAATGGTTGTGTCAGGAACTCAGTGAACAAACCAGCTCCCGGAGTGTTGCATTCCGGTCCCAGTGAGCGGTATTTAAATACCCGGCAGAAAGGGGGCGGCTTTCCAGGCGCCGCCTGCTGATTCCCTGCTGGAGGCGGCATCTGGATCCACATCCCACCTTCCACACCCCCAACAGAATGGACTCCGAGATTTACAATAGGTTAATATTGAAATTGACATTTTATCAACGTCGGGTTATTTGTTTGGCTGAATCTGTTCATTGCATTGTTTCCAATATTTCTGATATTACAGTTCATCATTTCTTTATTTAAAATATATATTTCCATTATAAATATGGTGATTTTATTATCACACCCCAAACAAGAACACAAACCTAAAAATGATGAAATAACATTTTTTTGGAAAATAAAGAGACTGTCATTCTATTTTACAACAATTCCGGGGTTCTATCAGATTACAATAATAAAGCATAATTTATCAGAAGAATCGTATCAATTTCTGTAACTAAATGCGGGGAATAAGCAAAGTGATTCGATGTGCAGTGTGGATGGCTAACACTGTACAATTTGGGTTTGGAGATGAGAAGAAACTCTCACACAATACAGTGTTTCTCCTTATATTTCTCAAACTATCCAGTCTCGAAGGCAGCCATTTGAAAATAATATGAACCCCGCCGTTCTGTTAATTTAATAGTGAGTTGACAGAGGAATGTAAAATTAAATCCACTTTTGACAGATGAATCCGAGCGGACACGGAGATCATTAAAGTTCTCCTTCGGCATCCAAATCTTTGCAGCTCATTCTATTGGCCACCCGCTGTTTAAAACTCGCTGATATTGGGAACACAGTATATCAGGACTTTGCGGCACATTATACAATATCACAAGAATAAATGTTTCTCTTTCATTGAATCTGGTTATGAACTGATCTCCACTCATTGGCAGCCGTAAGAGGAACTCCTCAAAAAGGAAAATTAGATATACTGTACTATAGAACACGGTACTAATCAGGTATAAGAGACGCTGCTGTTAAAATGAGATACAGAACTTGCAGAATATTCCAGGAACCCCGCTGTTTATGTCAGATTTATGACATTTTTTAAAATAATATTTCGATGCATTATTGTCATTGCTCTGATCTCCTTTGGCCGGGGAATTGGGACCATTGACATCTCTCTCTCGCATTTCATGAAGTGGTTAATAAACAGACATTAATTATTGAAATGGCATTTACTTGGAAATCATGCAGATAAAAAATCCATTGGTCACTGTATTGTTTTGTGGTACTATTTACTCAGATAATGAACAGGACATTGAATAAAAATATTTGATTAGAATGATTACGATTTAAAATGTGTCTTTCTTGTGGAAATGAAACATTTACTGTTTAAATAGCTGAATCTCATTTTGCCCATTCAGGTTCACGCTAATCTGTCCCACACAGTATGTGGCAGCAATTCAGGCTGCTGTCAAATGCTCAAAGTTGTTGACAGGAAGCATCTGGAGGTGTTTGTGGAGTAGATCAAAGATCTGTTTCCTCAGTACTGATCGCTTGGCTGCAAGCCAACTTGAAATCCTTCACGTTGTCAAATAGGACAACTGATAAACAAATCTACGAAGCAACACTGCTGGAGGTACTTTATTAATATTCTTTTTTAAGTTGTAAATCTAGGCGATTTTTTTCCCATCTCTAAAGAAAGGAAATTCATGCCGCTAATCTGGCTCCCTGTTAGCAACAAAGATGATTTTTCCAAGACATCAGGATATTGTGGTGGATGGATAGAAAGAATTATACGCAAACTGAGAGATTTTTCAGAGAGATGATTCATGAACATGTATGTTTGTGTGTTCTTTCCTTTATCTTTACATGGAATTTTTGAGATGGCGGAAAGACCAGCACTTTTTTCCTGTCCCAAATTCCCTTAGAGTGACTCGTTTTCTAGGCCACTTCTGAAGATATTAAAACGCCAGTCATTTTGCTCTCCGTCTAGAGTCACATCATTGTGAGACCAGTAGCGACGGCAAATTTCCTCCATTGGGGAGTGAGAGAGTTTCCACTGGTCACGATTAGTAGCTATTCCAGGTCTATCAATTGAATTCAAATTTTTACCTGATGCAATGGCCCCATTTAAACTCCTAACCCCACATCATTGCGCTGGGCCTCTGGATCAATTAAATTAGTTTTACGTCACAATCTACAATAATGGAACAATAAATGTATTTCTGTGCTGATGTAGGAATGAGTGACATTTGAATGAATGATAGTTGGGTGAATGTCAGTTTGATGCCTAAATATTTTAATTGAGGAATCAATGACTGGATTGATGGAAGCAGTGATAGATGGCATTGAAAGATGCTGTTCTACATTCCCATATTTGTGCTTGATTATTTCATAAATTGAATCAGCTACTTTATTCCATTTGTTTCAGTCTAATACCTCCAACTTTTTTAGAGTGTCAGGGGAAATCCACCCCGAGTTTATCGGGAGTTAGTGAGCTGATCTTCACAGAGAGAAGGAAGAGAGAATCCTGCAGCTCAGATGGTTCATTTCTCTGCTTATCATAAATTTTCTATACAAATAGAAAGAGGGAACATGATTCGTTTAGGAGAGAAGATTGTAATATTTGAAAAATGTGGTTCTTTCACGTTCAATTAATCACTCAATATGCCCTGACCCAAATTAGTGAAGGTAACAGGGTGAATAGTAAATTAAGCAGCAACAGAAATATTGTAAGATCCATTGGACAACTACAAGCATTACATTCCTTCCCAAAACAGTGTAAAAATGAATCGGAATTTAAAGATTCGGTAACTTCACATGAGGTACAGGTAGTTTCATTTACATCATTACTTTGAAAATTATCCCATACTCCAACTATGTATCAGGACTTTCCGTGTGATGATGAGGTGATTACTTGTCAATGAAGTGCAGAGGCTGCTGGATAGCTGTTAATTATCCTCGGTCTAATTAATTCCATTCCCCACTGAATTCTTGGATAAATTGTATTCCTTGGTGACAAAAAGACCATTATTGATATCAATAAATATTAATATCAATAAATCATACGAAGCAAATTGCAATTGTATGTTGTATAGAATGAAACATTGAAAACAAACAGAAAATGCTGGAAAATCGCAGCAGGCCTGAAAGCATCTGTGGAGACAGAATAGAGCCAACGTTTCAAGTCTAGATGACGATTCGGCAATGCATTCCTGATGCGTTGGAGAGATCATCATTGTTTCCAACAAGATGTGAGAGAAGCTGCATAACTTTCCTGTGAGATGGGAATAGTTTAAGTCGTTACTGTTCAGTGATATATACTATTTCGAGCCACACACAAGTTACATCAATTCACATACCGATCCCAAATATCATAATCAACTTCTCCATCCTAACTAACCTAATCGACGCCTTAATCACTAAATATATCCTACAGAAAGCTTCCTAATCGCTATCCGCCCTCATCATTTCCCAATTTCATCACCTTCTTCAAATTTCTCCAAAAAAAAGTTCATCCTGACTCAAAACATTGGCTTTATTCTCTCTCTGCAGATACTATCAGATCTGTTGAGATTTTTCAGAATTTATCGTTTTTGTTTCAGTTTCCAGAATCCGTAGTATTTTGTTTTTTTTTTATTTCAAAAAGTTGAATATGGTTGGTACAATGATTGTTTGTCTGTATGAATTGGTGGTATTTTATAAATTGGAACAACCCCACCTGCAAATCCCCGTCCACGACTCTCATCAACTTGATTTGAACATACATTTCCATTCCTATATTGTCGCTGAATCAGAATCCATGAGAACCCTCTTTTACAACACTATTGGTTTTGCTGCGGTTCAAGAAAATGGATCACTGCCAATTTACTGAATGCTTGCCTAGACAGTATCCTCCACCTTCCATAAAAATAATATTAAATATACTAATCTTTATGAATGAATGAGAACTGATAAATGCATTTATTACCTTGTGAATGAAAGGTCGCTGGTGAAAATAATTACTATTTTCCTGCACATTTCTGACATTTTCCTTATATGCTGGAAGAATAAAAACGTTTGAAGTGTATTTATTAATGTCACAAGTAGCTTACATTAACATTGCAATGGAGTTGCTGATCCCTGACTCGCCACATTGCGGCATCTGTTCTGGTACACTAAGGGAGAATTTAGCCTGGCTACTGCACCTCATCTGCATGACGTTTGGGACTATGGAAGTAAAGTGGAGCACCCAGAGGAAATCCGTAAGTACAGAGAGAAAGTGCAGATGTCAGGACTTATGCGGTGAACAGACACTGACCCAAGTCAGGAACCAACCTGTGGCCCTGGCGCTGTGAGTTAACGGAACTAATCACTATACCACAATGGCACCTAACTTTCAACAAGAAGAGTCTGATACAAAATCATCACACCTTTTGCAAAGTAAGGAAGTGGAAGGGATTGTACCAGCTACATATCTCAGTCATGGCATCACGGGAAAGATCTTTGCTCGAGTCACACTTGAAATACATCATCTGCTTGCAGACCGGGTATTCCTGATGCGCAGTGCAATGATTATATTGGAAAATACACTGTAACCAACAACTTCTCTATGTTCCATATCTTTGATGTAAATTGGTCAATCTTGCTAAGTCTTTCAACATCATCAACACGTAAGGAGTATAGGATTTTGGTGCTAATTGGCTCTAATATCCATTCATGATGCAAGAAACGATAATGCACAATGCGAAATGATAGCTTAATGGGCAGAACTAATCTTTCAAAAATTGTCCTCCTCAGTTATCAGAAAAGGTGACATGTGTAAAAGAAGACAATCCGAATTGGATATGTTTATTGTGTGTCCATTACGTACTATAAATTGAAAAATTCAAGTGATAATTTTGAAATTAAGTTCTATAAACATGATATATTTCCCAAAACGCGCGCACATCAAGATGCTCAATTTCTGTTCCATCAGGATAACTTGATGCCAGAAATGATTTAAAATGATTCCAAATATAGATATAAATTTTAGATTAAAAGTTGAATACAGCGTGCATGTCCTTGACATCGATGCAATATTTGACCCTTTGCAGCAGCAGGGAGACCGAGAGAAACTGCAGTTAATGGGAATCAGAGGGAAAACAGTCCACTGGCTGGAACACAAAAGTAGGTGATTGTTAATGTTAATGGTCAGTCATCTCAGTCACAGAGCTTTGCAGGATTTCTTCAGGTTAGTGACCTAGCCCCAAGCTTCAATCTTCATCAAAGTTCATATGTTGGATGTTCACTGATGATTGATCAAAATTCAGCACCAGTTCCGACTCCTCAGGTACTGACATAGTCCATATAAAGAAATACTTAGAAAGCATTGAATCTGGCGAAAATGAGTGGCAAGTAAAATTAATGTCAAACAAGTGGCCTGCAATGACCCTCTCCAATAAGGCAGATTCCAATCATCTCCCCTTGACACTAAGTAGCAGTACTGGAGCAGAATCCCTCACTATCAACATCTGGAATTATAATTCGTGAAAGTATGAATTGGAATAGGCATTTAAATCATGTGGCTACAAGACATGTCAGATGCCAAGAGTTCTGCAGCAAACAAAGAACAAAGAACAAAACAGCGCGGGAAACAGGCCCTTCGGCCCAACGAGCCCGTGCCGCCACCCCAATGTTCCCACCTCTACCCGTGATCCCCGTCTATGTTTATAGATCTATGGATTAAAAACCAAATTTGAGACAATTTAGGGAGAATTTGTTTTGCCAATTAGCCTAAGAGCATACCTTTGGGATGTGGGAGGAAACCGGAGCACCCGAAGAAAACCCACGCAAGCACGGGGAGAATGCGCAAACTCCCACAGGCACGGGCCCAAATCCATGTATCTGCACAACACAGCGATAGTCACTGAGCTGTCGTGTTGCCCATCAAATGCTCCAGGTCAAGCGTATACTAACGACGTGAAACACTAGGATACTCTTGAAAAAAAATCCAAGAGCAGCCCTCCCACGATCCATCGTGTGTGCCCCTCGTTAGACAAAAAGGTGGACCAAAGCACCTGTAGGATAAAAACAAGTACATGAATATCATCTATTTACACACTTCCCAGGGACTTCCAAGGCTCATGATCCCTATTTTAAATCAGTTTTCTATACCCCTCCATTCTCATTCTGTTCATGTGCCCATCTAAGTATTTCTTAAATAACTCCAGACTACTCGCCTCCACCACTTTACTTGGCAGCGCATTCCATATCCCCACCACCCTCTGTGTGAAAAACTTCCTCTAGCATCCAAATTATACCTTACCCTCCTCATCCTAAGCCCGTGACCCCTCGTGCTATTCGAGTCTATCCTAGGAAAAAGCTTAACCCTGTTTACTCTATCTATACCCCTCAGAATCTTGTACACATCTATCAGATCTCTCAAGTCTACGTCTTTCTAAGGAAAACAGTCCCAGTTTGCCTAGCCTCTCCTCGTAACTCAGACCTTCCATACCAGGCAGCATCCTGGTAAACCTCCTCTGCACTCTCTCCAGAGTTTCCACGTCCTTCCGGTAGTAAGACGATCAAAACTGGATGCAGTATTCCAAATGAGGTCTAACCAAAAGTTTTATACAACTGCAACATTAAAGGCCAGCTCTTGTACTCAATACCCCTTCCTATAAAGGCTAGCATACCATATGCTTTCTTCACAACCTTCTCCACTTGCTCTGCCACCTTCAGAGACTTGTTCACCGGCACCCCCAGGTCCCTCTGCGTTTCTATACTCTTAATAGTTCAACCCTTTATCATATACCTCCCCCCTACATTCTTTCTCCTGAAATGCATCACCTCGCATTTATCAGGATTGAATTCCATCTACCATCTATCTGCCCAAGCTACCAGCCTATCTATGTCCTGCTGTATCGCTTGACAATGCTCCTCACTATCCGCAAGTTCAGCCACCTTTGTATCGTCTGCATCTCTCAGCGAACAGCTCACATCCCGAATTCCCAAAAATCTACCTATCATCCACAAGGCGAAAGTGAGGAATAGGAACAAAGAACAGCACAACACGAGAACAGGCCCTTCCTCCCACCAAATCTGTTCCAACACAGATGATTGAATAGTCTCTACTTACCTGACTTGAGGCACTCAAAACCTTAATGCCATTCTGAAAAAATAGCTGTCTCGAAGAATACCCCATCCACCAGCTTCCCAAAGCTTGCCACTACATTCTCAAAGGAAAATGTGGTTTGGCAACAAAAGTTGACTTTATCAGTGATGTCAAAATCCCATGAAGTAATGATAAACATATTATATCATTTACAGAAAATGCAGATGTGTGGAATAGAGGGTGATTTAGCTAATTGGATTAGAAATTGGCTGGCAGATAGAAGACAGAGGGTGGTGGTTGATGGGAGATATTCATCGTGGAGTTCGGTGACGAGTGGTGTGCCTCAGGGGTCTGTTTTGGGGCCCCTGCTGTTTGTAATTTTTATAAATGATCTGGATGAGGGTATTGAGGGATGGATCAGTAAATTTGCAGATGATACTAAAGTTGGTGGAGTGGTAGATAGTGAAGAGGGGTGTTTTAGTTTACAGAGTGACTTGGACAAGTTGCAGAGCTGGGCCGAGAGGTGGCAAATGGAGTTTAATGTGGAAAAGTGTGAGGTAATGCACTTTGGCAGGAACAATAAATGTGTAGAGTATAGGGCTAATGGTAGGGCTCTTAATAGTGTTGAGGAACAGAAGGATCTTGGTGTATGTGTCAATAGATCCCTGAAAGTAGGCAGTCAAGTGGATAAAGTTGTTAAGAAGGCATATGGAGTCTTAGCTTTTATTGGTAGGGGGATTGAATTTAGGAGCCGCAGCATCATGTTGCAACTGTACAAAACTCTAGTGCGGCCGCACTTGGAGTATTGTGTGCAGTTCTGGTCGCCACATTATAAGAAAGATGTGGAGGCATTGGAGAGGGTACAGAGGAGGTTTACCAGGATGTTGCCTGGTATGGAGGGCAGGTCCTATGAAGAGAGGTTGAAGGATTTGAGGTTGTTTTCGTTAGAAAGGAGGCGGCTAAGAGGGGATCTTATTGAAGCATATAAGATGATTAGAGGTTTAGATAGGGTGGACAGTGATAGCCTTTTTCCTAGGATGGAGAAAGCTAGCACGAGGGGACACAGCTTTAAATTAAGGGGTATGAGTTATAGGACGGATATCAGAGGTAGGTTCTTTACTCAAAGAGTGATTAGGGAGTGGAATGCCCTGCCTGCAGCTGTTGTAGATGCGCCAAGTTTGGTGGCGTTTAAGAGGTTAGTTGATAAGTATATGGATGAGAAGGGAATGGTTTAGTTAGGAGGGGCATTGCTTTTTATTTTGGTCGGCACAACATCGAAGGCCGAAGGGCCTGTTCTGTGCTGTATTGTTCTATATCTCTGCTTATATTCACCTTGCCTCTGACTGTCCATGTTACACTAGGCTCTGCCCACATCACATTCCAGGAAATCCTATCTAAATATTTTTCCTACATTGGGCTCAATATCAGCTGTTCATGTACACGGCGCAGGCCCTGATAATATTCTAAGTTCTAAGTTATGTAGTTAGCCATGTCTCTGCTAACCTGACAAGAGGTCATGTCCTAATTCTTACTGCCTCAGAACATTTTCAACTCTATACTAAACCGGAAATAATGCCTTCATGCATTACACATGGTTCTGTCACAGTTATTTTGCTAACAGCTCATTAGATTTTAATGATCTAGGTCCGTTTTAAGTTAATGCGGCACCAATTCATGGACTTGATTATCTAAGACGATGTTGTGTCTCAGTTTTAAAGTACTTTACAATACCTCCTAATTGCGGTGTTGTCTGAATCTCTGTGTATCAGTCTAGGTCTTGTATCAACAATTACTACTAATAAAGTGGGCTCTGTCTCAGTTTATATTAGCCAAGGTACTGTATCTGTAATTATCAGAAACACACTGGCTCTGACTCTCTTTAAACCTGTCTCAATCCAGTATCTGTAATTATTACTACTGGACATGGCTCCATCTCAGTTCATTTAAATCTCGTCCCAGTATCATTAATTACTCGGTGCTGTCTCAGTTCATGTCGCAGCAGCTGCTTTATCAGTAAAACTGCGCTAGACACTGTCTCAGTTTTCTTTTCCTTGACAATGCCATTTTTTAAAAATGTTCCTTTCATGGAATTTGGGTGTCATTGGAATTTGACATTTGACCATCCCAACATGGCATTCGACACTAACTCATTTCTATTTTGTTGTATCAGGTCGCTGTTTATATTAAAAGACAGTCTGGTTCTATCAATAGTCTGCGAGATCAGAACTCAGTTTATATTGCACCAGACATTGTCTCTGGATATGTAAGATTTGATACTCACTTTGCGTATATTTAACTAGACTGTGTCACTGTTATTCCTGCACTCAAGTATAGCTCTGGTTGAATTATGCTTGTATTACTACACGTTTCTGCGAGAAGAAGAAATAATATGTTGGGATAAAAACATTGTTATCAGGCAAGATCCAGCAACGGGCAGTATTGGATCGACATATTTGGTTGGTGCCATCTTGGAGGGCCGACAGGTCTTTCCCTGTCCAGTAATTTTGTTTGGTTTGTTCTGTGTTGACAGTGCATGCTACATAGGGCTTGGTTTCCATTTTGAATGCAGTCAGCAGAAGTAGATTTCAGATATGGCTTTTTCTTTTCCAGTGCCCAAAACCTAAAGTTTTCATTTTGAGAAGGATGCAGAGAATTGCATTCCCCCAACAATGTTCCTCATTACTGGCATTGACCAGTGCAGTAAAAACTGAGACCATGTCTAATGCAACATAAACGTGGACAGGGTCAGTTGCAGAAATGAGACTGCATCTTGTTTGATACAAACAGAGACAGAGCTAAGTTAATACAAACGAGACAACATCTAGCTTAATATAAACAGAAACATGGTGACATATAATATAAACAAGGACAGCGTATAATTTGTTACAAACAGATAAAACATCGAGTTTAATATGAAAAGAGGCAGACAATATAATATTCTACGTGCATTGTAAAAATAGGTTTCGAGTGAAAAATAAACAAAGCATGACCTTATAATATAAGTTGACACAGGGTAATTTTCTGTAGTATAAAGAGACTGGTCCAATCCCCATGAAATTTATAGAGATGACCGACTGTCCCATCAAAAACTACAGGATACGAGTAACATGCTGTTAGCTGCGGAATGCAAAGTTTCCTCTGCATTGCCAAATTAAACCCTCCCAAGACAGGAATAGCATGAGTTGCACACAAAGTGAATGTCTCTCTATTCTCTCCAAATCAAACATTCCGACAACAGTATACTATCCAAAAAGAAAGAGAAACTCCCTCTGCAAAGTCTGCTCAATTAAAATGAAGGCATAAAGAACATGAACTCTCTTCTAAGTAAAATCTCGTCTGCACCCTTCATTTATAAATTCGGGAGACAGATTAAAATTTATGTTAGGTTCAGGGACAAGAGCCGTCTACATAGTGCCATAAAACACATCCAGGTCAGGTACCGCAGAAATGAGATATGGGTTAAATTTTACTTGACAAGGTCACATCAATTATTCGAAAGGAAGGTACCGTGAGTTTAGATGCAGAGTAAATATTCCTTGACATTACCCAGTTAAATACTCCAAGGACTGGGACAGCAGCGGCTAAATATGGGGAAAGATCCTTTGGTACAGCCAAATCGAATCCTTATTACCAGATACAGCCGAGGTTAGATACAGAGGAAAATGTATCAAACATTCCAAGATAACAGAATGCTCAAGGTGTCTTTTAGAGTAAAGCTCCTTCACAGATTTCAATGTATTAAAATACAGTCTTTTAGAAGCTTATAGCTCTGGCTGAGACAACACATTGGAGGGTAGGCATTGACTTCATTTTGTGGAGTGAAGGTGATGAACCATTATGGGGAGATAAAACACTCAAAAACACAGAGGAAGACAGAAAGATGAAACAGGAAATTTCAGTGAATACATTTGCCATGTCATTATATTTTGGGATCAGAGGGTTTTTTTCCCCTAATTCTGGACATAGATATTATCATGATACCCTCATTTTGCTCATTTAATTTAAAATCATAGCTTTCAATAATATTGAAAAACAATCATTATTGGAATCCGTTGATTGATTTGCATGTTCGTCACTATTTCTGTGTTGTGTTGGTGGGGGAATTTTGGTTTTGTTTTTTTTTGTCTGCCAACAATCTAATCTGGGATTTCTATTTCTGTATTTATTTACATAAACATCTCGCTGTTTATAATGAAATGTTCATGGCAGCAAAATCATAAACCGTCACTTACTGATTACTTTCAATTCAAAATAATGTTTGTTTAAGAAATATTGACAGTTGCTTCAAAAGTACTTTTTGAACATTCATTGCACAAGATACTGTTTAATTTAAAGAAAGTAATACATTCTATTTCAGAATTTGTTCTGAAATTGCTGATGTCACAATAAATAATAGGCAGATATTCCACCGAATGTCAATTTGGTTGATGATTTAATCTGTTTAGACAAGTTAAAAAAAAGTGAGATCGATGTGTGAAATATCCAGGTAGACTGGAAGCAAATATTTTATGGTGGGATAATTAAGAAACAGTGAAGGACTTTGAAAGCATTTTTTCACAGCGCTCAATAAAAGTATATACCAGTGACAAGGAAGGTCCGTAGAAAAGGAGATAATCAGCCATGAATATCTAACAAAATAAAGGAGGGTATCAAATTGAAAGAAAAAACTCATTCAAAGTGGCAAAGATTAATGGAAAGTAGAGCATTTGGAAATCTTTAAAAGTCAACAGAAAGCCACGAAAAAAAAAACTATAAGGAAAAGTGAGATGATGATGAAAGTAAATTAGCTTAGAATATATAAAAAAGCAAATGTTTCTATTAATATATAAAACAAAAAAAGGCTACAGTAAACATTAGTCCTCTTGAGAATGAGAATGGGGATGCAATAACTGGAAATGAAGAAATTCGGATTTATTGAACATATAGTCATTGCAATTCGGAAGAATGCCGGGAGAATCTTATAGAACATTAAGAAGTTTAGGAAGAGAATTGATAAGCTGGAAGTAGGGAAGCTATTTTCATTCGCGGGTGAAACCAGAACTAGGAGGCATGGCCTCAAAATAAGGAGGAGCAGATATAGCACTCAATTGAGGAAGAAATTCTTCCCACAAAGATTATAAATCTGTGGAATTCCCTGTTCAGCAAAGCAGTTGAAGCTACCTCGTTGCATGTTTTTAAGCGAAGAAAAGTAAAGCAATTGAGGGTTATGATGTGCCGGCTGATAAATGGAGCTGAGTCCACAAAAAGGTCGGCCATGACCTGATTGAATGCAGAACAGGCTCGAGGCGTCAGTTGGCCTACTTCTGCTCCTAGTTCTTACGTTCTTATGTTCTTAAGATACGACAAATAGTGCCCAAGACCTGTCAGGCCCAGGCATCCAGTTACTGCCAATAATGAACGCGGTGGGCTTAACAGGTCACTGTGAGGGACCCTCAGCAATGCCTGGTTTCTGCATTTGGCTGAGTCAATACAACTTTTTAAAAAAATATGAAAGAGAAACAGAAAAAAAAAGTCACGCACCCAGGACATGCTCTCCTGATACAAAATCCTGGGACATTTACAACGGGGTCAAAACCAACTTCTTTCCTGCTGTAATCAGACTTTAAAATGGGCCTAACTCGCATGAAGTTGATCTTTTTGTCCACCCTAGCTATGACTGTAACATTACATTCTGCACTCTCTCCCTTCTTTACCTTTGTACGTTAAGCAAGAAACCATAACTTTCACTGTGACCGAATATGTGTGGTAATAATAAATCAAATGAAATTGCATCAAGTCAAATAAAATTTATTAAGGATTATTCCAGATCAATTGATTGCTGATACTGGAACATTCCAGATTCAGACTAATACTGAGGCAATAATGAGATCCATTGTAATGTCTCGGCTAGACCAAGGAATAAAAGTATATTTGATCATCTGCAAAAGAAAAGAAACAATTTCATTGTAAATTAAGTTCCTTCATTTCTGTACCCCTTCACAAGGGAATAGACTTAATGGAGATGTCATTACATTATCAAAGACGTCAATCAGATTTGCAATAATGCTGTGTCTAATTCTAATACATCGCAGCAAAATTATAACTTATTAAGAATTATTATCTATTTATGTAACTACATGCTTGTATTTCAGATTTGGATAGTTATCAGTGCAATTTGAGATATAAGAAGAAGGGAAGCAGTGCTCCAGTGTTATTGCTTGACAATTAATCCACAAACACAACTAATGTTCTCAGAATCCGGCTTCGATGATGGAATTTAAATTCAATACAAAAAAAATCTGGAATTAAGAATCTACTTATGACTCATTTTCGATGGTGTAGAAACCTATCTCGTTCACTAACGCCTTTTAGGGAACGAAATTATCGTTATTCCCTATTCTGGCCTACATATGATTCCAGAGCCATAGCAATGTGGCCGGTTCTCAATTGCCTCGGACAAGGGGTGGACAATAAATGTTGAGCATCCAGCGGGATCCTGAGCAGAAGGAGGCCGTTGGCCCATTAGGTCCACATTGACAACATTCCCGACCAGACCCTATCCCCATCACTCTACGTATATTCGCTGCTAATTCCCTTGACACTTCGGGCAATTTATCATCACCAATCAACCTAAACAGCACAGTTTTGACCGTGTGGGAAAATCGGCAGACAATAGGACCCTATGAGTAACTAGGCAGAACGTGCAGATTTCACACAGACAGGGACTTCACACAACCTAAACGGGTCCCTGGCGCTCTGTGTGGTCCCTGTCTGTGTGCAATTGATCCCGGGTCCCTGGCGGTTTGCGGCACTAGTACTAACAGCTATGCTGAAGGATGACTTCAAAAAAAAAACTCCTTATACGATACAACATTACATCCTATATTTCCCTAACAGCTTCTTAACTTTGAAAATTAACGGTGAAATAAACCTAGTTGACTAGTAAATAGATGAGCTGATTGAGATACATAAAACTGAAATCAATTTTGACAGAAAAAAGTTATCAAATTCAACACGGCGATTAGCAACATTCTCCGTCAGCATCCTTATCGTGGCAGCTCATTTTATTGGCCACCGGCTGTCTAACATTCACTGATGGTGGGAGCACAGGACAACAGGACTTTGCGACATTTTGCACAATATCACAAGAATAAATGTTTTATCTTGCACTGCACCAGATTTTGAACTGGCCATGTCTTCCCAGATTGGCAGCTCTGAGAGGCAGTTAAGTAATGGAAATCGGGTTGTGCTGTTACTACTCAGGTACAAAGAAGGTTGTCTTTTTAAAGAGGTGCAGAACACTGAGAATATTGCAGTTATCCACGCTGTTCAAGACAGTTATATGATTTTATTTTACTTTTATTTATTTTCATTTTGGGCCATTACATTGATCTATAAGTCTAAGGGATAGGGGAACATCAAAATCTCTTTCTTGCATTTATGAAGTTGTTCATAAAGAAGCTTTAATTGTTGGAAGGACATTTATTTGGAAGTTATACAAAAGAAATACAACCTCGCCAATTTTCCACTTTGTGATTCTGTTTAATCACATAACGAATAATGCGTTCATTTAAAATATTTGCTTGGAATGAATACTGCCTAAAACGATCTTTTCTGTGGGAATCAAACATTTATTGTATAACTGGCTAAGCCCCATCTTATCCTTACATATTCATATTAATCTGTCCCACGCAGTATGTGGCATCAGTCCAAACTGCTGCCAACTACCCAAAGATATTAACAGGAAGCATCTGAAGGTGTTTGTTCAGAAACTCAAAGATCTGTTTCTTCAGCACTGAGCGCTTGGCTGCAAGTTAGCTTCAAACTCATAGCATTGTCAATGGGGCCTATTTATAAACAAATCTGCCCAGCGTCAATACTGGAGACTGTTTAATTATTTTTAAGTGTAAACCTAAATGTATGTTTCCCAATTCTTAGGAAAATAAAGTTATCCAGCTTCTCTGGTTCCTTGTTAGCAACAATGATAATCTCTCCAACACAACAGAATACTCTGATCGATAGATGGAAATAAATACAGGCAGATTGAGAGCGTTGATTCAGAGAAGTGATATATTTTATACTACATAAACATATATTCTTGTGTTTTGTTTCACTTTATTCTTCCATGGGACGTGAGAGTCCTTGGAAAGTCGAACATTTCTTCACAGCAACTAATTTCTTTTGAACTAAATGTTATGCTGGGGCATCTCAGAAGGCATTGTCCAGTTATGCATATTGCTGTCCATCTGGAGTAACACCCTGGTGACACCAAGCAGGGAAGGCAGATTTCCTTCATTGAGGAATCAGAGAACTTTATCTGGTCGCTATCAGTATGAATCAAGATACATTGATTGAGTACAAGTTCCACAAGTTGTTATGATCGGATTTAATCTCGTTTTGTCACATCACTGGCCTAGGCTTCGGATTACCGGTCCACTGGATTGGTATTGCACTATGATCTGTAAAAAAAAAAAATAATTGCTTGTGTTGATGCAGGGATGAAGGGTAGCTGGATGACTGAATGTTTTTATTGAGGAATCAGTGAATGGACTGATGGATGTGAGGATAGCTGGTGCTGAAATTTGTTGTTCGACATTCACATACTTGTGTCTTACAACTTCAAAAATCGAAATTAGTCCTTTATTACAATTGTGTAGCCTAAAACTTTAATCCTTCTAGGTTCTTGGGTGAATTCTATCCGCAGAATACCGGGAACAAATGAACAAAGAACAAAGAACAAAACAGCACGGGAAACAGGCCCTTTGGCCCAATGAGCCCACGCCGCCACCTCGATGAATTGAACCTCTCTAAGGGTGGTCTGATTTTTCCCCATGCTGATAGTAAATCTTCAAATGCAAGATAGAAGGAGGGAACATGATTTGGCTGATGAGGGAAAATTGTAATATTTGGAACATGTGACCTTTCTAGTGCAACAAAATCACTCAACAGATCATCACCCAAGTTAGTGAAGATAATAGACCAAAAATAAACAATGTGGCAACTATAATATTGTAAAACTCGTGGACAGCATGAAGTAAATTCCTTGCCAGAACTGTGTAAAAATAAACAAAGATTTTAATATTCTATATACATATATTAGATACAGATACTTACAGTTGTACAGACATTTGTCAAACTATCACACATTCTTTATATATCAGGAGTTTCTGTGTGATAATGAGGTGATTACTTGTCAATAAAGCTGGATAGCTGCTACTATTTGGTCCGATTTAATCCAATTTTGCAGCGATTCTGGGGCAGATTTGATTCTTTGGTGACAGAAAAACCAATGTGATCTCAATACATTTGAATCGCAATAAATTAGATTAAAACAACTGCAAATATATTTGCATTAAATAAAATATTGACAAAAATTGGTGAAATATTAATTTATTTTTGTGTATTGAAGATTATTGGTAATATTGGCGCCAGGCAATGATCATCTCCAAAAAGGGAAAATCTGCGCATTTCTCCTTGTCACTCAATGATATTACAACACTAAATTACGCAATATAAACATCATTGACGTTACCACTGCCTAATCGCTATATTAGCCAGATATATACATGCTCCGGCTGGAATATCAGGTCAGTCTGATGTGAATAACCCACCTCCTGACCCCCCAAAACGGTGCACCACATACATGACACATGTCAGGAGATTAAAACGGTGGTCTTCACTTGCTTGAATAAATGCAGCTCAAACAACATTCAATAATATTCACACCATTCAGGACAAAGTGGATGGCTTGACCGACATAACAGTTTCATTTGCTCACTCCACCACCGAGAACAGGTTTATGTACGATGTACAAGTTGCACTTCCAAAACTCAGCAAGACCCCTTGGGCAGCACCTTCCAACCACACACAGATTACCATCTGAAAGACAGGGCTAACAGTTACTAGGGAACATCACCTTTAAATCCCCCTCCCCCAAGTCAGTCATATACCTGACTTCGAAATATATCGCCCTTCCCTTACTGTTGCTGGATCGAATCCCTAGAACTCCCCCTGCAACAGCATTGTATGTGTTTCTACGCCGTAGGTTCTGCAGAAGTTCAAGAAGGTAGCTCACCACCAACATCCTAAGGGCAATTAGTTACTGGCAAAAATGCTGACTTAGCCAGCAACACCCACATCGCTTAAATTAAAAATTAAATGCATTCGTTTTTATGAATGGATGGTAACTAGTCAGAAAAGCACCAATCAGAATCAAGCTCAATATGTACCTGATTATATTCTCTTCCATCTGGAATAAAGGCGCGAGAGCGTGGAAAACACGTACCAAACGACTCAGGAATAACTTCTTCCTTGCTGCCATCAGACTTTTGAATGATCCTACCTTGCATTAAGCTAGTCTTTCTCTTCACCCATGCTATGAATGTAACAGCATATTCTGCATCCTTTCCTTTTCATTTCCCTCTCTTTACACTATGAATTGTATGTTTGACAGTGCAGCACAAGGAACAATGCTTGTATATGAGAAGCAACACACTAGTTCTGGGCTACGTTAATCCAAAGGTTCATGACGATTTATTTATCCCATATAATGCGTATCTGAGCTGGCCGGGTAGTTTGTTTTCAATGTTAAGCCAACCCTATACAGCCTGCGATCATCTTCTGATTTACCTTTCCAGGATAAAGTGTAACCACCACATTGTTCCCTTAGCTGGTCTTGCCCTGCCCACCAGGCCTCAGTTAGGGCAGTAATGTCATTGTTGAAGCGCCTGAGCTCCCACTCAATGATGGCAGTACATCATTCCAGTATGTTCCTGTTGAGATTTTCCATGAAGACCCTGACATTTTCAGATTCAAAACTGTGTTTGTTGTTTGCAAAAATATATTTTATTTATTTAATATCTGGAACAGCATTACAAATATCTCGAACTGGCCACAAAGTTCAGGAATATACAGTTTCACTACATATATGTGTTGCATTCTGAGGTGCTTCAATACAGTCAAAGAAACATCACAGACATTGCAACATGTTCATTACCAGTGGTAAAAAGATATGTCTGTTCTTTACACTCAGCCCTAAATAGTGTTGATGGCCTCTGGGTCCCCGTTTCACCCATTGCACAAGGTGGTCGTTCCTGTCTTTTCTACTCACCCGCTCTTCTAGGTGTTTTTCGTTCCATGATTCCTTCATTTGTAAAATACATGTAATAATATTCTGAATAAAATGGTGATCACACAAAGTGCACTAATATTCATGTGGCCTGCTCAGATCAAGTTGCATTCTGAGGTACTTCAATTCAAATGTGAAAGATGTAATATGAACCGTGTGCATTCACTGTGAATCATAATGCCCGAGTTGTTCTATACCTTTCCCTATCCTTCATTTCACAATGGTTGGAAGTCTTCGAAAAGCAATCTTTCCCGTTTGCGCATTTGTGATGGATGCCCCTTAATTTACTGCATCCCTCAGCAAGTAGGCCTGGCCTCTGGAATGTGTCAGTTTGCACGTTTGGTCGGGGGCAACACCGGAAACTGAGAAAACTCTTTCCCCCATTTATTTCAACTTAACTGCTTTATTGTTCCATGGTTTACCCATTTCTCCTTTTTTTAAGTATGGAATATTCACAACTCTCCTGTGCTCTGGCACCATTCCCATACCCAAGGAGAATTGAAAGATTGTGGTCAGTATATTTGCTATTTTCGCCAGCGCTGTCCTCAGTCAGCCTCGTACATGTTTGACTTGATTGTGATGCAAAATGTTTTGGATTGAAAGGAATTAACTGAACTTGTTTGTTTAGTGAATGTAATGAATGTTAGCCCCCATTGATCCCAACTGTGCCACTGGAGATTTTCCCCAATTCTCTTAATAACGGATTCTTTTCAATGGAGCAAAAACACAGTTGGGGTGAGAGGAAGAGAAGAGATTACATCTGAGAATAGATTATAATGTTAGAACAATGGCGCAGAATCTAAGCTTGTGCAATTCAAACGTTACAACAGTGGATCAGAATCGGAGAACAATAGACTGGAACCTTCCAATAGTTGACGGAGATTTTCTCTTGAACATTGACGTGTCCATTGACGTTCAGAGACCATGGGATGTCCAGGTCAACGATATACTGATACGCATTCAAGAGGGATATTATCCCATCCTGGCTATTATTGGCGTCCCTGGTAAGTTTCTCCATCCATCCAAGAACCGTAATGAACTGAATTATTTTTTCTAGTTATTTACACTTTGAATAGAATGAATACGTTCTGTTAAGCTCTGGTCACTCATTCCATTCTGAATCCCGGCCCTCTCTGGTTGCTATCAGAGGCTACAATGTCTCTTGAACTTTGACTGGATTTCCAATCCCATATTCTCTCCATTCCAAATACCATCTTAATAATATCAAACACCCCCACTTCAGCCTCAATCCAGCCCATCCTTTGAATAAATTCTCATCTCCATGCTAATATTCTCATTCTTGGTTTCACTGCTGCAACTAATCCCGTTTCCTTGTCCATTTCCTAGATTCCTGCAAATCCTTCCGCTTCAGGATTTGTCCAATTCCCTAGTTGAAATGAATTTCCTACTCCCACCTGTCTGTGATATTCACATCCACATGGTAATATTTGACAGGTTAAAGAAGCTGAGAAGTAATAGAATGATGTGGCTGTTCTTACATTTACATCACGCTGACTGCGATGTGGTATCTATGTTGAAGGGGATGTTTTAACAGCTCTGATACATGTCTTTGTAACTTTGTCTTTGCCTGCCTACTAAACACCTGTATTACTCACTGTCAGTAGGAAATGTATTCAGTGGTTAAGAAGGCTTATGGTGTACTGGCCTTCATTAATCGTGGGAATGAGTTGAGGAGTCGGGAGATAATGCTGCAACTTTATAAGACCCTTGAGAGACCCCACTTGGAGTACTATGCGCAGTTCTGGTCACCTCACTACAGGAAGGATGTGGAAGCTATTGGGAGGGTGCAGAGGAAATTTATAAGGATGTTGCCTCGATTGGGAGGCACGACTTATAAAGATAGTCTGAGGAAGCTAGGTCTCTTCTCCCTGGAGAGACGAAGGTTGAGGGGCGACCTGGTAGAGGTTTATAAAATGTTGCGAGGAATAGATAGTGTGGATTCTCAGAGCTATTTCCCAGAGCTGAAATGGTCGCTACGAGGCGACACAGGTTTAAAGTGCTGCAGAGCAAGTACAGAAGAGGTGTTAGAGGTAAGTTTTTTACTCAGAGTGAGTGAGTGGAATCGGCTGCCGCCAGTGGTGGTAGAGGCGAACTTGCTGGGGTCTTTTAAAAGACTTCTGGATGAGTACATAGGATTTAATGGGATAGAGGGTTACAGATAGTTCTATTGCCTGCTAGGTATGGATATGATCGGCACAACTTCTGGGCTGAAGGACCTATGCTGTAGTGTTCTGTGTTCTATATAATCATTGAAGTTTTGGCATTTTTACGAAAAATACAACACCCTCTCAGACCTGGTCCAGTACATCTTGATGTTTTCCCCATATATAAACATGGAAAAGGGCAGAAGGAACACAATATAGTTCATTCAGTATGTTCCATATGCTCAGCACCTCCACATATACAAAAAAACACAAGAGCAGACAAATAGTAGCATGGCTAAAAGAGGATAAAGCTCAGCAGCCACCGTGTGTACTGTCCTCAAGATGCATTGCAATACATTGCAAGATGCATTGCAATTGTACTACAGGTTTGCGGCAGACGAAAAATATTGAGTATGTGGATGTTAGGAAAGAGGATGTGTGAGAACTTTTAAATTCTATCAAGGTAGACAAGTGCCGGGACCGGATGGGATGTACCCCAGGTTATTGAGGGAAGTGATTGCAGATCCTCTGGCAATGACCTTTGCGTCGTCAATGGAAACAGGAGAGGTTCCGAAGCATTGGAGGATTGTAGATGTGGTTCCTATTTTTAAGAAAGGGAAAAAGGATAGTCCAGGAAATTACCGACAGGTGAGTCTGACCTCAGTGGTTGGTAAGCTGATGGAGAGGCTTCTGAGGGACAAGATTTATGAGCATTTGGAGAAGTTTAGAATGATCAGAAATAGTCAGCATAGTTTTGTCAAGAGCAGGTCGTACCTTACGAGCCTAGTTGATTTCTTCGAAAATGTGACTGAACACATTGACGAAGGAAGAGCGGATGACGTGGTGTACATGGACTTCAGGTAAGGTCCCCCATGCAAGACTTCTTGAGAAGGTGAGAGGGCATGGGATCCAAGGGGCTTTGGCCTTGTGGATCCAGAACTGACTTGCCGGCAGAAGGCAGAGAGTGGTTGTGGATGGGTCTTTTTCTGCCTGGAGATCGGTCACCAGTGGAGTGCCCCAGGGATCTGTTCTGGGACCCTTGCTGTTTGTCATTTTCATAAATGACCTGGATGAGGAAGTGGAGGGATGGATTAGTAAGTTCTCCGACGATACAAAGGTCGGTGGTGTTGTGGATGGTCTGGAGGGATGTCAAAAGTTGCAGTGGGACATAGCCAGGATGCAAGACTGGGCAGAGAAGTGGCAGATGGACTTCATCGCGGATAAATGTGTTGTGGTCCATTTTGGCAGGAATAATGGGATGAAGGAGTACAATATACAATAGGCAAGATCTTAAAGATACCGACTGGGATAAGCTTTTTGAGGGCAGGTCGACGAGGTACATGTGGGAGTCTTTCAAGGGAAAACTAAACTCTCTGCAGGAAAGATACGTGCCGGCAAGGAGGAAGGATGGGAGAGGTAGGATTAGAGAACCTTGGCTTACCAGGGAGATTGAGAACTTGATCAAGAAAAAGCGAGAGGCTTACATTAGATCTAGGCAACTAGGGATTGAGACAGCGCTGGAAGCTTATAGAGAGTGTAAGCGGGATCTTAAAAGGGGTATTAGAAAGGCAAAAAGGGGCCACGAGGTGGCTCTGGCAGGTAGGATAAAGGAAAATCCGAAGGCATTTTACACCTATGTAAGGAGCAAAAGGATGGTTAGAGGCAAGATTGGACCTCTTAGGGACAGAGGAGGGGATCTATGCTTAGAGCCTGAGGGAATGGGGGAGATCCTGAATTAATACTTTGCGTCAGTATTCACGCAGGAGACTGGATAGATGTCTGTGCCTGATGTTGACAAAGTTGAGGATCGGTTGAGGGAAATAAGGATTACGAGGAAAGAGGTGTTGGGGCTGTTAGGCAGCTTAAAGACATATAAAGCTCCGGGGCCTGATGGCATTTACCCCAGGCTGCTAAGGGAGTTGAGGGAAGACTTGGCTGGGCCTCTGACGCAAATCTTTGTCTCTTCCTTGGACACAGGTGAGGTCCCAGAGGACTGGAGGATAGCAAACGTAGTACCGTTGTTTAAAAAAGGTCAGAGGGATCACCCAGGGAACTATAGGCCGGTGAGCTTGACTTCAGTTATAGGTAAGCTAATGGAGAGGATCCTCAGGGACAGGATGTATGAGCATCTGGAGCGCTGCGATCTGATCAGGGATACGCAGCATGGCTTCGTCAAGGGGAAGTCTTGTCTTACAAATCTAGTGGAATTTTTTGAAGAAGTGACAAAAACAGTTGATGAAGGACATGCTGTTGATGTCGTCTACATGGATTTCAGTAAGGCGTTTGACAAGGTTCCTCATGGTAGACTGATAGAGAAGGTGAAGGCGCATGGGATACAGGGCCGGGTATGTAGATGGGTCGAGAACTGGCTCGGGAGGAGGAGACAGAGGGTAGTAGTGGAAGGCTCTTTTTCCGACTGGAAGCCTGTCACTAGTGGAGTGCCACAAGGCTCAGTACTAGGTCCTCTTCTATTTGTGGTCTACATAAACGACTTGGAAGTTGGGGTAGGTGGTGAGATCAGCAAATTTGCTGATGACACCAAGATGCTTGGATTGGCGGGTACAGAGGAGCAGTGTCAGGCAATACAACAGGACATAGACAGGTTGGTAGACTGGGCAGATAGATGGCAAATGGAATTTAATCCGGATAAATGCGAGGTGATGCATTTTGGCCGGAAAAACGTAGAAGAGAGTTATAGGATAAAAGGTAAAACTATACGGAGCATAGAGACGCAGAGAGACTTGGGGGTGCAGGTTCACAAGTCTCTGAAGGTGTCCTCACAGGTGGAGAAGGTGATAAAGAAGGCGTATAGTATGTTAGCTTTCATAGAAAAGGGTATAGAATACAAGAGTAGGAGTTTGATGTTGCAGTTGTATAGAACTTTGGTTAGGCCTCACTTGGAATACTGCGCCCAGTTCTGGTCGCCGTACTATCGGAAGGATGTGGAGTCCTTGGAGAGAGTGCAGAGGAGGTTTACCAGGATGCTGCCTGGTATGGAAGGACTGTCTTATGAGGAACAATTAGATAGACTGGGGTTGTTTTCCCTTGAAAGACGTCGGCTTAGAGGGGATCTCATAGAGGTGTATAAGATTATAAGGGGTATAGGTAGAGTAAATGGAGGTAAACTTTTTCCACCTTTAGAAATGGATAGGACGAGGGGTCATGGCCATAGGGTGAGGGGGGCTATGTATAAGACGAATATTAGAGGGCAGTTTTTCACACAAAGGGTAGTGGGGGTGTGGAATGCACTGCCGAGTAAGGTGGTGGGAGCAGGCACGCTGGGGCTGTTTAAGGGTCTCTTGGACAGCCACATGAGCGGTATGCAGATAGAGGGATATATTAGGACTGTTTAACTACGGCTTTTTTCCACAGGTAATTCGGTCCATAATTTGAGCATGCATTCGGCAGGTGGTGCGGGTACAGCTCTTGGATGTTGATTCATGGGTTGCCTGGTACTTCATGTCGTAAATGAGTGCTTTATGTGGACCATCTGAAGGGCACCATGACAGCTCAGAGACTATCGATGTGGCTGTGCAGACACTTGGAATTGGGCCGGTGTCTGCGGGAGTTTGCGCGTTCTCCCCGTGGTTGCGTGGGTTTTCTCCGGGCACTCCGGTTTCCTCCCACAACCCAAAAATTCGCTCTTAGGCTGATTGGGAAACAAATTGTCCCTATGGTGAGAATTTTCCATATTAGGAATAATATATATATTATTTTATAGGAATATTAAAATAGGGTAATGGATTTGCTACTATATAGTATGATGGCGGCGCGGGCTCGTTGGGCCGAAGGGCCTGTTTCCCGTGCTGTGTTGCTTAAAAAAAAAAATCAAGGGTAGGAGTCTTAGCTGTGTTGAAAAGCAGAAGGATCTTGGGGTCCGGGTCCATAGGACGCTTAGATCGACCTCGCAGGTGAAGGATGTGGTCAAGAAGGCGTATGGTGTACTGGCATTCATTAATCATGAGATTGAGTTTAGGAGTCGGGAGATAATGATGCAGCTTTATAAGACCCTTGTCAGACCCCACTTGGTGTACTGTGCGCAGTTCTGGTCCCCTCACTACAGGAAGGATGTGGAAGCTATTGGGAGGGTGCAGAGGAGATTTACAAGGATGTTGCCTCGATTGGGAGGCATGCCTTATGAAGGCAGGTTGAGGGAGCTGGGACTCTTCTCCTTGGAGAGACGTAGGTTGAGAGGCGGCCTGATAGAGGTTTATAAAATGTTGAGAGGAATAGATAGGGTGGACTCTCAGAGGCTATTTCCCCAGGCTGAAATGGTCGCTACGAGAGGACACAGATTTAAGGTGCAGGGAAGCAAATACAGAGGAGATGTTAGAGGTAAGTTTTTCACTCAGAGGGTGGTGAGTGACTGGAATCGGCTGCCGTCGGTGGTGGTAGAGGCAAACTCGCTGGTGTCTTTTAAAAGACTTCTGGACGAGTATTTGGGAACTAATGGGATAGGGGGTTATAGATAGGTCTATGGCTTGTTAGGTATAGATATGATCGGCGCAACTCGTGGGCCGAAGGGCCTGTTTGTGCTGTAGTGTTCTATGTTCTAATAATTAACTAAAGATCCTTTCACAGCACCTTCAAACCCACGACCATTTCCATCTAGAAGGACAAGGTCAGACAGATTTGAAACGTTAACTCAGTTTCACTCTGCACAGATACTGCGAGAGCTCCTTTGTTTTTCCTGCATTTTTTGTTGTTTTCATTCTAAATTTTCAGCACTCGCACGGTTATTTTTAAATATTCATTTAGCCAGTGATTAGAAGGCTGGCAGTGCAGGCTTCTTGAAATGGGCTGAGGCCGGCACTGACTGATTGATGCATGTGCAGTGGCCTAATCAGTGTTATGCTGGCAGCCTCTCCAGCGGGGATTCTGATTTCAGCATGAAGTTCTTTGTAATGCATAGAATGTGTGCGATTCATTTTGAAACTCCCACTGAAAACCGCTGTAGGATTTACTCCAGTTGTTCAGTGAAATTGACACTTGGAATTCTTTTGAACAATAGCCCCCGTGATCTTTTCTGTGCTACGTTTCTAATCATTTAAATTTATGATAATCTTCTGGAAATAAGCTTCTATTATGTGCATGTCTGTGGGTTTCAGGAGTAAGTGATTGCTCTATTTTCTACGTTTTGTAATAAATAAATATTTATCCTACGAAAGCCTGATTTTTGACCGTTCTCTGAAATCACTCCCCTGGAATGTTTAAATATTTCTTCTCACAATTGCATCTTGTTGCAGTGAATCAGATAAAGAAAAAAGAACAAAGCAAATTACAGCACAGGAACAGGCCCTTTGGCCCTCCAAGCCTGCACCGAACATACTATCCGACTGAAGGAAAACCCCTTAGCCTTCCAAAGACCATATCCCTAAATTCCCATCTTATTCATGGACTTTTTCCAAGGGCCCCTTAAAAGCTACTATCGTATCTGCTTCCACTACCTTCTCCGGCAGCAAGTCCCAGGCACCCACAATGCTCTGTTAAAGAATATGCCTCATATATCTCCGTTAAACCTTGCACCTCGCGTAATTGACTCCTCCACACTGGGAAAATGTCTCTGATTAGCCACTCTATCCATGCCATCATAAACTTGCAGATTTTAATCAGGTCACCCCTCAACATCCTTCAATCCAGTGAGAAGAAACCAAGTTTCTCCAACCTCTCCTCATAGCTGATTTCTCTATACCAGGCAACATACTGGTAATTCTTTTCCGCACCTTCTCAAAAGCCTCCACATCCTTCTGGTAGTGTGGTGAGCAGAATTGAACACTCTATTCCAACTGCAGCCTAACAAAGATACTATAAAGCTGCAACGTGACTTGCCAGTTTTTAAACTCAGTGCCCAAGAAGATGAAGGCAAACATGCCATATGTCTTCTTGACAAGTTTTCCGCCTGCATAGCCACTTTCAGTGACCTGTGTACCTGTACACACAATCCCTTTGTCTATCAATTTTCTGAAGGGTTCTGCCATTTACTGTATATTTCTTTTCTGAATTAGACCTGCCAAAGTACATTGCTTCACATTTACATAGAACATTACAGCACAGAACAGGCCCTTCGGCCTTCGATGTTGCGCCGACCAATATAAAAAGCAATGCCCCTCCAAACTAAACCATTCCCTTCTCTTCCATATACTTATCAACTAACCTCTTAAACGCCACCAAACTTGGCGCATCTACAACTGCTGCAGGCAGGGCATTCCACTCCCGAACCACCCTTTGGGTAAAGAACCTACCTCTGATATCCGTCCTATAACTATCACCCCTTAATTTAAAGCTGTGTCCCCTCGTGCTAGCTTTCTCCATCCTAGGAAAAAGGCTATCACTGTCCACCCTATCTAAACCTCTAATCATCTTATATGTTTCGATTAGGTCCCCTCTTAGCCTCCTCCTTTCTAACGAAAACAACCTCAAATCCCTCAGCCTCTCCTCATAAGACCTGCCCTCCATACCAGGCAACATCCTGGTAAACCTCCTCTGTACCCTCTCCAATGCCTCCACATCTTTCTTATAATGTGGGGACCAGAACTGCACACAATACTCCAAGTGCGGCCGCACTAGAGTTTTGTACAGTTGCAACATGACGTTGCGGCTCCGAAATTCAATCCCTCTACCAATAAAAGCCAAGACTCCATATGCCTTCCTAACAACCTTCTCGACCTGACTGCCTACTTTCAGGGATCTATGCACATACACACCAAGATCCCCCTGTTCATCTAGACTACTAAGAATCCTACCATTTGCCCTATACTCTACACATTTATTATTTCTGCCATAGTGCATTACCTCACACTTTTCCACATTAAACTCCATTTGCCACCTCTCGGCCCAGCTCTGCAACTTGTCCAAGTCCCTCTGCAAACTATAACACCCCTCTTCACTATCTACCACTCCACCGACTTTAGTGTCATCTGCAAATTTACTAATCCATCCTTCAATACCCTCATCCAGATCATTTATAAAAATTACAAACAGCAGGGGCCCCAAAACAGACCCCTGAGGTACACCACTTGTCACCGAACTCCACGATGAATATCTCCCATCAACCACCACCCTCTGTCTTCTATCTGCTAGCCAATTCCTAACCCATTAGCTAAATCACCCTCTATCCCATACATCTGCATTTTCTGCAGAAGTCTTCCATGGGCCACCTTATCAAACGCCTTACTAAAGTCCATATATACCACATCAACCGCCTTACCCCCATCCACCTCCTTGGTCACTTTTTCAAAAAACTCAATGAGGTTAGTAAGGCACGACCTACCCTTCACAAAACCATGCTGACTATCCCCAATCAATTCATTACTCTCTAAATAACTATAAATCCTATCCCTAATTATTCTCTCCAATACTTTGCCCACAACAGAAGTAAGACTCACTGGCCTATAATTCCCTGGAAGGTCTCTCTTCCCCTTCTTGAACAACGGGACCACATTCGCTATCCTCCAGTCCTCCGGAACCACACCCGTAACCAACGACGACCTGAAGATCAGAGCCAGAGGCTCTGCAATCTCCTCTCTTGCCTCCCAGAGAATCCTAGGGTAAATCCCGTCCGGCCCAGGTGACTTATCCAACTTCAAACCCTCGAGAATATCTAGCACATCCTCCCTATCTACTTCGATACCTTCCAGTTTGCTACCCTGTACCTCAGTGTTCTCCATAACTACATTTACATCACCCTGCGTGAATACCGAAGAGAAATATTTATTCAGTACCTCTCCAATCTCCTCAGGCTCCACGCACAACTTCCCACTGCTGTCTATGACTGGCCCTAATCTTGTCCTAACCAATCATCTATTCTTAACATATCTAAAGAAAGCTTTAGGATTCTAAGTTCTGAGTTAAGTCTGAGTTAAGTTCCATCTGCCATCTCTACGCCCAAGACGCCAACTGATGTATATCCTGGTGTATCACCTGATGGTCCTCAACATTATCCGCACATCCACTAACTTTGTGTCGTCTGCAAAATTACTAATCAAACGAGTTACAGATCCCATCCGACTTCACCTTCTGCACAAGCCTACCATGAAAGTCCTTGTCTTAATGGAATCCATGTACACAACATCGACTTCACTACACTCATCAATCATCTTCGTCATATCCTCAAAACAAAACTCGATCAAGTTAATGAGACACGACCGTCCCATCACAGAGCTATGTTTTCTCTTGCTAATACATCCACTTATTTCAATGTGGATTAAATCCTGTCTCGAAGAATCCTCTCCAATAATTTCTCTAACACTGATATAAGATTCACAGGCCTGTAATTACCTGGATTATTCTTGCTATCCTTCTCAAACAAAGGGACAACAATGGCTATTCTCCAATTCTCTGGCACCTCCTTGGTAGCTAATGATGGTACAAAGATTCCTCTCAATGCCCCACCAATTTTCTCCTTTGTCTGATTCAATATTGAGGGACAATGCCCATTAGGCCCTGAGGACTTGTCCATCTTCGTGCTTCTCAAGAACCCCAACACCTTCTCCTTTTTTTATATCTCAAAATGATTCAAACTGTCTGAACATTCTTTCCCAGACTCATCATCCACCAAGTTTTTCTCTTTGGTGAATACTGATGCAAAGTATTCATTTAGTACCTTGCCCATTTCCTCTGGTGCAAGACCTCATCACTCTTCCTATTTATATTATCAGTAAAAATATGTGGCAAACCAATGGCTGTTCATTCTCTCCCTTCAGAATGCTTTCTGCCCATTCAGAGACATCCGGGGGACTATCCTGGGGTTATTATCCTTGACCTGATATTGAGACACATTCCGATTGTTTTTGGTGAACAGTTTCATTTCCTGAAATTCATCCCTTTGTGTAACATCCATGCTTTCCTGCTTTATGCAGCTACAGATTGTTCTGTCTGGTTCACCGTCATGTTCACCTTTGATCGATCTGTGGCCATTTGTTGCCAGAAGCTGAAGAATAAATATTGCCACGAGAAAACTGCATCTGTGGTTCTGGGAACAGTGACTGCGCTGAGCTGCTTAAAGAATATTTTCTGGTATTTTATGGTAACCAGTCAGTATGTATTGATGAATGACCCTTGGTTTTGTAATTACTCATTTGATGTCCTGTTTTCTCCAGTCTGGGGAGCAATTGTGTTCCTCCATTACATTCTAACCCCGTGTATCCCATTTGTCCTGATTCTGCTGCTCAATGTTCTCACCGTCAGACACATTTTAGTGATGAGCAGAGCCCGCAGGAGACTCCGGGCTCATTGCAATGGAGAGGGTTCCAGAGACCCAGAAATGGAAAATCAAAGGAATTCCATCATTTTACTGTTTGTTATTTCAGCCAATTTCATCCTGTTATGGTCAACATTAATGATTGATACTTTATCTTTCCAGATGTGGTGGTTGGGCTATCCATCTCCATACAGTGAGGTTTTTGCTGAGGGATTGGGCTTCATGCTGCAGCTGCTGAGTTGCTGCACAAACACTTTTATTTATGCGGTAACCCAGACAAAGTTCAGGAAGCAGTTGAAGAATCTAATAAAATATCCCTTTACTCAAAATCATTAAGGGAAGAACTGAATCACTGAAAGTTTCCCGTTTTTTTTTCATTTTCTTTCACATTTCCTGAAAGGGGAGGGTACAAACTCGACAGGATCTCTATTGATGCATGCAGTTGTACAGAAAAGGTTCCTCAGTCCATCATGTCTGCTCCCACAATGACTACCACTCAAGTTGCAACACTTACAAGTCTTAGCACCTGTCCTCTATCCTTGAATGTTATCGTGTTTCAAGTTCTCATCCACATATTTTTCAATGGATGTAAGGTTTCCCACCTCATTAACATCGCAGACAGTGCACTCCAGATTCTCACCATCAGCTGAGAATTCTTTTTTACAGATCCCCTGTGAATGCCCTGCTTCTTCCCGAAAACTACGCCCCCTTGTGATTGATCCTCAACCAAGGGGAATAGCTGCTCCCCATTTAGCATGTCCATACCCTTCATAATCTTCTGTGCCACAATCATGTCCACTCTGCTACATCTGTTCAAGAACAAAACAAAAATGAAGAGCATCCAGTCTCCCTTTATTACTCACATGCTCCATTCTACGCAAAAGCACGGTGAATATCAAAGAACAAAGAGCAAAACAGCATGGGAAACAGGCCCTTTGGCCCAACGAGCCCGCACCATCACCCCGATGTTCCCACTTCTACCCGCGATCCCTGTGTATGTTTTTAGATCTATGGTTTAAAAACCAAATTTGAGACAATTTAGGGAGAATTTCTTTTGCCAATTAGCCTAAGAGCACATCTTTGGGATGTGGAATGAAACCACAGCGCCTGGTGAAAACCCACGCAAGCACGGGGAAAATGCACAAAATCCCGAAGACACAGGCCCAAATCCATGTATCTGCACAGCACAGTGATACTCACTGAGCTGTTGTGTTGCCCATCAAGTGGTCCAGGTCAAGTTTACACTAACGACGTGAAGCACTAGGATACTCTCGAAAAAAAAATCCAAGAACAGCCCTCTCATGATCCATTGCGTGTATGACCCTCGTTAGACAACAAGGTGGACCAAAGCATCTGTAGGATAAAAACAAGTACATCAATATCATCATCTATTCACACACTTCCCAGGGACTCCCAAGGCTCATGATCCATATTTTAAATCAGTTTCCTATTCTCATTCTGTTCATGTGCCCACCTAAGTATTTCTGAAATAACCCCAGAGTACCTGCCTCCACCACTTTACTTGGCAGCGCATTCCATACCCCCACCACCCTCTGTAAGAAAAAACTCCCTCCAGCATCCAAATTATACCTTACTCCCCTCACCTTAAGCCCATGACCCCTCGTGCCATTTGAGTCCATCCTAGGAAAGAGCTTAACCCTGTTTTCTCTATCTGTACCTCTCATAATCTTGTACACCTCTATTAGATCTCCTCTAAGTCTACGTCTTTCTAAGGAAAACAGTCCCAATTTGCCTAACCTCTCCTCTTAACTCAGACCTTCTATACCAGGCAGCATCCTGGTAAACCTCCGCTGCATTCTCTCCAGAGTCTCCACATCCTTCCGGAAGTGGGGCGACCAGAACTGGACACAGTATTCCAAATGAGGTCTAACCAACGTTTTATACAACTGCAACATTAAATGCCAGCTCTTGCACTTTATACCCCTTTCTATAAAGGCTAACATACTATATGCTTTCTTCACAACCTTCTCCACTTGCTCTGCCACCTTCAGAGACTTGTTCACATGCACCCCCAGGTCCCTCTGCCTTTCTATACTCTTAATAGGTCTACCCTTTATCATATACCTCCCTCCTACACTCCTTCTCCCGAAATGCATCACCTCACATTTATCACCCTTCCTACTGTGCGATGACCAGAACTGTATCAGTACACCTGCTGTAGCCTAACCAATGTTTTGTACAGCTCCAACATTATCCTTGGCTTCTACTCTATGCTACAACTGTTAGAAGCAAGTGTCTGTATGCATTCCTAAATATCATATTCACCTGTTCTGCTGCCTTCAAGGATCTGTGAATAATTACCCCAAGAACCCTCAGTTCCTCTGAGCCTCCTTAAGTCTTGCCATTCATTAAACACTCCTTTGTTTTGTTACTTCTCCCAAAATGCATTAACTGACACCTCTCAGGATTAAATACCATCTGTCACTGCCCTGCCATTGACCAAGCCTGACAACTACAGCCTTCTTCTTTATTCTTAACCACCCTGCCAACCTTGCTTGCCATTCCTCTGCATTATCATCCTATCATTTGTGTAGTCAATAAATAATAAGTGTCCTTGCACTGACTTTTGTGGTACACCACTAGACACTGGCTTTCAGCCATTCAAGCTGCCTTCCATGATGATACTTTGTTAACAATCAGAAAGTCAGTTTTGGGTCTGCATTGCAATGTTTTCCTGAATTCCGTGTGTTTCAACCAAGTCAATCAGTTCTCTCATGTGAGTCCTTTTCAAAGGTTTTGCTAAAATCCCTATAAATTGGTCCTCCCATCGGCTAGGTCAACTCCAATATCCAAATACTAGCTGTAACTTGACAGCAATACAATCACAATGATATATCACCTCTCTGATTCACTCTTCCAGCTGCCCAGTATCCCGTTGCTTCATTCTGATTGGACAGCAATCATCCAAACACAATTCGCTTGGTAAATAGTTCTACAATTCCCACAGTGCATCACTGGGGATGGCCTGAAGAATTGAAATCACAGAGCGGGCATGGGGTAACCGAAGGAACGTGAGGGCACCTATATAAACACCAGGGTTTAAGGGTTAAGTGTTGCATTGTCAGTTTGGAGTCAAAATGGGACAGGAGCTTGAAGGGGAACAGTAAGGTCATTATGCTCCAGAATCTGTCTAGTGAGAGTGAGGGAGGGAGGAAGGAGTATCTCATATAGAAATAAAACAATAGGATTAGACACCTAGAGAGACAGAAATAAGAGGAGGGAGTAAGGTAGAGCGAGAGAGGCAATGCGAGAAAGGGGTGTGAGAAGGCAGGGAGGGTTGCAGAGAAAGAGAGAGAGAAAATGGGGACAGAGAAGGAGGCAGATAGAGAGAAGGATGCAGTCAGAGAAAGAGGGCGCTCAGAATGAGGAGACGGAGAAAAAGAGAGGGCAGAGGGAGAATGGGCAAAGAGAGAGGTGCACTGACAACATGGGGCAGTTGGAAAGGTAAAAGAAAAGGTGGGGCAGTGAAAGCATGGGGCAGATATAATATAGAGTAGAGTGAGTGTGGAAGAGAAACATTGGTGTAGAGTGACAGGGACAGAGAGAGGGGGGATAAAGAGATAGTGGTACACGGAAAGAGGGAGCAGAGAGAGCAGCAGTATAAAGGGAGAAGCAGAAGAGGTAGAGTGGAAAATAGACAGAGGAAAGAGAAAGAGAGACAGAGAGGTTGGGGGGGGGGAAGTGAACGTTACTGAGAGAGAGGTGGAGAGACAGCCACAATATTGTATATAACTCTAGCATTATTCTCCATTATTACAACACACACTCACTGAGACCCTCACATACAGAGTTTCATAACGCTTCAAATTATCTCCTGTCACTTTATTGTTTTTAGTCTTTTTGAAATAAATCCTGAATGTACAATAAAATCATTCATAAATGTTTGTTGAGATTCCGCTGAAAGACATTTATACTGTTCATTTCACTCGCTGTAGTTGTGATTTCCATATTCTCACCACTCTTTGTGTGGAGAAATTTATCCTGGATTTCCTATTGGAGTTCTTAGTGACTGTTTTAAATTGATTGTCTCCAGTTTTCCAGTAACTTCACTGCAGTGTTAATGTAAGCCTACTTGTGACTAATAAATAAACTTTACATTTTTCTCTTCCCTTCAAGAGGGAACACTATTTCTGTGTCTAAACATTTTATAATTGAGGACATCTGCTCAGGTTATCCCTCAGCCTTCACTTCTCAAAAAAGAAGAGCCAGCTTGTCAATCCCTTTCCTGATAAAAAAGCACACACATTTTGAAAATCATTTATGGGAAGTGGGCATTGCTGGCTAGGCCAACATTTATGGCTAATCCCTGATTGCCCTTCAGAAGGTGGTGGTAAGCAATCTTCTACATTAAAATCTCATCATTAAAATCTCTGCACCCTCTTCAGTGCCTGGATTTTTTTAAAAATAGTATAGTGACGGTGAATGGTGTGCAGTAGTCAGTAAGATTCTTGATCAGAGAGTCATGGATTTTCCAAAAGTGGTTTGAGTTTATCCATGGTTTTAAATTAGATTATTAGGAAGCAACAATTTTAAAATGATGCATAATAAACTAGGAAAGAAAACACGATCCATGGCAGGTGAGTAATCGAGGCCCCAGCACTGATCCTGCATTGTCCAAATAGTCACTGCCTGCCAGTTGGAAAAAAAGACACGTTTAATCTTACTTTTTGTTTCCTGTCTGTCAGTCAGTTTTCTACCCATCTCAATTCAATAGCCAGAATTCAATGTGCTTTACTTTTTGTGAAGAATTTGCCAAGTTGGTGGACGTTATCTATCTCACGGCATAATCTGCATTAAAGTATATTACAATAAAAAAGCAACAAGAAAAATACAGCAGCACAATTCTCCAATAAGATACTACTGTAATTTGAGAATTCAGTAATTTCCTAGGTAGAGACTTGGGAGACCACAAGAGGGAGCTCCCTCACTATATCTGTATGTTCACTGCAGCAGGAGGAAGGTGGGATGAAGGAATGTTGTGTTATTGTCAAAGTTTTCATGTTGAGGAAATATTTTTGTTTTAAATAAATTGGTACTTCAGTGACTCTCTTCATTCGCGTTTCTAAAACAAAACGGTAGATGTAATGGTCACTTGAGCTGGAGTTTTATTCTGGGACCTTTCTGTCCAATAATAACATCAGTTGGGATTGTAACACTCTCCATCCCCTCTTGGAGCTCATCTTGTCCAGGAAACCTACCTTCTGTTCACCCAATTCCACGAAACTGCTTCTAGATTTGAGTGAGTTGTACAAAATAGATAAAGGTAGATTCAAGACATTTAAGTGAACAAAGGCACAAGATTCCACAGATTCTAAACAAATGTAGTGTAAGAAAGGTAAAACAATTCGTAATATTTCGGAGATAAAACATTCAAGGACATTAAAGAGAAAAGGAATATGGAAAAGTAGTTTACAAGAGTATGTGTTAAGGATATTTTGTAGAGAAGCCGGTGACAATATTGGGTTTGGAGGAGAGGGAGCTATTGACAATATCACCTAATATGAAGAGGTCATGCTGTCAGTAGCTCAGTGAGAATAGGTTTGAGGGATCAGGTGGTGGGTCTCATGGACAAGGTAAGCTCGAAGAGGACATGAGAGAAACTGCAGAAAGATGAGAGTTCAGAGCTCAGACAAAAGGTAGTGTTAGAGGTGGTTTGGTCAATTTGGTTAGAGAAAGCGAGGGAAGCATAGAGACAGCTGATTGGATTATCTCAAACTTAGTGACAAAGAAGATTGTGAGTTTTATTTCCATTGAGCACACGTGGAGAGGTGAAGCTGGAAGAAGGACAAAGGGAAAGCAACTCAAAAGGAATTCAGTTCTGCTGATGTTAAAAAGATTCACAGTACTGAACACGAAGCCAATTTATTTCAATTTATTCAGAATATTAAACCATATAACTGGCTGGACTTTATTAACATCAGGAAAAACAAACCCAATTAACATGTTAGAGTCCTGGATAGTATTAACAGTAGATTCCAATCGTTGTGGTTACTCATGAATTCTTTGGTGACTAAGCAGGTGGAATGATTGAGTGAATCCCTTCCCACATTCGGAGTAGGTGAATGGTCTTTCGCCAGTGTGAGAAAGCTGGTGTCTCAGCAGGCTGGGGCACTGAATAAATCCCTTCCCACACTTGGAGCAGGTGAATGGCCTTTCCCCAGTATGGGTGCGTTGGTACACAATGAGGGGATTTATCGCTTGAACCCAGCTCTACAGTAATAGCACCTCAACGATCTTTTATCGATGTGAAAACATTGATAGGACATCAGTTCACCAGAACTTTTATAACACTTCCTACCGTCAGAGCATTTAAAAGGTCTCTCCCCACTGTGAATACGCTGCTGTGTCAATAGGTGGGATGACTGAGTGAATCCCTTTCTACACTCAGAGCAGGTGAATGGTCTTTCTCCAGTGTGAATTCGCTGGTGTACAGTAAGGTTATGTAAATGCTTGAACGCAATCCCACAGTAAGAGCACCTCAACGGTCTCTCGTCAGTGTGAATTGCTGATGAGAAAGTAGGTTGGATGACCGAGTGAATCCCTTCCCACACTCAGAACAGATGAATGGTTTCTCCCCAGCGGGAATGGGGAATTAAATTCCTTCCCACAGTCCATGCACTTCTGCAGATTTTCCATGGAGTGACTGCACTTACGTTTTGACAGGCCAGATGATCGATTGAAGCCTCTTCCGCACAAAGAACTCTTGTTTGGTTTCTCTCCGCTGTGACTAGTGCTTTTTCCTTCCATGTTCAAAATTCATTGATATTCAGTTATGATAAATTGGACTACACTGGCAGTTCCTGATACGATATTTACTTTCAGTTTCCTGACTGCAAACTGTCCGCTCCTACTTCCTGTGAAACTAATTTGGAACAGAAAAAACAGAGAGAACCCGTAGAGCCAGGTGAAGAATAGAATCCAGACCAAAGCAACATTTGAAAAAAAAACACAGGAGGTCAGAAACTGAGTTCTGCATTCAACACGTTGCCTGATTCAAACTGACTCCTAACTGTGCTCCTAAATTCGAACCTATAAAACAGTAATAGGGAAATCTATGTAGAGACTGTATCGGGGACAAAAGCAAACAAATCCTCGAGATATTCAGCAGCCCAAGCAGTCTGTGAGAGTTACAAACAGAATTGAGGGCTCAGGTTGCTGATTTGCCCTCAGTCTGTAGTGAAACATCTAGAGCCAGACATTGACTCCAGGTGCGGGTAATAGCGGAGCCAGGAGAAATGAGATCCTACAGCTGAATGCGTGTCTGAAGGACCGGTGTAGGACAGAGGGTTTCGTATTTGTGGATAACTGGGAAGTCTTTGTAAAGAAAGACACCAGTATAGAAGGGATGGGGAACATTTGAATGGGAAGGGTGAGAATATCTTAGCTGGAAGGTTAGCTGGAGTGTTTCGGCAGGATTTAAACTAATATGGAGGGGGGAGGGGCTGAGACCGATCCCTCGGTAGAGAGCGAGATGGGAGATAGTGTAAGCTTGGTCGAGAAGAGATGCACTGGGGAGAAGGAGGTTCCGAGTGGTCTTGGAGGTCTGGAGTGCGTCTGTTTCAATGCGAGGAGCGTAACGGGAAAAACGGATGAACTTAGGGCCTTCATGATTGCGAGAAACTTGGATGTGGTTGCGGTGACAGAGGCGTGGTTAAAGGAAGGGGAGCAGTGGCAACTGAACATTCCCGGGTACAAGTGTTTCAGGCGTGACAGAGGAGGGTCCAGAAGAGGTGGGGGAGTGGCGTTGTTAGTTAAGGAGAGCATCACGGCGTTGCAGAGGGAGGACAATACAGAGCAGTTAGGAGTGGAGACGCTGTGGGTGAAGTTGAGGAATAGAAAGGGGGCAATTACTATGCTAGGGGTGTATTATAGGCCACCCAACAGCCCACGGGCAGTTGAAGAACGCATGTGTAAAGACATTTTGGATAGGAGCAGAAAGAACAGAGTCGTTATAGTGGGAGATTTTAATCTCCCTAGGGTGGATTGGAAAGTACCAAGAGCTGGGGGTTTGGATGGGCAGGAATTTGTTAAATGTGTACTGAAAGGATCGTTGGAACAGTAAGTGTCTAGCCCCCCTAGAGAAGGGGCTATATTGGATTTAGTTCTGAGTAATGAGCCAGGTGCATGTGGTTGGTGTTGTAGTAGTGGAACATGTGGCTAACAGCGACCACAATTCTGTCTACTTTAGGATAAAGATGGAAAAGGATGCTTGTTGCCCTAGGGGTAGAGTGCTGAATTGGGGGAATGCTAACTACAGTCGGATTAGGCAGGAACTTAGGGAAACTGATTGGGAACGGTTGTTTGAGGGTAAGTCTACACTAGGCATGTGGAACTCTTTCAAGGGAATACTGAAAATGTTGCAAGATAAGTACGTGCCGGCCAAGAGGAAAGATAGGAAAGATAGAATTAGAGAGCCATGGATTACTAGGGATATTGAGGACTTGGTTAGGAAGAAAAGAGAAGCGTATGATAGGTCAAAGCAGCTGGGAACAGAGGCAGCATTGAAGGAATATAGAGAGAGTAGGAGACAGCTCAAACAGGGAGTTAGAAGGGCAAAAAGGGGGCATGAAATGATTTTGGCAGATAGAATTAAGGAAAAAAAGGCTTTTTACTCCTATGTTAGGAATAAAAGAGTAGTTAGAGGAAAAATCGGACCTCTTAAGGACAGAGGAGGGGAACTGTGCTTCGAGCCCGAGGGAATGGCGGAGATCCTGAATGAATACTTAGCGTCGGTATTCACGAAGGAGAGGGGCTTGTTGACAGCTCCTGTCTCTGAGGGAGCTGTGGACCAGTTGAGGGAAATATCCATACCGAGGGATGAAGTGTTAAAGCTTCTAGGTAGCATTAAAACTGATAAATCTCCTGGGCCTGATGGCATTTATCCCAGACTGCCTAGGGAGGTGCAAGGTGAAATTGCTGGGCCTCTGACGCAAATCTTTGTCTCTTTCTTGGACACAGGCAAGGTCCCAGAGGACTGGAGAATAGCTAATGTTGTACGTTGTTTAAAAAGGGTAGTAGGAATAACCCTGGAAATTATAGGCCGGTGAGTTTGACGTCAGTTGTAGGGAAGCTGTTGGAGGGGATTCTTAGAGATAGGATGTACAGGCACTTAGAGCGTTGCGATCTGATTGGGGATACACAGCATGGATTTGTTAAGGGGAGGTCGTGCCTTACAAATCTGGTAGAATTTTTTGAGGAGGTGACAAAATCAGTGGACGAAGGGCGAGCCGTTAATGTTGTCTATTGGATTTTAGTAAGGCGTTTGAGAAAGTCACTCATGGGAGGTTAGTCGAGAAGGTCAAGGCAAAAGGGATACAAGGACAGGTAGCTAGATGGATAAGTATCTCGCTTGGTAATAGGAGACAGAGAGTACAGTGGAAGGGTGTTTCTCTAGCTGGAGGTCGGTCACTAGTGGTGTGCCGCAGGGCTCGGTACTAGGACCTCTTCTATTTGTAATATATATAAATGACTTGGAAGAGGGAGTAAATGGAGTGATCAGCAAGTTTGCAGACGATATAATGATGGCTGGACTTGCGGATAGTGAGGAGCATTGTCAGGCGATGCAGCAGGACATAGATAGGCTGGTAGCTTAGGCAGGCAAATGGCAGATGGAATTCAATCCTGATAAATGTGAGGTGATGTATTTCAGGAGAAAGAATGTAGGGGGGAGGTATATGATAAAGGGTAGACCTATTAAGAGTATAGAAATGCAGAGGGACATGGGGGTGCATGTGAACAAGTCTCTGAAAATGTCAGAGCAAGTGGAGAAGGTTGTGAAGAAAGCGTATAGTATGCTAGCCTTTATAGGAAGGGGTATAGAGTACAAGAGCTGGCCTTTAATGTTGCAGTTGTATAAAACGCTGGTTAGACCTCATTTGGAATACTGTGTACAGTTCTAGTCGCCTTACTACCGGAAGGACGTGGAGACTCTGGAGAGAGTGCAGAGGAGGTTTACCAGGGTGCTGCCTGGTATAGAAGATCTGAGTTATGAGGAGAGATTAGGCAAATTGGGACTGTTTTCCTTAGAAAGACGTAGACTTAGAGGAGATCTGATAGAGGTGTACAAAATTTTGAAGGGGATTGATAGAGTAATCAGGGTTAAGCTTTTTCCTTGGATGGACTCAAATAGCACAAGGGGTCACGGGCTTAGGGTGAGGGGGGTAAGGTATAATTTGGATGCTAGAGGGAGTTTTTTCACACAGAGGGTGGTGGGGGTATGGAATGCACTGCCAAGTAAAGTGGTGGAGGCAGGTACTCCGGAATTATTTAAGAAATACTTAGATGGGCACATGAACAGAGTGGGAAAGGAGGGGTATAGAAAAGTCATTTGAAATAGGGACCATGAGCCTTGGGAGTCCCTGGGAAGTGTGTAAATAGATGATGATATTGATGTATTTGTTTTTATCCTAGAGATGCTTTGGTCCACCTTGTTGTCTAACGAGGGGCATACACGCGATGGGTCGTGAGGGGACTGCTCTTGAATCTTTTTCGAGAGTATCCTACTGCTCCACGTTGTTAGTGTATGCTTGACCTGGACCATCTGATGGGCAACACGACAGCTCAGTGACTATGGCTGCGCTGTGAGATACATGGATTTGGGCCTGTGTCTGTGGGAGTTTGCGCATTCTCCCCGTGCTTGTGTGAGTTTTCTCCGGGTGCTCCGGTTTCCTCCCACATCCCAAAGATGTGCTCTTAGGTTAATTGGCACAACAAATTCTCCCTAAATTGTCTCAAATTTGTTTTTTAATCCATAGATCTATAAACATGGACAATGATCGTGGGTAGAGATGGGACCATGGGGGTGGCGGCGCGGGCTCGTTGGGCCGAAAGGCCTGTTTCCCGTGTTGTTTTGTTCTTTGTTCTTTGTTAAAGTGTGCTGAAGTGTAAGGAGTGCAGACGGCTTTAAGAGAAGTGTGATGAGGAACTTGGTATTTGAAGGTGACCAAGTTCAAATACCATGCACCTGGATTCTAACCCACTGAGGCCCGATGAGGGGCTGATCATTTCAGGCTAAGATAAGGAGAAATTACTGTTCTCCATCATCAATCTTGAGTTGCAAATTATTAAAATAAATAGAGAACCCACCAATCTGCATTGTTGAATTAACTGAGCAAGTGCAAAAGAAATAGGTAAAACAATGAAGAATTGAAAGGGGCCATTGCACAAAACAGGGTGCACATTCTGTTCCAGAAATTGCTTGAGCTCGTGTGTTTAAAATCTATATTGGGCAATAAATCATCCTCAGAAATGTACACATCAAAGTGCAATAAAGGAATAGAAATATCCAATATGGACTAAATGAAAACCATCAGAATTGCAGGGTTTTATATCGAAGAAAATAAGTTATAGTCGGTGAGCAGGAAGCAACACGGATACCGCCATCTACATATTCGGGAAAAAGGTGAATGTAGCTGTCTGGGTAGAATTGGGGCATTGATAATTCTATTTTCAATTAAAAATTAAACTCAGTTGGAATTGTCTCCGTCTATAAAAGCAATCACTTTGATTTGAAGAATCGAGTGAAGTTGAATACCCTGTTCATCATGGCAGCCCGTTCAATCAGATGGTAAAGTTTGGTGAGTGATGGGGTCTTCATTCAATTAAACATATCCTCAAAAATTCCCAGCGGCTCAATGTGGGGAATAGAGACTGTGTGATGAACAAATCTGACCTGAATCCGTAAACACTGAAAGTAACTTTGCTGGACCGAATTGAACTGAATGCACTGTCAGTGAATTTGCCATGCCTATATAAAGTAGGAAGTCTTGAATCCTGGGCAATTTTTTTTTCAAGTGGGTTTGTCTACTCTGATATTCAACATGCTGACCTAAATCTTTCCTTTTCACTATCACATTGGGCGGGAATTTTATGCATCAGTGTTGTAAATAACTATAAAGGGTTCGACTTTTTTACGCGAATTCATGCATGTTGATGAGGACCCGACCCATCCAGCTTTCACCCTAAAATCAGCAAAATATGGCGGTTACTGCAATATGAAACAAGGCCAGAGGAATCTGAAAAAAAACTTAGCAGGTCTTTCAGTATCTATTACATGAGAGTTTACACGACTCCAGGTTATAGTGAACAGGCTCATTGGAATCAAAAGCTGTCAAAATGCTAAAGGAGCATCACTTCAAAATATCGCGATTTCAACTAAACTTGATGTACTCTAACCCACTGTCCTGTGGCCTGTCATTTTGTCCAACATAATCCAATTCCGGCACCGCCAAATAATCGCCAGCATCTATAAAGAGAGAGATGTAATTAAGATATCGAGTTCTTCCTGATGAAGGGTCAAGGGCACAAGATTCTCCGCATTTCTCTCCTGACAACTGCAAGCAGAAGTGCTGAGTTGTTCCAGTTTCTTCTGTTCTTCTTGCTGCTTACAAACTTGCCCGATTGAATCTGCCTATTGACTATAAGCATCTGATCATCGAGCGCCACTATACCGAAATGGATCAGGTAATTTTTGGTCAGTTAGGGTTGCAATTCAGTGATGTTCATTTCCAAAAATATTCATTACTTAATGAAGACATATGTATTAAATAATGCATTGACAGTAAATAGTGAAACAAATACTGAGTACGATTGTACAATGAGCTTTGATAAAGTGTCATCTGGACTCGAAACGTCAGCTCCTTTCAATCAGATTGAAAGTAACGGTTACCTTCCTGAATTCAGGGACATGGGCTCTCAGTCTAACCATCGGAACCTGCAGTAACACAGGATAGTTGAACATTACAGACAAGAAGATTTACTCCACAGTCTTTTGCTGTTGTTTCTGTAGTGTAGTGGTTTTCACGTTCACCTCACACGCGAACGGTCCCCAATTCGAAACCGGGCAGAAACATTCATTAAGCTTTCTCATGTCGAGTAAGGGAAAACTGCTTGATTTCAGTTTGTTGTTCAACAAGAACGGAACCTCGATGTTAAAGCCATGTTATCATTGCTCTGGATTCATCCTCAAATGCTTTCTGTGAGATGAGAAACCCATTTTTTGACGCACTGACAGGAAAATTCGTCTTTGACTCCGAGAACATATTCACCTCTCGTTCAGTCCCCAACAAAATTTAATGGGTTCATAAATGCAGACTAATATGGTTAATCACCATCTGAAATATCTGATAGTAATGTGTGCTCAAAAAGACAGATCCAAGTGGCACTATAAGTGAACTAGAGGAAATGGCGCACATTTCACGAAAAAAATATTTTTAAAATCGTTTTTCACAACTAAGAAACAGGAAAAGGCATTGAGACAGACGAGGAAATCGAGACTCAGTGCGAATCTATTGGACTTTCCGTAAAAGGCCGGAATTTATGCTCCTGAATGTTTCATGTCCATAATAAAAAAGTGTCACTAACAAATAAATCTTGATTTTTCTCTATTTAAATGTATTTGACTTTGTTTAAAAGCTGATGATTGTCAATCCCAAAAATGTGATCTGTATTACTCGGTGATTCGATCGGTTCTGTTGGTCAGTTATGTTTTCAATTCAGTGATGTTCAATTTCAGAGATATTCAATTCATAATGAAGACATATGTGTTAATTAATGCATTGATACTAAATATTGAAACGAACAGTGCGTACAATTGTACAATAAGCTTTGATAAAGTGTCATCTGGACTCGGAACATCCGCCCTTTTCACTCCTTACAGGTGCTGTCAGACATTGTGAGATTTTGCACCATTTCCTCTTTTCCCATCCGCAGTAATTTGTTTTTATCACTGAGGACATTTGGTTGAGATTATTCGAAGAAATATGAAAATGATGTATTAACGAACCGGCAGAAATCATTGCTATCTTAGATATTTGGGAGACGGAAGCTTCCTACCGGCTAAGTAGCCGAAAATGCTCAGTTGGGCGAGCGTTAGACTGAAGATCTAAATGTCCCGGGTTTCGGCAGGATCCGGTTGTTTGTTTTCTATGCTATCTGTTAATTGGCACCACATTTTGTCTCGCACTGTCTTCAAACATCAATTCACGCAAGCTGCAACAGACCAAATACCCATCGCAATTTCCACACTGCCAGATGTGGTTATATTTCCGCCTTGTTGGATTCCACATTTTAAAAACTACCTCTATTTCTAAACATTCGCAATGTCAATGAAAGGTCATGGGGGTGAAGGTATATCTTTGTTTCCTTATGCACACATGCCATGTAACGTCCTGAGTTTTTCCAACCTCATCATATTTCAATGCAGATGTCGGGTCCGCTTTTACACGGCAGTGAAAATACATTTAGTTGACAAACTGAGCGATGGCCCGATGGATTCGGGATGTGTCTCTCGCTTTGGATATTAAAATCCTCAACTTGTGAGCGATCCCTGGTTCAAATTACTGACTAGCCTTTGTTCAGAAATGGACAAGTCGCGGATAATGTGTGTTTATTTCCCCTGACCTGTTGGAATTGGTTTACATAGGATAATGTTTGAAAACCCGAGCAGGGAATGCAAGGTTTCTGTTAAAACAGCACACTCACAAAGAATCCAGGCATTTTCAAAAAAAGAAATTTAAAAAGTGAATTTCAACAAGGCAGAAATATAATGACACCTGGCAGGTGGAAATTGCGATGGGCATTTGGTGTGTTGCAGCTTGCGTGAATAGATATTTGAAAACAGTGCGAGACAAAAATGTGGTGCCAATTAGCACAGAAAACCAGCAAGGGAATCCTGCCTACACCCGGGATTGAACCAGAGACCTTTAGATCTTCAGTCTAACGCTCTCCCAACTGAACTACTTCGGCTCTGGGGTCGGTTAGGAGACAGGAGGAAATAAATGACGGTAACAGAGAATCACAGAATGAGTACTTTGCAGACTCAGATAATTGCAACATTACTTGCAGGACTCACATGCGTTGTGGGTGAAAGGGAACCAGAGAACGTATTGTACATATATTTCAACAGAATTGCAGTGATGAGGTTATTGGGTTTGAAAATTGAGTGTTAGACATCGAATCATAGGCACATGGGGATTGGGAGCAGATGCAAGCAAACTCAGCCCTTTGGTCCCGCTCCATCATTCAATCAGGTGATTGTTAACTTCTCCTGGGTCTGAAATCCATCTCTCCAGCTGCTCTCCATATCTTTTGTTTTGAAATACAAAGGGTGAATCTTAGTATTCCGGTTCTTTTTTCTGCAAACTAAACGCTGTATTATCCATACAGGAAGCAGCTTACTGCTATCAGGCCTAATACAGGAAGACACCAGAGCTCTTTTGCACTCGTGCAAATAATTTCGGCTCCTTTTTACTAAAAGTTATCGAATTGAAAAGAAGCCTATCTCATTCCATGAATATATTGTGAACTAATTGATTCGTATTGATTGATTTTCTGAGAGAACAGCTTTACTGTTGCATCATCCCGCTATCAGACGAAATTTACATTTTGGGGACAGTGGAGATAAGATTCTTCTTACAGTTGAATAAACGCAACAACAATTAATATTCCCAAATAGGTACTTTATTCCCTCATTTTATAACTCTGTTGGTCAATATCCCTAATGGAAGACAAAGGAAAAATAGAAAATGCTAGATAACCACAACAGCTCTGGCGCCATCTCCGAATGGAAAAATAAGAAATATCATATGAACTCGAAATGTTCCCGCTGTTTCTGTCCTCATTGAGGTGGCCGGACTAGCTGTGTTTATTCAGCATTTTATGTTTTTATCTTCACCTTCCGGAATACTTCTCTTCTTTTATGGAATCTGAGGGAGTTGCATTTAGTCTTTATCAATTGTCCTGTGTCAAATCCTCTCTTCTATGTTTGTGGGCCCAGGAACCTGGATGTGGAAAGGTGCCTCGTGCGCAGAAGACAGAGTTTAAGGACAATCTTTAGTTAAGTTTCAGAAAATGTTCTATCATCTCGAGTTAAATGATACCAAAGCTGGATATGTATATTTCTTCTTTAATCTGGTAAACCAGTAACAGTTAATGATCAGAGTCTCTGTCTCACGTGAATGTAGAATAACTACGGGGCAGTATGGGCTTTCTGGAAAGCATCTGCCGCCAGTTAGTTCAGACAATGGATTGGGGATTAACTGACACCAGTTTAGACAAGTTATACATTATTTATTACATACAATATACCACTTTGGATCTGGGGGGGGGATGCGTTGCCTTACATCGACAATAAAGACTAAAGTTTGATATTAATACGCAATTCACTTGGACTACATTGAATTGATTAATCAAGTAATTTGCCAATGAGTGTCAGGGGGTATTTTGCCCCATTCTTTAATTCTTTTCTAAATTGACTCTGGGTCCCTGCATAAATAAAAGGGTTGATGCAGGAACTCAAAAGCTGAAGCATAGTCCCACTTTCATCCAGAATGTATGCTAAGTTGCTGGAATCAGAAACTGAGGAGTATGTAGCATTCACAAGTTGAACATAGAGAATGGTTATAAAAAATAACAAATACAACAGGATGAAGTTCCCCGAGATACAGAAGAGTAAAACAATAGACTTCCTCCATTTCTTCATCTCTGGGTCACTCTGCTTCTCTCCATTGCTCTGGGCCCGGAGTCTCTTGCGGGCTCTATTGGCCACTATGATGTGTCTGACAGTCAGCACATTAAGCAATAAAATCAGAATGAATGGGAGACAAGGCGTTAAAATGATAAGAGTCCAGTCAAATGCGGTCCATATTAGTGACGTATAAAACGTTGCTTTTCCATTACAAAACCAAGGTACGCCATTGATGAAGAATGACGGCTCATATGTAAAGTACCAGGGGATGTTAATAATACCACTCAGAACACAAACTGTCCCTATAACCCTCACCGCCGTTTTCTTGCTGCAATATTTCGTCTTCAACTTCTGGCAACAAATGGCAATGAATCGATCAAAGGTAAATGCGACTGTTGTCCATACAGAACAATCTCTGACTCCATAAATTATCACAAAACTGAGACTACAGACCGGAGTGATGGAGAGGAAGCTGAATGGGAAATAAATACGTGCAATCCGGTATAATATCACAGCTGCAATAATGACCATGAGATCTGTAACCGCCATTGATATCAAATAGTAAGAGATACATCCAGAGAGACCGCATCTTCCACGGGCTAGGATCACAATCACTGCCAAATTTGCTCTGTTGTAGACAAAATAACCTCAGTGAAGAAGCAAAATAGAAAAATAGAAGGGAAAATCATTAAAGTATTGAAGCATGATGAGAGATCAGAGTTGGCAATCCCAGTTGAAGAACCCTCTGATTCACTGATTTAAAAAAAAACTCCTAAAATGAAGCATTTTTCCAATACTGTACTGAACTGTCAGAAAAAAAAAATACATATTTAGTTGTAATCTCACTGTCTGCTGAATCAGTTACAGGAAATACAATCAGTTCGTGTGTTCTTCCACCAATAGAGAAGGGAGAAGACCAGAACAAGTCATTGGCAAATCCGATGGCCATTAATATTTTATATATATACAAATATCAATATAGCAGAAATACATCACATGATATTCATTGTAAAAAATGTCAAGTCCCTCAAACGCGAGAACACTAGAAATGTATTTCATTTAGAACACAAGAATATGCTTTGAATTGACAATGATTTGGGACTCCAGATTGATCATTCATTGAAAACATTGAAAAAATGGTTCAGAGTACTGAATTAAATATTTTCTACTTGCAATGTTAACAACATGATTCAGTTAGTAGAATTGCTAAATTGTAGTGGACTTTAGATCTATTCCAGGAGTTCAGCACACATGGAGTTTAGCATTGCCATGATTTCATCTCTGGAATAAAAACCTGAGACACTGTCTAAATAAACTGATAAAAGAAAACCAACACTAACTTAACAGAGGATTGTCTTTCCGTTGCAAACAACAAAACAATAAAAACAACAACAAAAATAACATACACATCAGGATGAATTTGTGATTATTCACTAGCAATCTCAACAACTTAATAGACCTACATTTCCAGTATGGCAATGTTTCCATAGTCACAGTGATGGAACTTACTTTACTATGAGGATAGTGTTGTGGTAGTGCCGCCACAGTGACAGCATGAACAACCAAATGGTTCACCTACAACATGTGTTGGGAACAGTGACAAGGCGAACTTGTAGCTTGAAGTGATGACGTTACCCTGGCTAAGGTAATACAGTATATTGTTGGGGAGGGTGAATTATGGGGACAATGTATATGCATCATGTCGGTAAAAGCGAGAAACGACGCATCACAATACGATTGCTTCGATTCATGCACAATTATGAGTCCCGAATCGTTAATTACTTCGGGAAATTTGATCCTTACATTTTCAATAATAGACCTTGCTTGTGTTGCACTTTATCATTCACTATATTGATTATATCTGCTAACCTTCTGCCAACCTGCCAGAATAATTGTATCCATTGGGTTTCCACTCAACCAGTCCTGCATTCTCTGTTCTAGAACATAGAACATAGAACATAGAACATTACAGCACAGAACAGGCCCTTCGGCCTTCGATGTTGTGCCGACCAAAATAAACAGCAATGCCCCTCCAAACTAAACCATTCCCTTCTCTTCCATATACTTATCAACTAACCTCTTAAACGCCACCAAACTTGGCGCATCTACAAAAGCTGCAGGCAGGGCATTCCACTCCCTAATCACTCTTTGAGTAAAGAACCTACCTCTGATATCCGTCCTATAACTCATACCCCTTAATTTAAAGCTGTGTCCCCTCGTGCTAGCTTCTCCATCCTAGGAAAAAGGCTATCACTGTCCACCCTATCTAAACCTCTAATCATCTTATATGCTTCAATAAGATCCCCTCTTAGCCGCCTCCTTTCTAATGAAAACAACCTCAATTCCTTCAACCTCTCTTCATAGGACCTGCCCTCCATACCAGGCAACATCCTGGTAAACCTCCTCTGTACCCTCTCCAATGCCTCACATCTTTCTTATAATGTGGGGACCAGAACTGTACACAATACTCCAAGTGCGGCCGCACTAGAGTTTTGTACAGTTGCAACATGATGCTGCGGCTCCTAAATTCAATCCCCCTACCAATAAAAGCTAGACTCCATATGCCTTCTTAACAACTTTATCCACTTGACTGCCTACTTTCAGGGATCTATTGACACATACACCAAGATCCTTCTGTTCCTCAACACTATTAAGAGCCCTACCATTAGCCCTATACTCTACACAGTTATTGTTCCTGCCAAAGTGCATTACCTCACACTTTTCCACATTAAACTCCATTTGCCACCTCTCGGCCCAGCTCTGCAACTTGTCCAAGTCACTCTGTAAACTTTAACACCCCTCTTCACTATCTATCAATTATTACATTCTCTTTACGTTCAATGAGAGCACAACTAATTGTATTTCCAGCCAGGTCAAGTAATTATGCCAGGCAAAGGAAAAAATGTAATGATTAAAATGGAGGATTAAAACTGTCATGATGTGGAATGTGAACCTCCAGCAAAATAGGACAAATCACAGCAGGTAAGAAGATTGCCAACTTAACTGAGAAAAAAAATCTCACAATATCGTTACCATATAGAAGCATTTTAGGAAAAAAATAGAATTGCGAGAGTGATAAACAATGATTCCCATAATGAATAATTAATCGTTAGACTTTACCTGGAACTCCAAAAGCAGCAATGACGGGATAGTAAATGGCAAACAGAAGACCTTTCTGTGACGAGTGCATTTCGATCAAAATCCCCAATTGTCTTTTCCACTGTACTCAGAGATTGCCACATTTATCCTTGGTGTCAGGGTCCAGGGAGACAATTAAGTGATCTGTTTTTTTTTACATGGATTGTGCTAATCAAAACAAATACATTGGCAAAGTTACTGTGCACCACGTGTTTAATAGTTTTTTTCATAGGTTCGGATGCGTTTCCACACTCAGAGTGTGGAAACTCAGAGTATGCTCCCTGTTAAATTATTCCATAAAAATAATGAGAAACAAAATAGTAGATTGTTTAAATGGTGAAATGAGAATTATACAAAAACAATAAACGGGTTTAACCGGTTAATGTTGAGTTAAGTAGTCTCTGCACCAAATAATAATGAACAGTGTTGTTCAAGTCGAGAATGAAAACGCTACCTAATTCTCTCTCATTGTTAATATTCAGTCTACATGATGAGGAATCATGTTCCTAGTGGTGGACAATTGCTGTGGCTGTGCAGTTTATTACATCAGTCAGTGCATTCATTGTGGAACTATGCAGGTCAACACACTTACATGCCGTGAGTCAGATCCTGTTTATGTGTTTGAATTAAATATTACCTGATCCATTTCGGTATAGTTGCGCTCGATGTTCAGATGCTTATACTCAATAGGCAGATTCAATCGGGCAAGTTTGTCAGCAGCAAGAAGAACAGAAGAATTTGGAAAAATTCAGCAGTCCTGCTAGCAGTTGTCAGGAGAGAAACGCGGAGAATCTTGTGTCCTTGATCCTTCATCAGGAAGAGCTCGATACCTTAATTACATCTCTCTCTTTATAGATGCTGGCGATTATTTGGCGGTGCCGGTGTTAGGTTGTGGTGGACAAAATGACAGGCCACACGACAGTGGGTACATCAAGTTTATTTGAAATCGCAATATTTTGAAGTGCTGCTCCTTCAGCATTTTGAAAGCTTCCGATTCCAATGAACCTGTTCGCTATAACCTGGAGTCATGTAAACTCTCATGTAATAGATACTGAAAGACCTGCTAAGTTGTTTCAGATACCTCTGGCCTTGTTTCATATTGCAGTAACCGCCATATTTTGCTGATTTTGGGGTGAAAGCTGGATGGGTCAGGTCCACATCAACATGCATGAATTCGTGTAAACAAGTCGAACCCTTTATAGTTATTTACAACACTGATGCATAAAATTCCCGCCCAATGTGATAGTGAAAAGGAAAGATTTAGTTCAGCATGTTGAATATCAGAGTAGACAAACCCACTTGAAAAAAATTCCCAGAATTCAAGACTTCCTACTTTATATAGGCATGGCAAATTCACTGACAGTGCATTCAGTTCAATTCCGTCCAGCAAAGTTACTTTCAGTGTTTACGGGTTCAGATCAGCTTTGTTCATCACACAGTCTCTGTGCCCCATCATCAGCCGCTGGGAATATTTAAGGATATGTTTAATTGAATGAAGACCCATCACTCACCAAACTTTACCATCTGATTGAACGGGCTGCCATGATAAACAGTGTAATTAACTTCACTCGTTGCTTCAAATCAAAGTGATTGCTTTGTACAAACGGGGGGAATTCCAACTGTGTTTAATTTTTAATAGTAAATAGAATTAATAATGCTCTAATTCTACCCAGATAGCTACATTCACCTTTTCCCCGAATTTATAGATGGCGGTATCCGTGTCATTTCCTGCGCACTGACTACTTTCTTCGATATAAAACCCTGCAATTCTGATGGTTTTCAATTAGTCCATATTGGATATTTCTATTCCTTCATTGCACTTTGATGTGTACATTTCTGAGGATGATTTATTGCCCAATATAGATTTTAAACACACGAGCTCAAGCAATTTCTGGAACAGAATGTACACCCTGTTTTGTGCATTGGCTCCTTTCAATTCTTCATTGTTTTCCCCATTTCTGTTGGACCTGCTTAGTTAATTCAACAATGCAGATTGGTGGGTTCTCTATTTATTTTAATAATTGGCAACTCAAGGTTGATGATGGAGAACAGTAATTTCTCCTTATCTTAGTCTGAAATGTTCAGCCCCTCATCTGTGCCTCAGTGGGTTAGAATCCAGACCAGCAGAAAAAAGAAAATCTCTCAGCTTCCATTTTAGCAAATCTGATCAGAGATGTGTAGGTTTAAAGAAGTCGCCTCTTATTCTTCTAAACTCAGAGAATTTCATCACAAGACAACTCCCTCATCCCAGGGAGCAATCTGGTGAATATTCTCTTTACCGTTTCAAGTACAATCATATCATTTTTTTTTAAATGTGACTATCCGAACAAATCAAAAGCAAACTGCAATTTCCCTTCCAATTATCTGCTCCACCTATATGCTAACTTCATGCATTTATTGTACAAACGCATCCATTCTATTCTTAACATCAACATTTACATTTCAGCTCATCAAACATGTTCTGCTCCTTCCATTTTTTCACAAAGAATATGTTTTTGTTTCCCGAGATTGCACATGATCGCTTCCTCCACTCATGAATAACTCTGCTTCATCTGCAAGTTTTGACCCTAAAGCTTTTTTCAACTACTTTTATTGAACTCGTACCCTCTGGCTTACAACATCTGTGCTCTAATCACTGAGCTATGGATCCAACTACTGCAAATTGATTTCGGAACGTGTAGAATTATCAATGGATAGTAGAACAGGATTGGGTTTGAGGTGAGGGATTTTTGATGATTGTGGAAATGTTTGAGGTGGAGAACAGGAAGTTAAAGACGCACCTTGAGATGATATGATTTGACGTTTGTGTTGTGTCTGTGAGTGACATGTATGTTGTGTATGGAGGTAGAGCAACCTGAGCAGCATTGGTGGTTCGGTGCGATAATTCTCGCCTGCCTCGCAGGAGTTCTGGGCTTAGTTCCCGGCCAACGCATGAGTGTCTGTTAATTTCTCTGTGTTATTGGATGTGTTAGCTGCATTGAATTTGCTACTGCTAATCATAAGCATTCTTTGCATTTGAAAGCAGTGGTTGAAAGAAATGAACAGTTTATGCTGCTTTGTGCATTGGTGGTTCAATGGTAGAATTCTCATCTGCCACATGGGAGGCCTGTTTTCGATTCCCAGCTCACGCAAAGCCTCTTCTTTCTCATTCCTATCTCCATTCAGTGAACGGTCTTTCTTTACAACTAACCACTCCAATCTATTTACCATTTACCTCACGCTACTTCTCAACATCTGCATCACTTTCCCTTTTTCTTTCTCTTACAACACACACAGCTGCAAATAAACACTCACTTCAAATACCAAGTTCCTCATCGCACTTCTCTTAAAGCCGTCTGCACTCCTTACACTTCAGCACACATTAACCTTCACTCTCTGCAGCAAACTTCAAAGAGATTTCTCACAACTTGATCAATTTTACTTGGCTCTCTTTTAAATCACCCTTTTCTTTTTACCATCAGTTCCTTCTCAGGCAGGCAGATATTCTGAACAAGCTGCAATATCAACCTGTATTCATGATCAACAGCAGAGTACATTAAAATTGCGCCGTGCAGTTAGGGAAACATGCCCAGAGTCTTCATGGTGCTGTTTTCAATCAGAAATATGTGGAGATAGAGTCTCATTTTGCTCTTTTACAGAGTCCAATTGGAGATTAAACTTTGTTCTCCTGAAGTAAATTTGCTGGGGAGCTATCTCCTCTTTAGGAGCCCCTTCCACTCAAAGTGGAATAGTGCCAGTTTCACCAACCCTTCCAAAAGTCTGACCATCCTCATCCTGAGCTCCTTCTGGCACATCCCATCTTTCCCTCCGTCACAAACCTGGCCATACATCGGAGAACATCGTGAACAGGATAACACACAGAGAGACAAGGCGGAGAATGTAGTAGCATTATGAGAATGCAGTTGGGCTCATGCTGCAGAGACATTGCATAGTTGATTTCTGAATTGAAATCACACCAAGGATGGCAATGACTTCAAAATAATCTTTCAAACACAGGTCCGATTCAGAATCACTTGCCACAGACGTGAATTGACACTTTGTTTAAAAGCCACTTGGGCCTTCGCACCACAGCAACAGGGGAAGTACATAGAACATAGAACATAGAACATTACAGCACAGAACAGGCCCTTCAGCCTTCGATGTTGCGCCGACCAATATAAAAAGCAATGCCCCTCCAAACTAAACCATTCCCTTCTCTTCCATATACTTATCAACTAACCTCTTAAACGCCACCAAACTTGGCGCATCTACCACTGCTGCAGGCAGGGCATTCCACGCCCGAACCACCCTTTGGGTAAAGAACCTACCTCTGATATCCGTCCTATAACTATCACCCCTTAATTTAAAGCTGTGTCCCCTCGTGCTAGCTTTCTCCATCCTAGGAAAAGGCTATCACTGTCCACCCTATCTAAACCTCTAATCATCTTATATGTTTCGATCAGGTCCCCTCTTCGCCTCCTCCTTTCTAACGACAACAACCTCAAATCCCTCAGCCTCTCCTCATAAGACCTGCCCTCCATACCAGGCAACATCCTGGTAAACCTCCTCTGTACCCTCTCCAAGGCCTCCACATCTTTCTTATAAGGTGGGGACCAGAACTGCACACAATACTCCAAGTGCGGCCGCACTAGAGTTTTGTACAGTTGCAACATGACGTTGCGGCTCCGAAATTCAATCCCTCTACCAATAAAAGCCAAGACTCCATATGCCTTCCTAACAACCTTCTCGACCTGACCTGAAGTAACCCAAATGGCTGGAAAATAACAACAGTGGAAGAGATATTTCCTAGGCAGTAAGAATAACACATAAAGCCTGAACTGGCCACAATCCCATCCAAACCCTTTGCCCGTATCTCCACATATTTACCCTCCTAATTCCCCTTACACAAGAGTCAATTCAGCATGGCCAATTCACCAAACAAACAAATCTCTGGATTGTCGGACGAGACTGGAGTATACGGAGGAAACACATGCAGACATGGGCAGAATGTGCAAACTCCATAATGATAGTGACTGGAGACTGGAACTGAACAAAGAACAAGAACAAAGAACAAAGAACAACACAGCATGGGAAACAGGCCCTTCGGCCCAACGAGCCCGCACCACCGTCCTAACGTCTTAATGACATATAGAGACTAATATAGGGACAATTTGTTACCCAATCAGCCTAAGAGCACATTTTTGGGATGTGGGAGGAAACAGGAGCACCCGGAGAAAACCCACGCAACCACGGGGAGAACGTGCAAACTCCCGCAGACACAGGCCCAAATCCATGTGTCTGCACAGCAACAGCGATAGTCTCTGAGCTGGGTCCCTGACGCTATGAGGCAGAAGTGGTCAGTATCGTGTGGCGCCCTGGCGCCCCAAATCTCCCTGAGACACCTCAAATCATCCCCCGCCTGGCCAAGTCAAACTAATCTCCTCTATCTGTGATAGGACTTCAAAGGAGTCTGCTCACACCTGCAGTTTTGGGTCTGTCTGGGCTAGCATGGTATTCCAAGTGTGGCCTTACCAATGTCCTGTAGAACTTCAACAAGATGTCCCAACTCCTTCACTCACTGTTCTGACCAATGAAACCAAGAATGTCGAATGCCTTCCTCATTGTCCCCAATACCTTAGCATTAACTGAGTAATTACTTCTCTGGTTCGGTCTACCAGATGTGTCATCTTGCATTTATCTAAATTAAACTTCATCAGCCATTCACCAATCCATTGGCCCAATTGGTCAAGATTCCGTTACAATCCGAGAAAATATTTTTCACTGTTTACTACGCCACCAATCTTGGTGTCATCTGCAAACTTACTAACCATGCCTTCTAAATTCTCATCCGTATCATTAATATAAATGACAATCACAATGGACCTACCCATGGTATTAGAAATCGCAAGTTGTTTTCTAGATTTTGGATTCAGACTTTCCGCAATTTTTTTCACTAAAAGGATGGTGACAGCTCTACATTTCCAGGTTTAAAATGTTCTTCCTTTACGAACAGGTTGGAGGAACTTTTGCACATTTGATTTTGTCACAATCCCATCTCCCAGCAGGATGAAAGATACTGGTCAGCTCATTCGATATTTCCAAAATTCCTACCATCAGGAAAGCTTACACAGACCTAGATTTTTTTTTGTGTGTGTGTGATGCATTTACATGAAATGTTTTGGATGGAAAATAAGCTGTTTGTTCAGCGACTGTAATTAATGTCGGAATTAATTCCACCGGTACCAATCGTGTCTCTCGAGCATTCCCATCCATGCTTCATAAAGGAGTCCTCCCAGTGTCATTGCACGGTGTCAGCGGGAGTTTCACGGTGATAAGCGGCTTCAGAAAGAAGGAGTCGAGTGATCAACATTGGGAGAAAGAAATTACAAGCTTTTGGCAATGGACCTGAATAGAGGAAAGGTAGATCTGAATGTTCCCACAATGGATCAGCATCTGAGGGACACAGATCTGAATGTTACAACAATTGAGAGGAGTTTATACTCGATAATTTATTTACTTTCTCAGGATTGGCCGTCTACAGCTAAGCGTGTCGAATATGTGCTGAAACTGATCCGATATTTTTACTATCCAATCCTGGCTGTTATTGGCGTTCCCGGTAAGTGTATTCACTGATTATTAATGATGAAGCTTGTGTTTAACTCTGCCACTCTTGCCATCGTCTCTATCATGTTTGTGACTGTTGCTTCGGCTGCATCCTTGTCGAGTTGTCACATCTACAAAGCGCTGATCACTATGACAATGCTGTCTGTGTTGTGAATTTGAGTTTGTAAAGATGTAGAAGATGTTTAGAAAGATGCAAAAGAATCGTGAAAACCTGTAAAAGGGGGAAAATGTGTCTGATCCATTTTTAAAAAAAGATCTGTTTTAGTTTGACAGTAAGATGCTTAAATCGCAGAATACACAGAAACTTGAAGTTGCAACATTATTCCAGAAGCCAAACGCATAGGGAATGCCTGGTAACTGGCACTGCAGGTTTTGTATTGAAGTGAACGCAATAAGAATTCTCACAATACCAGGTTAAAATCCAACATGTTTATTTGGTAGCAAGAGCATTTGGAATGTTGCTCCTTCTTCAGACGAATGAGGAGCTGTGTTCACAAACAGCGCACATAAAGACACATCTCAATTAACAAAATAATGGTTGAAATGTGAGTCTTTACAGATAAACATGTCTTAAAGGTACAGATAATATGAGTGGAGACAGGGTTAAACATAGATTAAAGAGGTCTGTATTGTCTCCTCTCTGGGCAGTCATTGAAATTTTGCAAGCCAGGCAAATCGTGAGGGTTACAGATAATGTGACATCAACACAAGTTCACTGTTGATGCTGTCCTGTGGTGTGTGGAACTTGGCTATCAATCTCTGTTCAGTGATTCTGCACTGTCGTGTGTCTGAAGGTCACCTTGGAGAATGCTTACCTGAAGATCTGAGACAGAATACCCACGATTGCTGAAGTATTCCCCAATTGGAAGAGAACGCTCCTCGTGATCAACAAATCTGGGTTTGCAAAACTCACTACCTATCCTGGCTGGAGACAATACACACCTCTTCAACCTGTGCTTGGCCCTCTCCAATCATATTGTATGTACCTTTAAGACTTGGTTATCTCTAAAGACTCGCATTGCAACCATTACCTTATAAACTGAGTTTGTGTTTTTATATGCCCTGCTTGTGAACAGAACTTCCACTCATCCGATGAAAAGGCAGCGCTCCACAAGATTGTGCTTCCAAGTAAACCTGTTGGACTTTAACCTGGTGTTGTGAGGTTTCTTACTGTGCTTACCCCAGTCCAATACCGGCATCTCCACATCATGGTTTTGCAATGCGCCAGCTGATGAATTTAAATAAAACACACAGCTAAAAGGGACCTATTTGAAGTTATTGCTGTTGCCAATCTCAAGCCAATCTGAATCCAGGTTTGTTGATGGGTCATTAGGATTATGTAAGGAAAAACACAACTGCCTTCAAGGCAGATCCGCTAGTGCTTGAGCCAGGAATACAACCAGAAGCAGAGCCCGATCACCTGAAGTAGTTAGATGTAAGACAGACATGGAGAAAAATCACTTCTCTCAATAAGTGGCCAATCTGTCGAATTTATTACCTCAGAGGGTGGTGGATGCTGGGACTTCGTAAATTTGAGGAGACAGACAGAGTTTTGAATAGTAATGAATTGTAGCATGGACTGGGGGATGGTGGTTCATGGGGGTGGGGGTCGTGGGCTGCTTGGTAATAGGAAGGGGAGCTGGGTAATATCGTGCTTGTGTCCCTAATACTTAAGGGTTTACTTGGGATCTCTCTGTGCCAACTGCTGGTAGTGTCCAGAGGAAAGGGGGAAACCAGCACTGTTTTGTACCAGCTCTACAGCAAGGGCTGTGAGTAAGCTTTCTGAAATGTGACAGATTACTACGTACAGGACTCGATTTTGAATTTTCTTTCGGAGTAACCCCCACAGCCTTCTCACTGCCCAAATGCCCCACAAGGCAGAGAGACTATTTAATGCAGCTGAGTGAGGGTCAATTTTGAGGACCCACGGAAAACTCTTTCCAAAATGTATCCCATTCTGTACTACCATGGAGCTTCATAGCAACACAGTGGTTAACACTGCTGATTTGTATATTGTATATATATTGCTATTTGTAATACATATAAATGACATGGAAGAGGGAGTAAGAGGAGTGATCAGCAAGTTTGCAGACGACACAAAGATGGCTGGACTTGTGGATAGTGAGGAGCATTGTCAGGCGATGCAGCAGGACATAGATAGGCTGGTAGCTTGGGCAGACAGATGGCAGATGGAATTCAATCCTGATAAATGTGAGGTGATGCATTTCGGGAGAAAGAGTGTGGGGGGGAGGTATATGACAAAGAGTAGACCTATTAAGAGTATAGAAACGCAGAGGGACCTGGGGGTGCAGGTGAACAAGTCTCTGAAGGTGGCAGAGCAAGTGGAGAGGTTGTGAAGAAAGCATATGGTATGTTAGCCTTTATAGGAAGGGATATAGAGTACAAGAGCTGGCCTTTTATGTTGCAGTTGTATAAAACGCTGGTTAGACCTCATTTGAAATACTGCGTCCAGTTCTGGTCGCCTTACTATCGGAAGGACGTGGAGACTGTGGAGAGAGTGCAGAGGAGGTTTACCAGGACTGAAATGTATGGAAGGTCTGAGTTATGAGGAGAGATTAGGCAAATTGGGACTGTTTTCCTTAGAAAGACGTAGACTTAGAGGAGATCTGATAGAGGTGTACAAGATTTTGAAGGGGATTGATAGAGTAAACAGGGTTAAGCTTTTTCCTAGGATGGACTCAAATAGCACGTGGGGTCACGGGCTTAGGGTGATGGTGGTAAGGTATAATTTGGATGCTAGAGGGAGTTTTTTCACACAGAGGGTGGTGGGTATGGAATGCGCTGCCAAGAAAAGTGGTGGAGGCAGGTACTCCGGAGTTATTTAAGAAATACTTAGATGGGCACATGAACAGAATGGGAATGGAGGGGTATAGAAAACTGATTTAAAATAGGGATCATGAGCCTTGGAAGTCCCTGGGAAGTGTGTAAATAGATGATGATAATGATGTATTTGTTTTTATCCTACAGGTGCTTTGGTCCACCTTGTTGTCTAACAAGGGGCATACACGCGATGGGTCGTGAGAGGACTGCTCTTGGATCTTTTTCCAGAGTATCCTACTGCTTCACGTTGTCAGTGTATGCTTGCCCTGGACCATCTGATGGGCAACACGACAGCTCAGTGACTATGGCTGTGCTGTGCAGATACATGGATTTGGGCCTGCGTCTGTGGGAGTTTGCGCATTCTCCCCGTGCTTGCGTGGGTTTCCTCCGGCAGCTCCGGTTTCCTCCCACATCCCAAAGATGTGGTCTTAGGCTAATTGGCAGAACAAATTTTCCCTAAATTGTGTCAAATTTGGTTTTTAATCCATAGGTCTATAAACATGCGCAGGGATCACGGGTAGAGATTCGAACATCGGGGTGGTGGCGCGGGATCGTTGGGCCGAAGGGCCTGTTTCCTGTGCTGTTTTGTTCTTTGTTCTTTGTTCTTTGATTCACAGCATCATGAACCTGGGTTCAATTCTAGGCTTGGGTCACTATCTGTATCGGATCCCCGTGTATGCATGGGTTTCCTCCAGATGGTCCACTCTCCTCTCACACTCCAAACGATAGAAAATAGAAAACTACAGCACAAACAGACTCTTTGGCCCACAAGTTGCACCGATCATACCCATACTTACTGGGCCACAGAACTATCTGTAACTCCCAATCCCATTTAATCCCATTTACTCATTCAGAAGTCGTTGAAAAGACCCCACCAAGTTCGCCTCCACCACCACCAATCGCAGCCGATTCCATTTACTCACCAGCCTCTGATGAAAAAGTTACCCCTTAGAACTCTGCTGTACTTGCTGCCCAGCACCTTAAATCTGTGTCTTATCGTAGCGACCATTTCAGCTCGGGGAAATAGCCTCTAAGAATCCACCTTATCTATTCCTCTCAACATTTCATAAACCTCTATCAGGTCGCCTCTCAACCATCGAATCTCCAGGGAAAAGAGACCTAGCTCCCTCAACCTATCTTCATAAGATATGCTTCCTAATCCAGGTAACATTCTTGTAGGATGTGCTGGATCATTAAAAAAAACTGATTCAGTATCTGTGCATATTGAAAAAAATTCTATCTGCAGTTTAAAAAGTAACGTCTTCTCCTTACTCATAGCTAATTTTATTCTTTATTTCCTTCCTGTCAGTGAACATAATAACAATTGTGACATTGATGAGCAGAAACTGTGGTCTGTCCAAATGTGTCACTCGTTACCTGGTGGCCATGTCAGTGGGGGATCTGCTGGTCATTATCCTCGACCTGATATTGAGACACATTCCCATTGTTTATTGGAGAAAGTTTTATTTCCTGCTATCGGTCTGTGTGTGTAACATCCACGCCGTCCTGCTTTACGCAGCCACTGACTGTTCTGTCTGGTACACCATCACTTTCACCTTTGATCGATATGTGGCCATTTGTTGCCCCAAGCTGAAAAATAAATACTGCACTGAGAAATCAGCGGCTGTGGTTCTTGGAACAGTGACAGTGCTGAGCTTTTTAAAGAACATTTTCTGGTATTTTATGCTATTAAATAGATATCAACTGGCGAACAATCCCTGGTTTTGTGGTTTCACATGGGAAGCTGCAGAATCGCCAGTTTGGGGAACAATCGAGTTTCTCCATAACATTCTAACCCCGTGTGTCCCATTTGTTCTCATTCTCCTGCTCAATGCTCTCACCGTCAGACACATTTTAGTGAGCAGCAGAGCCCGCAGGAGACTCCGGGCTCACAACAGCAGGGAGAATCCCAGAGATCCAGAGATGGAGAGTCGAAGGAAATCCATCATTTTACTATTTGTCATCTCAGCTAATTTCATCGTCTTATGGTCGACATTAATGGTTTATTCTATATGGATTCGGATGTATAATTTGGGCTATCAATCAGTACGGTTACATCTTTTTGTTATGGAATTGGGCTTCATGCTGCAACTCACAAGCTGCTGCACAAATACTGCTATTTATGCTGTGACACAGACTCAATTCAGACAGCAGCTAAAAGATCTACTGAAATATCCCCTTACTGCAATTCTTCAACTCAATACACCCTGACAGGAAGCTAAAATCACAAGACCCCTGTCTCTTTCTATTGGGCATTTATACTATAAACAACAAAACACCCTCACAGAAGCAAAAGTAGTTACAGATAGAAAAAGAGAGGGCAGTGATAGCAGCAAGGAGTGTGATAGAGAGAGAGAGAGAGAGAGAGTGAGTGAGAGAGAGAGAGACTGGCAGAGAAAGGGAAAAGCACAGAGACACGAAAAAAGCCGTGTTTAAAAGAGTTTCTAACAGGTACAGGGAAAGAAATAGACAGAGAGAAAGAACAGAGACAGAGAGAGACTCTCACAGAATAAGAGATACTGGGATAGAGAGTGAAGAAATTGGTGCAGGGAATGAGAAGGGAGACAGGTTGGAGGTTGTAATAAGAGAGGGAAAGAGAGATGAAGGGGAAAAAAGGACACAAAAATGAGGCAGAGGGAAATAGCTAGAGACAGAAAGAAACAGAGATATAGAGACAGAGAGCAGGAGCAAAAGGGAAAAAGTGAAACTGAATGAGTATAACAGAAACAAAAAGAGCAAAAGGCAGAGCGAGATAGAGAGAGTGAGAGAGAGAGAGAAAGAGAGAGAAAGACAGACAAATTAGTTACAGGAGGGCAGAGAATGGGAGAAGGAGACTGAGACAGAGAGGGGGCAGGAGAGACAGAGGAAGAAGTAGAGAGAGTGGGGGAGAGGCAGGAAGACAGAAAAAGACAGAGAGAAACATTGGGGGAGACAGAAGCACAGATATATACAGAGAAAGAATAACACAGACAGAGAGAGACAGACAGACAGACAATTAAGTAAAAGGGGGACAGAGAATGGGGCAAGGAGAATGAGACTGGGAGGGGGCAGGAGAGACAGAGGGAGATACTGTAGAGGAGGAGAGTTGGGGAGACAGAAGAAGAGGACAGAGAGAGGTGGAGTGAGAAAGAGGCAGACAGACAGAAAGACTCATCAAGAGAGACAGAGGCATAGATAGAAACAGGGAAAGAGTGACAGGGAGAGAGACAGACAGACAGATAGAGACAGGAACACAGAAAGAGGCAGAGAGAGAGAGACATATTTAATGACTTTCTGATAACCGTCAAGTGGAATTATTGAAATATGAGCTCTGTGATTGAGTCAGTTAATTCTGTCCATCTGGCAGTCCTGCAGATGTATGTATGGTGTGTCTTGGTTACCCAAACTCAAGGTGTGTACAGTCAGGTGTGGACTGGTGGTTTTATCAATCGACAATTAATACAGAAATTCAACTAATGTCCTTGGCACACAGATTCCAATCTTGTCACGACTGATGGTGGAATCTGAATAAATATATCTGGAGTTTAATATCAGTGGTGACCCTAAAAACATTGTTGAATATCGGAAAACCCCAACTGGTTTCGTCAAACGTTGGAAAACCCCAACCTGCTCCGTCTCTGAATCAGGTCAGTCTGAACTGTGTAACAAACAGAAATCATCTCAGGTCAGAAACACAATGAGCTGCCCTGAAGGGACAGCATCATTTAAACTGTCCTTAAACTCGTCACTTCCAAATTTCCTCCAGAAATGACAAGAAAATCTCCCGGTGAATTTGCTCAGCGTCTGCACTTCAGGGCACCAGGCGGGATTATGTTTTATATGTTCATCCAAGCAATAACTCACACTTATTTTCACAGTTAGGATCAGAGCAATAAATCGTCATTTCCAGGCCAGTAATCTAAAGAGCAGCGAACAAATTAAACTCTAACCAGCAGGTTGCAGCGTGTTTTGGAATTTAATTTATCCACGCTGACTTTTCTTATTTTAATTTTCACGCCACATTTGCCACAAACAGCTTTCCCCTGTAAAATAGCGCCTTGTGTTTCAAAGCCAGTGACGTGTTCAACCAATGACAACATATTGCCAACACTCCAGCTCTATTATCACTTCCACTTCCGACACTTCGAAACCGGACAGAAATACTTCCAAATGCTTTTCAATGCAGAGTGTGGGGAAAGCTTCATAATTCTGTGTCACTGTAAACAGTAAAATCTGACCCATTACAGACAGATTTCACCTTGCGAAAACGTCTCAATCATTAGTACTTTGCAGCCTTTCCTTCTCTTTGTTTTTGTTCTTGAACTGTTGCATGTGAAATTTCCAGCCCTGATAGAAATTTGCGAACTTCACTCGGCTGATTCTAGTAGATCTGCTTTCGATGGAAGAGTAAATCAAACCATTATTAATGGTTTGCTGAGGTCAAATAATCTTCATTTCTTCAGCGGGAATTGAAACAAGTTATCACTGGGGGAGGGCTGGAAACAAACAACTGGACTACCAGGGAAATTGATTTCACTGCATTGATACGGAAATATATCAAAATCTATGGAGTTGGGATTTTAGCAAATTTACCTCAGGTCAACAAAGTGTTCATCTCCAATTGGACTCTACAAACGAGCAAAGTGAGACTCTACCTCCACCCATTTCTGATTGAAAAAAAGTGATTGTGAAGACACTGATCATGTTTTCCTGCACGCACGGTGCAATTTCAATGTGTTTTGATGTTGTTTGTGGGTGTAGTTGATATTGCAGTGTGAGCAGAGTATGTGCATGTGTGAGAAGGAATTGATGGTAAGAAGCAAAGTCTGTTTTAAAAGAGAGCCAGATAAAAATGATCAAGTTGTGAGTCGTTTCTTTGAAGCTTGCTGTGGAGGGTGAAGGTAAAAGTGTGGGGAAGGGTGGGGAGTGCAGATGGTTTTAAGAGAAGTGCAATGAGGAGCTGGAAGGTGAGTGTGTGTTTGCAGCTTTGTGAGTGTTGTAAGAGAAAGGAAAAAGAAATGTGATGTAGCTGTTGAAAAGTAGCATGAGGCAAATGGTAAAGAGATTGAGGTGGGTGAATTGACTGGGCAGTATAGAATTGCAAAGAAAGAGCGCAGACTGAATGGAAAGAAAACAGACTTTGCATTGGCCGGGAATCGAACCCGGGCCTCCCGCGTGGCAGGCGAGAATTCTACCACTGAACCACCAATGCCGCTCTGGTTAGTCACTTTCAGTGGGTTGAACTTGGCGAAAGCTGCTCCCATATCTACAGTGATGACCTCAGATACAGTTTGATCCAAAGCTTTCACAGTGGAGAGAACACATTGTTTCTGTATTGCAGTGATTAGCACATTCACCTAACGAAAGATTCCCTGTTGGGAAACGGGCAGAAATATACTTTTCATTTCAGAGTGAGGAAATGAGCAATAATTCATGTTTGTTGTTCAATATTAACTGAACACCGTGTTACAGTCTTACAATATGTTACACTTCCCCTTCCCCTTCACAGTTCTGTACTCACTCAAACCCGACAGAACATTTTTCGCAGACTCTCCTTTCCAACTGTGACAGTTTAGAAAGCTTCCCTCAAACCCGCACAGTCCGGCTGATTGCTGTTAATTTGAGTCTGAATATTAAAGGCTCCGGCGGAAACCCTTCCGTTTCCCTCAAAGCTGCGTTTCAGACGGGGAAACAACAATATTTCTTTATTCTCTGGCTCCACATTGGAGACAGGGACAAGCTGCAGGATTTTAACCCGCACTTTCCAATCATCCCCCTGACAGCAGAAAGGCGCAGATGCACCTGTACATTTCTTTAAACTCAGAGTGAGGATTTCTGGTGGATAATTAACTCAGCAGAGTATTTTACACTGCATGTTACATTTCCCCATCCATCTAAACTTCTCTGCACACTCAAATGTAATATTGTTCACTGAACCCCATTTCCAGCTCTGACAGTGCAGAAAACTTCTCTCAAGCTGCACATTCCCGATCTTCCTTTCGTTCCTGGAACATTTTCACCGCTGATTAAAATTTATTGCCCATCCCCAGTTGAGGGACAACCCCTTTGCTGTGGCTCTGGAGTCATGCGTAGGCCAGACCATCTAACAACAGCAGATTTCCTTCTCTGAAGGACACTAGTGAATCATGTTTTTTTTTCCAACAATGGACAGAGTTTCATGGTCATCAATGGATTTCTACTCCAATCTTATTTGTTGTATTCAAATTCCATCAGCTGTCCTGGTGGTCTGCTGATTATTAGCTGGTCGAGGGATTACACCAGTGGACAATATTCACCTAAAACAACTGCTCCAGGTGAGGCTCAAACTCACAACCTCGGCAGAGCCCGCTGCCTGCACTGCTGTATAAGTACCGCGCACTAACCGATTGCACCACTGGAGCTTAGGGGTTGGCCTATTTGTGTCAGGTTATTAAAGACTACAGCGGCGTTACCTCCGTTAATAACTGTTATTCGAGGCCAGGAAACAAACCCATCAATGATTCTCTTTTCCCCGGCTCCACAGTGAGTGAGCCAGGGAGAAGCAGCAGGATTATATCCCACAGTCTCCAATCGCCAGCAGAAAGCGGCGACTGCAGCTTCAATCAGCGGGTTACTGCCCATCCCTGGGACACAAGCTCCAACCCCGTTCAAACCTCCCCATACCCCCAACACAAGCTCAGCAAAACGCAGATAGATTATATCCGGCTCACTGAACCTTCGAGTAGCATTTACACAACACCCGAGTGATTCACAAATAAAATTCACACCAATTTTCCAAAACTTTTCAGTGATAAATTCCTCCATTTGGTTGAAAAGCTGAGAGTTGTGAATCTGGAAATGAGCATCAAGAGATTTGTGTTATCCAGTGACTTGTTTCCCACGGTTAGTCTCAGGTTTGTAATTCCATTTGTGTTGTATATTGAAGCGAAACTTATGTCAAAATGAGGAGAAGAAAACAAGGAAAAAATAAATCTTGGAACAAATCCTGAGGGAAATGGATCACAATATTTGGATGGAGGTGCAGTTGTGAATGGTGTTATTGATGATTGAGTGGAAGGTATTGGATCGCTGGGTTACTGGTGATCAGTTCCCTTCCTCCCGTTGAATTCCTCCCTGTGATAAGAGACATGGATTCATTTTACCTGCCCGTTCACAGGAGAAAGGCAATAAGCAACACACTACAGCAGCACTGCGGGATTAACAGAACTAAAGAGACTTGTATAGAATTGTAAACAGTGCGGTCATGCTGCAGTTCTGGAACAGGTTTTCAGAAATAGAATTATGATCAGTGACACACTAGTTTAAAATATATTCAACTGTTACTGTCTCAGTCTCTGTGGCGCAATTGGTCAGCGCGTTCGGCTGTTAACCGAAAGGTTGGTGGTTCGAGACCACCCAGGGACAGAAGGCATTTTCTCACCATCAGCATTCACAGGCAAACACTGACCTGATGGCAAAGAGCCCTTGGGTGCTCATAAAAAATGGCTCTCAATTGTTACTGCCTGGACTATTACCTGGTGTTGTCAACATTACGAAATGACAACTGACTTTAAACATATTGCATAAAACATGATATACATGCTTTCATTATACCGTTAAACTTAACAATTACAATCGAAACATGAACTTGTGGCTGAGCATTTGTTCCAATTCCAAATCCCTGCTTCCATTGATTCCTGGAGAGATCATAAATCTGTCTGACCTTGGATGAAGGAGTCACTTATGTTCTATATCAACAGAACATTTTGAAACAGAGACTTGTCTCTGATGGGAATTGCTCGGAGATGAAATAATAAAATATAAAATGAAGTAAATGAGATTAAACATCCAACGTTTTAGAAATATTGAGACATTCAATCTATTAGAAATATCGGGTTCACAGTGAGTGACATGAATTGATGTTGTGATCGCAGGTATGGAACTGGAACCCAAAATCATACCGAGTGAATCCGCTGAATGGTTAAATGTTTGACCTTCCACAATGGAATGTACGGGACCTTATTCAATAAGCACTCAACTCACACAAAAACACTCACAACTAACAGAGAAGGTCCATTTCATCTCGCATTTTTAAGCTTTTTGCCAGCTTCTGTACATTTATCATGAAGATTTATAAAGTAAATGAATGGAGTTTGTGATGGTAAAAAAGGCGTGTTCACGCCCTTCATGTAGGTAACCACAGGGGAACCAACACAAGCACAAACCCCGCGAGATAAAGGGTAAAGGAGCGACTAAAAGAGAGGCTTGGTATTAAGGGAACATAGTTTGGGGCGGAGCATTTGTCTGCACGTCCAGAAGTTTCTGCATTCATTAACATTAACATTAACCTTGCGAATGTTTAGAAATAGAGGAAGTTTTTAGAAAGTGGAATCCAACAAGCAGGAAATATAACAACATCTGGCCGGGTGGAAATTGCGATGGGTATTTGGTCTGTTGCAGTTTGCGTGAATTGATGTTTGAAGACAGTGCGAAACAAAATGCGGTGCCAATACCACTGAAAACTAACAAGAAGATCCTGCCGAAACCCACGATTGAACCAGCGACCTTTAGATCTTCAGTCTAACGCTCTCCCAGCTGAGCTATTTCGGCTGGCTGGGAGACTGGAAGTTTCCATCGCACAAATTTCTAAGAGAGCAATGATTTCTGCTTATTCGTTAATCCATCATTTCCAACTTTCTCAAATAATCTCAACCAAATGTCCTCAGTGATAAAAGCAAATTACTGTGGATGGGAAAAGAGGAAAAAATCTCACAATGTCTGACAGCACCTGTAAGGAATGAAAAGGGCGGACGTTCCGAATCCAGATGACACTTTATCAAAGCTCATCGTACAATTATACTCAGTATTCGTTTCAATATTTAGTATCAATGCATTATTTAACACATATGTATTCATTACGAATTGAATATCTACGAATTTGAACATCACTGAATTGAAAACATAACTGACTAACTGAGCCAATCGAATCACCGGGTAATACAGATCACAGTTTTGGGATTGACTATCGTCAGCTTTTAAACTAAGTCAAATACATTTAAATGGAGGAAAATCAAAAATTGTCTGTTAGTGATACTTGAGCCTATTTTTATTATGGGTGTGAAACATTCAGACGTATAAATTCCGGCCGTTACAGGAATATCCAGTAGATTCGCACTGAGTCTCGATTCCTTCATCTATCTGAGTGGCTTTTCCTGTTTCTTAGTGATGAAAAACTATTTAAAAATATTCTTCTGTGAAATGTGCACTATTTCCTCTAGTTCACTTACAGTATCACTTGTACCTGTCTGTTTGAGCACACACTACTATCAGATATTTCAGATGGTGATTACCGATATTAGTCTGCATTTATAAACCCATTAAATTCTGTTGAAGACCGAAAGAGATGCGAATAAATGCTCGGTGTCAAAATTAAACTTTTTTTGCCAATGCACCCTATTTCACAGAAAGTATTTGAGGGTGAATTCAGAGCAATGATAACATGCCTTTAACACTGAGATTCAGATAATGTTGAACAACAAACTGAAGTCAAGCAATTTGCCCTTACCCGACGTGAGAAAGTTTAATGAATGCTTCTGCCCAGTTTCGAATCGGGGACTTTTCGAGTGTGAGGCGAATGTGATAACTACTACACTACAGACACAACCTGAAAAACAGTGGAGTAAATCTGCCTGTCTGCAATGTCCAACTCCGCTGCGTTGCTGCAGGTTCCGATGGTTAGACTGAGAGCCCATGTCACTGAATTCAGGAAGATAACCGTTACTTTCAATCTGATTGTCCGAATTATCCCGAACATCGAAATTGAAACGAGTTCGGCTCGCAAATATCTAAGGAAGCAATGATTTCTGCCCATTCATTAATACATCATTTTCATCTTTCTTCGAATAATCATCCGCATTTTGTATCATCAGCGCTTTGTAACCTGTCCCTGCCTTTTTTCTTTGTTCTTTAAATGTGACATTTCCAATTCAGATACTAAAGAGGACATCTCCCTGACACTGATTCTGACAGAACTGGTGCAGACCGGGAAGTAACGCAGGATTGTTGTACAGCAATAAATCTACATTCCCTGACCGGGAATCGAATCCAGGCTGCGGCGGTGAAAGCGCCGAATCCTAACCACTAGACCACCAGGGAAACTGATGTATATCTCACAAATCATTAATTTATCCTTGAACCACCTGCCTTTTGCTTTGAGCCTATCTTTTTAATCACCAAATAAAAGTTTATCTTTCAAATTATCATGTTTATTTCACACAGAAGTGACTGCTTCAGCCAATGAAAGCAGCGATTCCTGTTAGCTGGAACATGATTTTTTAAGTTTAATGTTATAATGGAAGTATGTGTATAATGTTATATGTAATATGTTTGAAGTCAATCGTCATTAAATAATATTGGTAACACCAGATAACAGCACAGCCGGGAACAATTGACAGCTTTTTTTTCTTGGCACCCACGGACCTATGACCAAGAGGCAACTGTTTGCCTGTGAATGCTGATGGTGAGAAAATAGTAAAATCCCGTCCCTGGGTGGTTTCGAACCACCAACCTTTTGGTTAACAGCCGAACGCGCTGACCAATTGCGCCACAGAGACTGAGACAGCAGCAGTTCAATATATTCTAAACCAGTTTGTGACCAATGATCAAATTCTATTTCTGAAATCCTGTTCCAGAACTGCAGCATGACCGCACTGTTTACGATTCTATACAAGTCTCTTTAGTTCCTTTGATCCAGCAGCGCTGCTGTACTGTGTTGGTTATTCCCTTTCTCTTATGAACGCGCATCTCTGACATCTCCTGCAGTCACACAACCCTGTGAGATGTCTGCACTGATCTTATTGTGGCATCATGAGCATTCCACATGCAACATGATTTGCATCTATAAATTCTCATCTTGAACATTTCAATTGAAATTTCAAGGCAAGCAGAGCCTTTTGAGCAGAATGGTTCCTATTCCCATCCCCTTTAATGTGAACAAGTTGACTCTGATCTCACCAAAGAGATTTTTATATTAAACAATGACTGAACACAGCGGGTGAATGTGAGAAGCTGAAGTTTCCAATTGAAGAGGTTCCCAGTGTCTCTGAACAGCTGAACTGGGGAAGTCTTTCGGCAGAGACTGTGTTTCTGCTATTTCTCTTCCTGATCACCTGACGTCGCTGTAACACGCCCGGGCGCTGCTCCGCCCAGTGTCACCTCTCCGCTCCGGCCACCCGCTGCTCGTTGGCGGAACATCCGGGTCCTAGTGAGAGGCGGGACCAGCCGCCATATTGCCGTGACGTCACGTCAGCCCCACCCACGGCCGTGGAAAAAGCGATGGTTCAGAAATGTAAAAAGTGAGAGAAATTCTCACCCGGAAATCCCGCCGGGAGCCGAATTAAAATTAAATAAAATACATACTTTTATAAAGAGGCAGGGGACAGAACCGAGCATGTGCATTAGTATTTTCCCAGAGCGCACCGCGCGGGTGTGATTGAAAAAAAACGGAATTTTAAAAAAAATTCCGGAATGGAGAAGGAAACAAAAGTCTGACGGGTGAGGATGTGAATAATAATCATCAAGACTCAAAATATTAAAAGATTAAAATGCAACTGCCTTGGCGGATGTGCGGCAGTGGAAATCCCCAGGATGCAGCGCGTGGGACGCCGTCTCCCCTGGCAACGCAAGATGGCCGCTGGCCGTATCCCCTGGCAACGCAAAATGGCCGCTCGCAGTGGGTGTGATTATGGCGCAGGCGCAGTGAGGTCCTGCCTGCAGCCCATTGTCCAGATTGCCCCCCAGTGGATGTGGTGGGGATGGTGCAGCAGATGGAGCAACAATCCCAGTTTCAATGGGGGGAGAGAAGTTGCAATGCTGCTTCCTGTTGATCACTCCTCTCCCCAGTCTCAGCATTGCAGAGTGTTTAAATAAGAGGGTGCATTGTCACAACAGCACCTGGACCTTCAGTTTAAGTTTATTTATTGGTGTCACTAATAAGTACGCTTACATTAACACTGCTATGCAATTCTTGTGAAAATTCCCTAGTTGCCACATTCCTGTTCGGGTACACTGACGGAGAATGTACCATGGCCAATGCATCTAACCAGCACACCTTTCGGACTGCTGGAGGAAACCAGAGCATCTGGAGGAAACCCATGCAGACATGGGGAGATGTGCAAACTGCACACAGATAGTGATCACAGCTGGGAATCAAGTTTGGGATCCTCGTGCCGTGAGGCAGCAATCCTAACCACTGTGCCACTGTGTTGCAACACTCTCCCCCAGATATCAAACTACCTCCTCCCCCCATTAAATCATAAAATTCCGACAGTGCATCAACTCTATGTCAACAAAGCATTTTACCCGATTCCCATAACCCTACATTTCCCTCTCATCCCCCTAACATTCACATCTTTGGACATTAAGGGAGAAGTTAGCATGGTCAATCCACCTAACCTGCCCATCTTTCAGACCCCACAGGTATTCTGGTCTATTATAGAAAGGGTTTATTAAACTAGAAAGAATGGAGAAAAGATTTACTAGGATGCTATCGGGACATGATGGATTGAGTTATAAGGAGAGGCTGGATAGACTGGGACTTTTTTCGCTGGAGCTTAGGAGGCTGAGGGGTGACCTTAAAGAGGTCTATAAATAATGAGGGGCACAGATCAGCTAGATCGTCAATATTTTTTCCCAAAGTTAGGGGAGTCTAAAACTAGAGGGCCTAAGTTTAAGTTGGGAGGGGAACGATACAAAAGAGCATTTTTTTTCACACACAGGGTGGTGAGTGGCTGGAACAAACTGCCAGATGTAGTCACAGAGATGGGTACAATTTTGTCTTTTGAAATGCATTTAGACAGTTACATGGGTGTGATGAGTCGGGAGGGATATGAGCTAAATACAAGCAATTGGGATCAGCTTAGAGGTTTAAAAAAAGGGCAGCATGGAGCAGTTGGGCTGAAGGGCCTGTTTCCATGCTGTAAACATCTGTAACTCTATATAGGGGGAACATGAAAACCCCACACAGACAATGACCCGAGGCTGGAATTGAACACGGGTCCTTGGCACTAGGAGGCTGCACTGCTGATGACTGTGCTAATGTGCTGCCATTCAGGCAAATGTGTTTGGAGGGAGCATTAGACAGGTGTGGAGGGGAGGGAGGGGCGGGTGTTGGGTGAGTGGTAGGATGATTTCTAAATCACTTTGATGAGGAGGGAACATAGAAATCAGAAAAAAAAAATAGCTTCTCATCATTTTCCCTCATTCTTGCTCTTGTTACGAATTAAAAAGAAGCTCACTCCCCCATTCTGCCCACCAATAGGGCTAACAGAAATCACGGAAAAGGTTGTGGCACAGAAGGAGGCCATTCAGCCCTTCACATCATCACCAGCTGTGAAATAAAGACTAACCCTTCATTCTAATCCCACTTTCCAGCGATGCAGCCTTTACCCGCCCCCCCACCGCCTCCCTCCCGCTTTCTAAAGTTTCCAGCAATGCAGCTATAGATCTGTGTGTGAGGTGAGTGAGCTGAGAAATTGTGTCTGAACTCTCAGTTTAGGCAGCGAATTCCAGATAGCCAGCACTACTTGAATGAGAACCTTCTTCCTCATGCCACCCCTAATCGGTCCACCAATCACTTTATATCTGTGCAGCCCCCACTAACTCTCCCCCACTCCTCCCACTGCCACCCCCCCCCCAACTCCATCCCCACGCACTCACAATAAGTGACCTCTCTCTGCTCAGGGGAAATTGACCTTTTCTATCCACCCTGTCTTGGCTCCCTCATAATTTAGGAGACCTCAGTCCGGTCTTCCTCTGCTTCCTCTGCTCTGAGGAAAACAAACTTTGCCAATCCAATCTTTCCTCATCACCACAATTCCCCAGCCCTGGCAACACTTTTGGAAATCCAAATGGTTATCCAATCCGCCTAAACTGTCCATTTAACATTGTCCCATCGCCAACTGTGAACAACCACCAGATACTGGCACAACTGTGGCGCACTGGTTCACACTGCTGCCTCAAAGGGACTTGGTTCAATTCTGGAATTGTGTGACTGTGTGGAGTTTGCACGTTCTCCCCATGTCTGCGTGGGTTTCCTCTGGGTGCTCTGGTTTCATCCCACTGTTCAAAGATGTGTGGGATAGGTCAATTGGTCATTCTTTAGTGACAGGGAAAGTTGCAGGGTAAATGTGTGGGATACTGGGACAGGACATGGATGGGATTGTGGTTAGTGCAGACTTGATGGACAGAATGGCTTCCCCCTGTACTGTAGGGATTTTACACACAAATGAGAAACAGAGACGTTGCAAATGTTGGGAAATTTATTCAGAAAACAATGGGATATTTGTGGACATGTTCAGATAAAACTCAATGATGGTCATTGTCCAGGTCTACATTAAAACAGTGTTTTAATGTAGACCCCACTCCTTCAAAGGATCATATATGATTCAAAAAAATCATCAATCAATCTTCTGTACTCCAATGGACTCTGTTCGATCTTTTCTCCTATCATCCTGTCCAAAGCCCCCAATCAGGTCGAGAGCCTTAAGAAAGAAAATATACAGTCTTTACACAGTTTGGCCTTCATGTGACTCCAGATAGCATTTTTATTCATTCATGGAGCATGGGCGTTCATTGCCCATCTCCAGTTGCCCTTGGAGGGCAGTTGCCAGTCAACCACATTGATGTGGCTCCAGACTCACGTGTTGGCCAAACCAGGGAAGCACAGCAGGTTCCCTTCTCTAAAGAACATAGTGACCGAGATGTTTTCTTTTTCCTGACAATTGGTAATGATTTCACTCTCATCAGCAGATTCAAAATTTCAGTTTTTTTTATTGAATTGAGTTTCAAGCTGCAGAATATTGGCTGAGTTTTTGGATTGACACTCAAATGGTAATATCACTACACCATTCCCTCTCCTGGTTGACTGTGAACTATGATCTGAGATGGCCATTAGCAAACTAAACTATTCAAATGCAATTAGCAAGAGCAACACAAAATCGGAAAATGCTAGAAAAGCTCTGCAGCTCTGACATCATTTGTGAAGAGGGAATAATATTACCTTTTTGAGTCTGTATGGCTCTGATGAATCACCATCGAGACTCTAAATTTTGGTTCTATTCTCTCTCCGCAGATACTGACAGACTCACTGAGATGTTCCAGAATGTTCTGGTTTTGTTTTGGATGAACGAATCCGCAGTAATTTGCGTTTCAGACCAGCAACATTTTTTGGCCTTGCGAACAACACATAGACAAATGAATGAAAATTATTGAGAAATGACCCAAGAATTAACAAGTATTTGTGTAGCCGATTCTTCAGGCAGTAATCATTAATGAATCAAATGAAAATGTTGCACTGCAGTCAATCCTGTCACTCATTCGGTTCATATATTAAAGAACGAGGCCATTCGGCCTAACAACCGCATGTTTGCTATCTCAACGAGCTAAAAAAAGCCCGACTGATTTGCCGTTGACACATGTCCCTCTGCATGTTATATTTTCGATTTTATAATGATTCTCTTTTGAAAGTCACCTCAGAAAATGTTTACTCCGGTCTTTGAGACAATGAATCCTAGGCCCTAACAGTTGGCGATGAAAACACGATTTGCTCATGTTCAATTTCAGGAACAGTTCTTGCTATGTCTCTTACACGTGCACCTTACTAAGCCGCTATGAAATTTTAAAACGTATACAGTAACATACAGGCTACTGAGAAATAGCAGTTTGTCACTTGGCCTCTTTCTCCCTGCTTTGCCAGTAAACAAGATTATGACTGATTTTATTATTAGCTTCTGCCAACCATGAGCACATTTCACCCTTCTTGTTTACTAAGAATCCTAGTAAATCTCTTGTGCACCTTTTCTTGTTTAGCAGTATGCTTTCTATAACAGGATGACCAGAACTGTACGCAGTACTTCAAGTCCATTCAGCTGCGTTGAGTGTTTTTTTTTTACTTTGAGAAATGTTTATACAGAGAGAGAGAGAGACTGAGAAAGAGAAATCAACCACCCCCCCACCCCCAACGCCACCCCACCCACCCGCCTCTCTGCCTTTTTCTAAGGCAGATTTTCTAAGATTTTCTAATTTTCTAAGCTCCTTCTGCCGTTAAAAATATTGAAAGTCTGCTTCCACTGCCTCCTGAGGGAAGGACTTCCAGGGACACATGACCCTCTGAGAGGAAAACCTTCCCATGCTTCTCTCTCCCAAATATGCGACCCCTTTTATTAAAGACGTCCTTGGAGCTTCACTGGAGTATTGTGGCCAGCTAAGAAGGGACTCGTAGGCAGGGAGAGCAAGGATGAAAACAGGCTGTGAGTTGGAATTCTAGAAATGAGCCGCACATTTCTTTTCTGGGGAAAAAACAGCGTAGGCCAAAGTGCAGCATTTCAGACGAAAACAGGAAACGCTGCCTGCATTAAACCAGCCAGTAACTGTGCAAGTGAGAAACCGAGTTCAGGTTTCAGATTGATGTCATTGCATGAGGGCTGGAAGATGTAAGAGATGAACAGTTTTTTTTTCATTTTTTCTGCGCCATGTGGTTGCTGCAGCCTCTCGCCCCATGTCTAACTGAATGTGTCAGAAGATAGGTAAATGTTGGCGACATTTCTTTAGGTCTTGTCTTACATACAGTCCAGATTGTAGACAGATTTCATTTCTGAAAGAAGAGGACAACTAGAAACAGGAATAGGCCATCGGGCCCTCCGAACAGGGCTGGGAGACAGAGCGCTGTTCCTAATTGTTAAATAAAATTCACAGAGGCCTTTACAGTTCAGTTTTCAGAAGTTCAGATTTTCATTCCATCCTCTCCACAGCTTTTCCCCAATTCTGTCTATTTCTCTCTGCTTTTCTCTCCATTTCCTTCCTCTACCTGCCTCTCTTTTTTATTTTCTCTCTCCCTCTTTTTCCCAGGAATTAATATTTATCTCTCAGTAAAATCTGGAAAGCAGCAATCCTGGGATTTTGTGTGGTGTAATTTTCATTCTGTGTGTCCGAGGCAGAGAGGCGGGTGGGTGGGGGGATTGGGGGTGGGGGGGTTGATTTCTCTTTCTCAGTCTCTCTCTCTCTCTCTCTGTATAAACATTTCTCAAAGTAAAAAAAACACTCAACACAGCTGAATGGACTTGAAGTACTGTGTACAGTTCTGGTCATCCTGTTATAGAAAGCATACTACTAAACAAGAAAAGGTGTATAAGAGATTTACTAGGATTCTACTGGGACTTGATGATTTGAGTTTTAAGAAGGCTGGATAGATTGGGACTTTTTTCTCCAAAGCGTAGAAGGCTGAAGGGTGATCTTACATAATAATGTGGGGCATAGATCAGCTAGATAGTTAATATCTTTTCCCAAAGGTAGGGAAAACTAGAGGGCATAGATTTAAAGTGAGAGGGAGAGATTCAAAAGTGTTCAGAAGGACATTTTTTTCACACACAGGGTGATGAGTGTCTGGAACAAACTGCTAGTAGTAGAGCTGAGTACAATTTTGATCTTTTAAAAAGCATTTAGATAATTACATAGGTAAGATAGGTATAGAGGATATGGGCTAAATGCAGGAAATTGGGATTAGTTTAGCGTTTTTAAAGAAAAAAAGATCGTATGGACAAGTTGGGCCGAAGGGACTGTTTCAATGCTGTAAACACCTAACTTTTTCTCCTCTCACTTTCCTTATGCCTGTGAGTAATTAACCCTTCGACCCTGGAGAAAAGACTGTTTATCCACTCTATCCAAGCCTGTCATAATCTTACAAACCTCTAACAGGTTCCCATCTCAATTTTTGACGCTCCAATGAAAACTAATCAAATTTGTTCAACCTTTCTTCATAGTCCATATCAACTAAGCCAGGCCACATCCTGGTAAATCTCTTTTTTACCCTTTCCAATGCATCAATATCCTTCCATTAGTGTGGCAATCAGAATTGTGCAGAATATTCCAAATGTGGCCTAACCAATGACTTTTATAGCTGCAACATGTTTTTCCAATTCTTATACTCAACTTCTCGCCTAATTAAGACCAGCATGGTATTCGCCCTCTCGACCACCTTGAACACCTGAGTTGCCATACTCAGGGTATGTGGATCCGCACACCTCGATCCCTCTGTATACCAACATTTCTAAGGACTTTAGCATTTACTGTTTACTTTCCTTATGCAGTAGACGTTCCAAATTACATCACTTCACGTTTTTTTGTCTGTGTTAAATTCCATTTGCCATTTTTTTAGCCCAGGTCTCTAGCCAATTTATATCCTGCTCTATCATCTGACAAATGGTATGTTAGCCTTCATAGCACCAGGATTTGACAATAGAGAGAGGGGTGTTTACTGAAATTATACAGGGCATTGGTGAGGCCACACCTGGATTATTGTGTGCAGTTTGGTGTCCTTATCTGAGGAAAAATGTCTTTGGTATAGAGGGAATACTGCAAAGGTTTACCCGGCTTATTCCTGGGATGACAGATTTGTCATAAGAAGGGAGACAAAGTCAATTAGGATTGTATTATTTGGAGTTTAGAAGGGTGACAGGGGATCTCATTGAAACTTATAAAATTCTAACTGGGTGAAGTTCAAAGTTTATTTATTAGTGTCACAAGTCAACTTACATTAACACTGCAATGAAGTTACTATTAAAATTCTCTAGTCACCACACTGTTGCATATTCGGATACACTGAGGGAAAATTTAGCATGGTCATCTTTGGACTGTGGGAGGAAACTGGAGCAGCTGGTGGAAACCCATGCAGACACGGAGAAAATGTGCAAATACTGCACAGACAGCAACCCAAGCCAGGAATCAAACCCGGGTCCCTGGTGCTGTCATGTAGCAGTGCTAACCATTGTGCCACTAGAGGAGTTTCAGAAAGAATGTCCAGAATGGTGAGGGGAGTCCAAAACTAGGGGGTCATAGTTTGAGGAAAAGAGGTCAACTCTTCAGGACGCAGAGAGTGGTGAATGTGCGAAATTCACTACCATAGAAGGTAGTTGAGGCAAAGCTGCTAGAGTCATAGAGGTTTACAGCATGCAAACAGGCTATTCGGTCCATAGGCGTGTGCTATTTTTGAATCATATATGCGTGTCCCATTTTCCAAAGTCAGCTGCTCTCTGCCACTTCAATATGGGTGTAATTCAGGCTGCAACGGCTTTTGGTTTCCCCAATCAGCACTAGCTGCTTCAGTTTATTCAGGACTGGGTAATTTTGAGTCCAAAGTCAAATACTATTGGCTGCCATTGGGAAAGTTTTGAAAAAGTTCACGAGTATCGTCTGTTCTATTGGGGATACAACCAGTATCAATTGTAGCCAACTCAAGGCTCTGCTTTCACGACTCGGCCTCCTAGTTGCTCATGTTCAGAGGGCAATTAAGTGTCAACCACATTGCTGTGGCCCTGGAGTTACGATTAGGCCTGAGCACTTAAGGGCAACAGATTTCCTTCCCTGGGACATTGATGAACCAGATGGGGGTTTCCAACAATGAGCAATGTTTTTATGGTTATCAGCTGATTCTGAATTCCAGATCTATTTATTCAAATTCCACATTCTGCCATGATGAGATTGGAACCCGGTTGTCCAATACATTAGCTGAGTTTCTGTATTAATAATCGAGTGACAAAACCACCAGTCCACATTCTGAGTATACACACCCTGAATTCCGGTAACCAAGACACACCATATTATATATGCCTGTAGGGCTCCCAATTTGGACAGCATTGACTGCCTCATATTCCAATAATTCCACCTGATAGTTATCGTTAAAGCCATTAAATAAGTTCATCTACCTCTTTCTGTGTTTCTGCTTCTCTCTCTCTCTGTCACCCTTTCTCTATGTCCCTCTGTGCCTATGTGTCTCTCAATGTTTCTTTCTGTCTCTTTCTGTTGTCCACCTCCCCTCTACTCTCCCACTTTCTACGCAATTCCTCTGTCTCTCCAGCCCCTCTTAGCTTCAGTGTCCTTCTCCCACTCTCTATCCCCATTTACTTACTTGTCTGTTTGTTCTTCTCTCCCCATTTGCCCCCTACTCCCTGTCCCACCTCTCTCTCTCGCTCTAACTTTTGCTCTTGTTTGCATTCTACTCATTCAGTCTTACTCTTTCTCATTCTTTGCCTCTCTCTTTCTCTATACCTTTGTTTCTCTCTATCTCTGGCTATTTCCCTCTGCCTCATTTCTTGTCTTCCATTACCAATTCATCTCCCTTTCTCTCTCTTATTACAACCTCTAGTCTGCCTTCTTCTGTCTCCCTTTCTCATTCCCTCAATATCACCTTCGCCATTTTCTCCACTCTCTATCCCTGTACCTCTCACTCTATGACAGTCTTTGTGTTTTTTTTCTCTCTGTTATCTGTTTCTTTCCATGTACCTATTAGAAACTCTTTCAAACTCAGTTGCTCTCCATATGTTTGTGCCTTTCCCCTCTCTGCCAATCTCTCTCTCTATCACTCTCACTGTTACTAGCACTATCCTCCATCTCTCTTTCTCTCTATTTCTAACTATTTCTGTTTCTGTGAGGGTGTATTGTTTACAGCATGAATGCCCAACAGAAAGACTCAGGACTTTTGTGGTTGTAGTTTCCTGTCAGGATGTATTGAGTTGACGAATTTCAGTAAGGGGGTATTTCAGTAGATCGCTTAGCTGCTGTCTGAAATGAGTCTGTGTCACAACATAAATGGCAGTGTTTGTGCAACAACTTGTGAGTTGCAGCATGAAGCCCAATTCCATAACAAAAAGAGGTAAACTTACTGACAGAGAGCCCAAGCCATACATCCGCATCCATATTGAATAAACCATTAATGTCGACCATAAGACAATGAAATTGCCTGAGATAAGAAACAGTAAAATGATGGACTTCCTTCGACTTTCCATCTCTGGGTCACTAGGATTCTTCCCACTGCTGTGAACCCGGAGTCTCCTGCGGGCTCTGCTGCTCACTAAAATGTGTCTGACGGTGAGAGCATTGAGCAGCAGAATCAGGATGAATGGGACACATGGGGTTATAATGTTGTGGAGGAACTCAATTATTGTCCAGACCAGAGATTCCACAACATCCCATGTGAAACCACAAAACCAGGGGTTGTTCACCAGCTGATACCTTTTTAATAACATAAAATACCAGAAAATGTTCTTTAGAAAGCTCAGCACCGTCACTGTTCCCAGAACCGCAGCCGCTGATTTTTCAGTGCAATATTTACTTTTCAGTTTGGGGCAGCAAATGGCCACAAATCGATCAAAGGTGAAAGTGATGGTGAACCAGACAGAACAGTCAGTGGCTGCGTAAAGCAGGACAGCGTGGATGTTACACACGGGGACTGATAGCAGGAAATAAAACTTTCTCCAATAAACAATAGGAATGTGTCTCAATATCAGGTCGAGGATAACGACCAGCAGATCCCCCGCTGACATGGCCACCAGGTAACGAGTGACACATTTGGACAGACCACAGTTTCTGCTCATCAGTGTCACAATTGTGATTATGTTCACTGTCAGGAAGGAAATAAAGATTGTAATTAGACATGATTCAAGGGAAAAAGTTATGATTTAGAATGCAGATGGAACAGAATTTTTTAAAAAGTGCACAAACACAGATACGCTTAAATCTCTTTTATGATCCGGCACATCTTTTGGAGTGTGAGAGGAAAGTGGAACATTTGGAAGAAAACCCATGCAGACACGGGAAGAAGGTCCAAATTTGACATAGACAATTACCCGAGACTGGAATTGAATCCAGATCCCTGATGCTGTGAGTCAGCAGTGCTTACCACTGTGCCAGCATGCTGCTCCATGACAGGGGCAAAATGATATACATTTTGGAAAGAGTTTTCCATAAATCCTCAAAATTGACCTTCATTCAACAGCAGGTGAATAGTCTCTCTACTTTGTGAGGGATTTGAAGAGTGAGAAGGGGGTGAGGAGAACCCTGACGGATAATTCAGAGTGGAACCCTGTTGTTAGTAATCTGTCATCTTTCAGACAGCTTACTGACATCCGTGCAGCAGAACTGGTACCAAACAGTGTTGGTTTCTCCCTTTCCTCTGGACATTACCCGCAATTGGCAGGGAAAGATTTTAATCAACTGCTTAAAATCTCTATTATGTTTACAAAGGATTGTATCCTGGAGAGGAGACCTCAGCATTGTGGCCACCATTCTCACAACACAGGAAGAAATAGTAATCCCACACTCGAATGGCACAGAACACAAATGCCAGGGTTTGTTTTCAAATGGTTAGGGTTCATTGTATAGCTACCATCCATAGTGCCCAGTGTATTTGCTGCTGCCCCACTATCTCTTACTGGACAAGTGAAGCTCACTGAGTCTTCTCCCAGTAGGAAACTTGCTGACCTATACACCAGGTAAAAAAAAAAACACATCAAACCAAATCGGCTATCAAACAAAAATCAAGCAACCTGTCTTAATGACTCATATGTCCAATATTATATTATGCAGCAAAAGATTAGTTATGGCATGAATCAGTTCCAGCCTTCTGGATTGCCTGGATCCATTACAGTTCACCTATCTCCGCAACAGGTTACTGATGCTATCACTGTGGGCCTGCAGTCAACATCGTAACACTGACTCCTGCTTATCGACAACAACTCAGCCTTTAACATCATTATTCCAGTGAAACTCATGTACAAAGTCTCTGGCCTGGGGCTAGGCTCCTACCTTTGTAATCTGATCCTGACAGATAGCAATAAATAAGAACAGTCAAAACACCTCCTTCACAATAATCCTTATAAGTGGATTATACACCCTTATACACCAATGACTGCATGGCCAAATTCCCCTCCAACTTAATATCCAAGTTTGCTGATGACACCACTGCAGTGGGTCAAATCTCAAACACCAGGGACAGGGAAGAGACGGAGAATCTGGGAAACTGGTGGGATCACAGTAACTGAGAAATGACTGGGAAGTGATGTGTCTGGGTTGGTTGGTTGGCAGGGATCAGGTCGTGGGAGAGGCGGGTTTGATGGAATGTTAGAATGGAATCAAAACAACAATCAACACAGTTTCATTAGATCTGTTATAGTGACTAATTGGAATAAGTTGTAAGCGATCTAACCAATGAGAAAATGATGTGGTGTCAGTTGACCAACTGACTCAGTATACGTAAGAAGCTGCTGGGGTTTGTGAGAGCCTGTACAGGTCCAGGGTGAGGTCTCAAGTCTTGGACTCATGAAGTTTCTTCATTAAAGCTTGCTTTACAAGTTTGAAAGTTTGTAAAGTTTGCTTTACAAGTTAGAGTAAGTTGTGTTTCATTTTATTGCCAAGAACTGAAGAATCCCTCTTTCTGGATGCACATGAATATGTGGGGTGGGAGGCGGGGTTGAGGTTGGGGCGTGTGGGGCTGTCTCATATGAGGCACCGTCTGCACCTTTAAAATAATTTCCAAAATTACAAGAGGTTATTTCCCCCCCCCACTCCTATATTTTCAGCGTACCTATGATCTGATGTAAATGATTGAAATTTGTTTGCCAGATGGTAGCAGGCACAGCACAATTTTCCAGTGGACTAGGCCTTCTGGACAATTGTCATGTGAACCCTCAATTATTAGGGGCACAACAGCTATGATATTACCCTCTCCCACGTGAACCCCCATCCCAACCCATGCTCCAATCCATTATTTAAAACTCTGTCTATCTCCTCAAATTTACCAAGTCCCAGCATCCATCACACAATGAGGTAATTCATTCAACAGATTCACCACCCATTGAGAGAAGTGATTTCTCCCCATGTCTGCCTTAAATCTAATTGTTTCAGATGATCGGGCCCTGCTTCTGGTTGTACTCCTGGCTCAAGCACTGGTGGATCTGCCTTGAAGGCAGTTGTGTTTTTTCTTACAATGACCTATCAACAATCCTGGGCTCAGACTGGCTTGAGGTTGGCAACAACAATAACTTCAAATGGGTCCCTTTTAGCTGTGTGTTTTATTTAAACTCATGGGCTGGCGCAATGGAGATGCTGGCATTGGACTGGGGTAAGCGCAGTAAAAAGTCTCACAACACCAGGTTAAAGTCCAACAGGTTTGTTTGGCAGCAGCAAGCTTTTGGAACGCTGCCCTTTCATCGGGTAAGTGGAATTTCTGTTCACAAACAGGGCATATAAAGACACAAACACAATTTACAAAGTAATGGTTGCAACGCGAGTTTTCAGAGATAACCAAGTCTTAAAGGTACATACAATGTGATTGGAGAGAGGGCCAAGCACAGATTAAAGAGGTGTGTATGTCTCCAGCCGGAACAGTTAGTGTAATTTTGCAAACTCGGGATTGCTGATTGCCAGGAGTGTTCTCTTCCAGTTGGGGAGTACTTCAGCAGTCATGGACATTCAGCCTGAGATCTTCAGGTAAGCATTCTCCAGGGCGACCTTCACGACACACGACAGTGCAGAATCACTGAACAGAGACTGATAGCCAAGTTCTACACACCACAGGACGGCAAAAACAGTGATCTTGTGTTGATGTCACAATATCCGTAACCCCCACGATTTGCCTGGGCTTGCACAATCTCACTAACTGCCCAGAGAGGAGACAATACATGCCTCTTTAATCTATGCTTTACCCTCTATCCACTCATATTGTTTGTACCTTTAAGACTTGTTTACCTGTAAAGACTCACATTTCAAGGATTATTTTGTTAATTGAGTTTGTGTCTTTATGTGCGCTGTTTGTAAACACAACTCCTCACTCGTCTAAAGAAGGAATAACATTACGGAAGCTCTTGCTGCCAAATAAACCTGTTGGATTTTAACCTGATGCTGTGAGAATTCTTACTGTGCTGACCGCAATACAAAACCTGCAGTGCCGGTTACCAGGCATCCCCTATGCTTTTGGCTTCTGGAATAACTTGCAACTTAGAGTTTCTGAGCATTCTGCAATTTAAGCATCTGAGCGTCAAACTGAAACAGATCTTTTAAAAAAAACGGTCAGACACATATTTCCCCCTCCAACAAGTTTTCACAATTCTTTTACATCTTTCTAAACATCTTCTACATCTTTATAAACTCAAATTCGCAACACAGGCAACATTGGCATAGTGATCAGCGCTTTGTAGATGTGACAACTCGACAAGGATGCAGCCAAAGCAACAGTCACAAACATGATAGAGAAGATGGCAAGAGTGGCAGAGTTAAACACAAGCTTCATCATTAATAATCAGTGAATACACTTACCGGGAACGCCAATAACAGCCAGGATTGGATAGTAAAAATATCGGATCAGTTTCAGCACATATTCGACACGCTTAGCTGTAGACGGCCAATCCTGAGAAAGTAAATAAATTATCGAGTATAAACTCCTCTCAATTGTTGTAACATTCAGATCTGTGTCCCTCAGATGTTGATCCATTGTGGGAACATTCAGATCTACCTTTCCTCTATTCAGATCCATTGCCAAAACTTGCAATTTCTTTCTCCCAATGTTGATCACACGACTCCCTCTTTCTGAAGCCGCTTATCACCGTGAAACTCCCGCTGACACCGTGCATAACACTGGGAGGACTCCTTTATGAAACATGGATGGGAATGCTCCACAGACACGATTAATACTGGTTGAATTAATTTCTACATTAATTACAGTCACCGAACAAACAGGTTTAATGTTTTCCATCCAAAATATTTCATACAAATGCATCACAAAAAATTCTGCGTCTGTTTGAGCGTTGCTGACTGTAGGGATTTTGGAAATATCGGAAGGGCTGACCAGTATCTTTCAATACTGCTGTGAGCATGGGATTGTGGCAAAAAAAAATGTGCGAAAGTTCCTCCAACTTGTCCATAAAGGGAGAACGTTTTACACCTGGAAATGTAGAGCTGTCAGCATCCTATCAGTGAAAAGATTGGGGAAAGTCTGAACCCAAAATCGGATCTAAGACTGAGCAAGGAATCATAAAGGATAGAGGGAACTGGATGAGTTCCAAATGGAAAAAAAAAAGTGAAGAAAAAGAAAAGGGAGACACATCCCCCTCTTTTACCAACCTCTCGATTGGGGACAGATCCATCCCTGTCTCAACATCCCAAATCCAACAAGACAAAGACAAGAATGCTGCCAGAAGAAGGGAAAGGAAGAGTCCAAAGCAAAACAAAGGATGGAATCCCACTACTCACTGAATGAACAGCCTCACAGTGGGAAGTTAACCCCCTCTCCAACTGCCACAGGGAAAGGAAGTTCTCCTAATCCCCTAGAGCCCAACATAAGCCGACCCTGATATACAATCCTCTCCTCTCAGCCTGCCCCTTCCAACACTACATGGACGTGAACACAACCCTCCATCCTTAAAAGGACTCCCCAATCCCCCTTCCTATTCATCATCATATTGCTGAAAAACAGTGTCTCAACAGCCCTTAATTCCTTAACTGTTTTTTTTAACTATTCTTGCCTTAAAATATTCAATGAGGTAGTCTCAACTGCTTCATTGGGCAGAGAATTCCACAGATTCGCAATCCTTTCTGTGAAGAAGTCCCTCCTGAACTCAGTTCTGAATTTACTTCCCCTTATTTTGAGGCCACCAGTGTTATCAACTTTCCTAATTCTATCAGCCCCTTCTCGCACCCACTATGTTCACCTGCCAGTGATAATAGCTTCCCTCACCAATCAGCCTTTTCCCCAAACCCCCCTCCTCCCAAAAGCCATATCCCACCTCTGTTGCCACCTTTAGTGACCTGCTCGCCAGTACATCCATTTTCCTCTGTATGTTGATGTTCCTAATGGTTCTGGCATTTACAGTATAATACTGAGATCTCTTAGCTAATCTCAGTGGGTGTGGCATCATTTCGAGATCTGGCTGTTGCTCTATCAGCATAACTTATTCAGTGTATAGTGAGCGCCAAAATGAGCAAGTAAGTGACCCATCCACTCATCCATCCACCCGCCCATCCACTCATCCATCCACCCACCCATCCACTCATCTATCCATCATCCATCCATCCATTTTTACCAATTTTTTTATCGCAGTCAGGTTTATAACAGTTCGATAATAGCATTGCTCTTTGGATGTGGCGAATTACATGAAATTTAATGAAGTTGAAGATGGTGTGCTCCTTTTTTCAGGAGGAAACAATACACACGATGGAAATATGAATTGCTGTGGGCGATTGACGGGAATGTTCATTAGAATTGACATTACTCCCTCCTGACCAAATTCGCACAAATATTGAGCTACTACTTGCACCTGTTTGCTGTGTGTTCGGTTCTGTGGTGTACTGGTGAGAAATCTGGACTTTGAATCCAATGATCCCAGTTCAAATCTTTGTGGAACCTTGCTTTAATTTGCAAACACAAATGATTGATATGCTGAAGGATGCTTCGTTTAAATTTCTCGGAAAGCACGAATTGTAAAAACAATTTGTCAGCCAATTCAACTGCTATTACAATGCACATTGCTGAATGTCTGACACCAGATGCCTGCAACGTGAACGTTTTTCATATTTTCGCTATTCCTTAACGCCTCTGTTAAAAAAGGAAGCAGTTGGTATCATGCAAGAAATTGACTGGTGTTTGGCAATTATTGACTGTGTGTGTGGGCGGGGGGGGGGGGGGGGGGGGGGGTGTGGGAGGGGGGGAGGAATATGTGGGTGTGTGTGTGTGGGGGGGTGTATATGGATGTGTGTGGACCCACTGTGGCCTACTGGACCATTGAGGAAACGGGCATGGAGTCTACAGAAATAGGGCAAACAGATAAGGAAGTCATGGAACATTGGCAGATTAAGGAAGAGGTGGTACTGGCTGTCTTGAGACAATTCAAAGTGGATAAATCCCCAGGTCCAGACAGGGTACTCCCATGGACTTGAGGGAGGCAAGTAGTGAACTTGCAGGGGCCGTGGCAGTCATATTTAAAATGTCAGTATGCACGGGGGAAGTGCCAAATGATTACAGGGTGGCTCATGTTGTTCTATGTTTAAAAACGATTCTAAAAGAAATCCGGGAAATTATAGGCCAGTAAGTTTGACGTCAGTGGTGGACAAGTTATTGGAAGGTGTGATAAGGGACAGCATCTACAAATATTTGGATAGACAGGGACTCATTAGGGACAGTCAACATGGCTTTGTGCATGGTAGGTCATGCTTGATCAATCTGTTAGAGTTGTTCAAGGAAATTACTGAGAAAGTGATTGAAGGGAAGACAGTGAATGTTGTCTAACTGGATTTTAGCAAAGCTTTTGATAAGTTCCCTCATGGGAGGTTCGTTAGGAAGGTTCAGTCGCTAGATATACATGGGGAGGTAGTAAATTGGATAATACACTGGCTCAATGAAAGAAGCCAGAAAGTGGTTGTGGGAGATTGCTTCTCTGAGTGGAGACCTGTGACTATTGGTGTGCCACAGGGATCAGCGTTGGATCTGTTGTTGTTTGTCATCTATATCAATGATCTGGATGATCATCCAATGCAATAGTTTAATCGTTTTATTTTTCCTCACAGCCTTTAATTCCATTTGCCCCAAGTGCAAAATCTAGCCGCCTTTTGAATGCATTCAAAGTTTTGGCATCAACTACTTCCTGTGGCAATTAACTCCACAGGTTTACCAATCTTTTGAAAGATTCCGATCAAGTGTTGCAAGATTATATTACATTGCTCTCAGACACAGGTTTCATGACCTCCCTATTTGTTTGCCCTGCCACTTTCCTTAGTAAATACGGATGCATAAAAACATTTAATATCTCCCTCATTTCTTTTGGTTCCATACAAAGCTAACCACTCTGATCGTCAAGAGCACCAATTTTATCCCTTACTATCCTTTTTGTTCTTACCTGTAGAATCTCTTAGGATTATTCTTCACCTTGACTTCCAAAAAACCTCATGATTTCTTTTTGCCCTCCTGATTTCTTTCTTAAGTAGTTTCTTGCATTTTTTATACTCCTCAGGCATTTTATTTGTTCCTTGTTGCTTATACATGTCTCTCTTCTTCTTTATCCGATTTTCAATATCCTCAAGAACCAACGTTCATTTTTTTCTTATTCACTTCGCCTTGAATCCTGACAGGGACATATAAACTCTGCACTCTCAAAAGTTCTCCTTTGAAGGCCTCCCATTACCGATCACATCCTTGCCAGAGAACAGACTGTCCCAATCTACACTTTTTAGATCCTTTTTCATTTCTTCAAATTTAGCCTTTTTCGAGTTTAGAACCTCAACCCGAGGACCAGATCTACCTTTAACCATGATCAAATTGAAACTAATGGTGTTAAATCACTGGAACCAAATTGTTCCCCTACACACACTTATGTCACTTGTCCCAACTCATTTCCTAATAGGAGGTCTAATAATGCATCCTGTCCAGCTGTTATTTCTATATATTGATTTAGAATTCTTTTCCTGAACTCATTTTTTAAACTCTAACCTATCTAGACTTTTAGTAGTATGGGAGTCCCAATTTCTATGTGGAAAATTAAAATCCCCTGCAATGTAATCGTTTATTTTTCTCTCAGATTCTGATCCATTATTGGAACACTGCAGTCTATTGTTCTCAGACTCTGATCCAGTACATGAACGTTACATTCAATTAATCACAGATTCTCATCAATTTTGGGACATTGCAGTGTGGTGCTCTCAGATTCAGATTGAGTATTGGAATATTACAGGATATTGTTCTCAGATCTACAAAAAGAAATCCAGTATTGGAACATTACAGTCAATTGTTTGCTGATACTGATTCAGTCTATTGTTCTCAGATTCTGTTCAAGTATTGGCTCATTGCATTCCAAAGTTCTCAGATACTGATCGAGTATTGGAACAATGCCGTCTATTGTTCTCAGTTTCTGATCCATTATTGAATTACTGCAGTCTATTATTCTCAGATTCTGAACCAGTATCGAAACATTTCAGCCTATTATTCTCCGATGCTAATTCTTCTTTGAAGACAGCGGTCTACGCTTCTCAGATGCTGAATACATTATTGAAATATTGTGGTGTATTGTTCTCAGAATCTCATGCATTATTGGAATATTGCCGTATATTGGTCTCAGACTCCGATGCTGTATTTGATCATTACAGTATATTGTTCCCAGATTCAGATCCATTATCGCAACATTACAGTCTATTGTTCTCAGATTCGGGTCCATTATAGGAACTTTGTAGTCTATTGCTCTCTGTCCTGATCCACTATTGGAACATTGCAATATATTGTTTGCAGATTCTCATTCAGTATTGAAGCATTGCAGTCTCTTGTTCTCAGATTTTGATCCAATATTTGAATAGTACATTTTATTGTCCTCAGATTCTGATCCATTAGTTGAAAGTTACTGTCCATTATTCTCAGATTCTGATCATGTGTTGGAATATTACACTCCATTGTTCTCAGATACTGATCCAGTATTGGAAGATTGCAGTTTTTTTTTGTTCTCTGATTCTGATCCATTATTTGAACATTGCAGTCTATTGTTCTCAGATTCCAATTAAGTATTGGAACATTGCAGTTCCATCTGAAGCCTCAGGTTGTACTGTACATAACACTGAGAGATAGTTCTATCTGAAACATCAGATTGTACTGTACGTAACACTGACAGATCTATCTAAAGCCTCAGATTTTACTGTATATAACATCCTAAACCTCTTGCAAAGACTGTACTGTACGTAACACTGAGAGATAGTTCTAACCAATGACTAGAGCTCAGACTATATTGTGTGTAATGCTAAGAGATTGATTTGTATGAAGTTCCTCACTAAGGGTATTCAGTACATGAGCTATAGATAAGATCTGCTATAGCCTCGATTTAGCAGACTATGTCAACCCTAATTAATATTAACTTCATCTGAAACCCACAACCCTGATAACCATAAGGCAGTAAGATACAGGAGCAGAATTAGGACATTAAGCCCATCGAGCTGGCTCCACATTCAAGCATGACTGAGAAGTTTCCCAAACCCATTCTCCCGTTTTCTCCCCGTAGCCTTTGATCCCTTTATCAGTCAAGAACCTATCTACCTTTTTCTTAAATACGTTCAGAGATTTGACCTCTACATCTTGTGTAGCAATGAATTCCACAGACTTGCCACTCCCTGACTGAAGAAATTCCCCCTCATCACAATTCTAAAGTAAGTAAACTTCACAACAGCTGGTTAAAGTCCTACAGGTTCATTTGAAGTCACAAGCTTTTGGAACACAGCTTCTTCATCAGGTGAGTGGACAACTAGTGTTCTGAGACTTTTTACTGTGTCCACACCAGTCCCACGCCGGCATCTTCACATGTCAGTTCCAAAGGGTAAACCCTCTCCTCTGAGTCTCTGTTCTCATTCCTCATCTCTCCTGTTATTGGGAACATCTTCCTCAAGTGCACTCTACCCAGACCTTTCATTATTCTAAAAGTTTCAATGACTTTCTCCTCCTCATCCTTCCAAACTCCATCAAGTACAGACACAGAGTCCTTAGACACTCCTCATGTGTCAAGTCTCTCATTCGCCGGATCATTCTTGTGAACATCCTCTGGATCCTGTCCAAGGCCAGCACACCCTTCCTCAATACGGGGCCGAATGTGGTCTGACCAGAGAATTATTAAATCTCAGCAGTACATCCCTGCTTTTATACTCTAGCCGTCTCAAAATGAACACTAGCAGAGGTTATATCGAATGAATATTGGAAATTGTACAGTCTGACCCGCCATTATTTTCAAATTTCCATACCTCCTTACTCTCAACACCCCATCTGAGCTTTAAGAATTCTACTTTGGGTGTAAAAAAGTATTGGATTCAAAGGGGTTAAGTGAAGCTGTTTGTTTCGTGACTGTAATTGATTTGAGTCTCCATGGATCTGATTAATGTACCTGGAGGGATTTCCCTCTTCTACTAATAAGGGATTCCGTTCAATGTGTTGTCCCATTGAGTTAACGAGAGCAACAGCTCCGACAGTAACAGAGATCAACGGCTGCGGAGTGAGAGGGAGGGAGAGGAGAGATCAGAAACTGAAACAATGGATGGGAATCTTCTAACAATGGATAAGAATCTGGGAGAAATAGATTGGAATGTTCCAACGATGGATCAGAATTTGGGAACAATCAACTGAAACATTTGAACAATGGATCAGAATCTGGGAACAATGAATTGGAATCTTCCAACAATCGATCAGAATCTGGGAACAACGGAGTGGAATGTTCCAACAATGGATCAGAACTTGGAAAATGTTCCACCCAAGGACAGGAGTTTATTCATGTGGATTTCTTTCTATACGGCAGATGATTGGTTGATAACATCAGTTGATCGGATTGAATATCTACTGAAAGTGATTCAATGTTTTTACTATCCCCTCCTGGCGATTATTGGTATCCCGGGTAAGTCCCTGGCTAGAATTCTACTGGCCAACGGCCGTGGGGTTCGGAGCAGGCGAGGGACGGAGCATGGGAAGGTCTGTTGAACATGGGTGAAACTTTGCAGCTTCGGGAAGAGTAAAGCTGTATTATCCGGTCCCCTGTGTCCTGTTCCTAATTCTAGAAAGGCTGTTTAACTGTATTGATTTGTTTGTGATTTAATGTACTCAGTTCGTTGCTCTTGTTGTTTTTGTTGAATCTCTGTATCTAGTTGTTATTTTTTTTCAGCAACGGAAAATTGTCTCAGAACCTATGCGCCATGACGTCTTCTGTGTGTTGTGACCTTCCATAGACATCTGACCTCCAACACTATTCCCTCATGAGTAAAAGATTGAGGCAGAACTCTTTTTACCCTCTACGTATAACACCAGTTCACTGCTAATCATCCACCCAGTTACCAGGCCTCAGAATCCATTTTAATGGTCATATCTGCACAGCAAGATCTTACAGATGGAGAATATAGAACGTAGAACTGTACAGCACTGTACAGACCCTTCGGCCCTCAATGTTGTGCCGAGCTATGTCCAAACACTGATCAAGCTATGCCATGCCCTAACATTCTGGCATATTCCCTGTGTCCATCTAATAATGTTTGGAAGTTCCTAAAGTGTCCAACTCCATTATCACAGCAGGCAGTGCATTCCACACCCCAAACACTCTCTGAGTAAAGATTCTGAGTAAAGAATCTACCTGGGACATATTGCCTATATCTCTCACCATGAACCTTATAGTTATGCCCTACGAATACCAGCTGCATCCACCCGAGGAAAAAGTCGTTGCACATCCACGCTATCTACCCTCTCATCATCTTATAAACTTCTATTAAATCGCCTCTCATCCTTTCCTGCTCAAAAGAGAAAAGCACCAGCTCCCTCAACCTTCCCTCATAAGACCCAAGACATCATCATCACCATATCCATGGTAGAGAAATGATCGGAAAACAATCTGAGGACAGAATTAATCTCCACTTCGAGAGGTAAGTACTTATGAATATTAGTCAGCATGGCTTTGTCTGACAATGTGCTGGAATATATTGAGGAGGTGACTGTATGAGTAGATGAGGGAAGTTCAGTCATGTAGTCTATATGGACTTCAGAAAAGCTTTTAACAAATTCGGCACGGGAGACTGAACAAGGAAGTGATATCCGATTGGAACCGGTGCAACTTGGTAAATAACATTCACAGTTGGCTGAGTGGCATGAAACAGAGGGTAATGGTCGAAGGTTGCTTTTCTGACCGCAAGCCTATGTCCAGTGGGGTTGCACAGGGATCGATGCTGGGTTCCTTGCTGTTTGTTGTGTACTGCGATGGTCTAGACTTGAATGTGTGAGGTATGATCAATAAGTTCACAGATGGTACAAAGATTGATTGAAGAGGAAAGCCTTAGATTACAAGAATCATAGAATCACAGTGCAGAAGGAGTGCAGTGCTAGCCACATGCAACCGTGCTGAGGAAATTGAAAAGCTCGGCAAATGTAACTTACATCTGAAAAATGTCAGGTGATGCATTTGGGACAACTATCAGGACAAGGAAACACAGTGTGTCCAGTCGAGTGTGGGGAACTGCAGGGGACTGGAATGAATTTGGGGTGCATTTATGCAGATTTCTAAAAGCAGTAAGACTGGTAGATGAGGTGGTTAAGACGACATGTAGGATATTTCCCTTTAGCAGCGGCAGCATAGAATATACGACGGTGGAGAAGAGATTCACCAGGATGCGGCCTGAGCTGGAGAGTATCAGCTATGAGGAGAGACTGGTTAGGTTGGGATCTTTTACCTTAGAGCAGAGACGGCTGCAGGGGGAGCGGGTGTAGTGTGTGGTGGTGAGGAGCACTTTCAAATGGGTGAGGGGAGAGGGAAGCTGAGTGATACGTACAAAATTTGTGGCACATAGAGAGGAAGAAAACTTTTCCCCTTTAGGAGAGGTTTGAAAAGCCAGAGGGGCATGGTAAAGGACAGATTTCTGTGTGGATCTGAAGAAAAATGTTTCCATCCACAAAGTGATGAGATCTGCAGCTCAGGGCCTGAAGCAATGGTAGAAGCTGGAACAACCACAAGAAGCATTTAGATCAGCAATTCAAACGCCAGAACAGACAAGGCTGTGAATCCAATGCTGGAAAATGGGTTTCGATTGCATAGGTCAGATCAGGCATAATGGGCCAAAGGACCCCATTTTTGTGCTGTTAAAACTCGATGACTGTTAGACTATTCTCTGTAGTGGTCCATCACTTGCAGCTTTCACAGTGCTGACTGGGACACCAATAACATAACAAACCTATGTGTTTGAGAATGCACAATTGCAGCCAGCAGTGAGCTTCCTGGTCTGAGAGAGGCATCTGTCAGCTATCTGCTGTTGCACTCGCTTCAACATAACAGCTGCCCCCAGGTAGTCTGGGGATCACAGCTCTTTGTGAGCAGCCCCTGACCGAATATTGCCACCACTTGCCACTTGGACCTATCACCACCCCCCCTTCCCCCACATCAATTGCACGCAGAGAGCCGAGAGACCCTCTTCCTCCCAACTGCACATGCAGAGAGGCAGCGAGGTCCCCGCCTTATCCACTGTGCATGCAGAGCTGCAGAGGGACACCCATCCCTGCCTCACCTATCGTGTGCAGGTTGGCTGTAAGACTCCTCTCTTCATCAATCTCATGCAGACCAAAAGCGGGCCTGCACTCCCGACTTCAACACTTAACGGAAAGTTTCTGAGGAACGTAAAAGAACACAAAGTACTTGGGGTTCACATCCACAGATATCTGAAGGTTGCCACTCAAGTGGACAGAACTATGAAGAAGCTTATAGTGTGTTAGCGTTTATTAACAGGGGTTTGAGTTTAAGGGCCGTGGGATTATGTTGCAGCTACACATAACCTTTGTGAGACCACATTTGGAATATTGTGTTCAGTTCTGGTCACCTCACTATTAGAAGAATTGTCTCATTGTAGAGGCTGGAGAGGATCTTTACCAGGATGCTGCCTGGTTTGGAGGGTATGTCTTATGAGGAAAGGTCGAGGGAGTTGGGGCTTTTCAATTTAGAGTGGAGGAGTATGAGAGGCAACTTAATAGAGGTTTATAAGGTGATGAGGGGTAGGTAGAGATAGTGGACGTGCAGAGAGTATTTCCTCAGATGGATGTAGCTGTTATTAGGGGACATACTATAACATTCATAATGGGAGATATAGAAGGAATACCCAAGGTAGATTCTTCAATCAGAGAGTGGATGGGGTGTGGAATGCACTGCCTGTTGTGATAGTGGAGTCGGACACTTTAAGAACTTTCAAGCGGTTATTGGATAGGCACATGGAGCACACCAGAATGATAGGGAGTGGGATAGCTTGATCTTGGAACTGGACATAGCTTGGAACAACATCGAGGGCTGAAGGGCCTGTACTGTGCTGTACTCTTGTATGTTTGATGTTCTAAATCCAGTTTCTCACATCTCCCCAATGTCCACATTGAGCCTTGTAAATCATTCTCGATCACAGCCATCGCATGTACAACATTAACCTGCACAAATTCATTGTTAATGTCAGGGCAGTTGACTTGTGAAAGGCCGATTTGATTTGGTTTGAATTGATTTGGTTTATTATTCCACAAAGAATAATTATGTGATCCAAGCCTGGAATCAAACTCAGGTCCCTGCGAGACAACAGTGCTAGCCATTCTACTACCATGCAGCTTCTTCTCTGCTGCCATCAGAAGTTTGAATTGACCCACATCACATTTAGATGATCTTTTATTACACCCTAGCTATGATTGCAGCATTACACTCTGCACTCTTTCCTTCTCTATGTACAGAGTTACAGTGTTACAGAGTTCACTGCAGAGCCAGGGAGATAGTGCCTGTGGACCCGTTGGGGAGGTAGGTGGACTGTAGTGTATCCCGGCAATCTGGGCGGCCGGAATTGATTCATACCATGACTAACCTTTTGAGGCATTTCATAACATTGGATATACAGTGAAAACCATTGTTACTTGGGTGTCACACAGCCAAAGCATAGTGCATCCTATGAGTCTGTTGGTACACGTCTTCACACTTTCCTGTCACACTTCGAAAGATGTGCTGTTCTTTTTTAAGTGATATGTATACTTTTTTTATTTTAACCCATTCTCAGTCTAAATGGTAATTCCTTCCCCTGAATCATGTCTAATTTTATTCTGTATTTCCCTTCGTGACAGTGAATATAATCACGATTGTGACACTGATGAGCAGAAACTGTGGTCTATCCAAATGTGTCACTCGTTATCTGGTGGCCATGTCAGTGGGGGATCTGCTGGTCGTTATCCTCGACCTGATATTGAGACACATTCCCATTGTCTACAAGGAACAATTTTCTTTCGTGCCCTCGGTCCCCGTGTGTAACATCCACGCTGTCCTGCTTTATGCAGCCACTGACTGTTCTGTCTGGTTCACCGTCACTTTCACCTTTGATCGATTTGTGGCCATTTGCTGCCCCAAACTGAAAAGTAAATATTGCACTGAAAAATCAGCGGCTATGGTTCTGGGAACAGTGACGGTGCTGAGCTGTTTAAAGAATGTTCTGTGGTATTTTATGTTTTTAAATGGATATCGGCTGGTGAACGACCCCTGGTTTTGTGATTTCACAATTGGTGTTGTGTTTTCTCCAATCTGGTTAACAATCGAGATCCTCCATCACATTCTAACCCCGTGTGTCCCATTCGTCCTGATTCTGGTGCTCAATGCTTTCACTGTCAGACACATTTTAGTGAGCAGCAGAGCCCGCAGGAGACTCCGAGCACACAGCAGTGGGGAGAATGCCAGAGACCCAGAGATGGAGAGTCGTAGGAAATCCATCATTTTACTGTTTGTTATCTCAGCCAATTTCATCCTCTTATGGTCGATGTTAATGGTGTATTCTATATGGAAACAAATGGTTTTTTTGGGCTATCCTTCGGTAGCATTTGATCTTTTTGTAATGGAATTGGGGTTCATGCTTCAACTCACAAGTTGCTGCACAAACACTGCCGTTTATGCTGTCACACAGACTCAATTCAGACAGCAGCTAAGCAATCTACTGAAATATCCCCTTACTGCCATTCTTCACCTCATTTCCCCCTGAGAGGAAACTATAACCACAAGACACATGACTTTTTTCCATTTGGACATTCAGACTGTAAATCACCAAACAACCTCACACATACAGAAAGAAGTGGCAGACACACAGAGAGAGGAGCAAGGATAGCAAAGGTGAGAGTGATACAGTGAGATAGATTGTAAGAGAGAAGAAATGATATGAAGACATGGAGAGCAACAGAAATTGAAAGAATTCCAAACAAGCACAGGAAAGAAACAGATAGAGAGACAGAGAGAACGAGCAGAGAGAGAGAGAGAGAAGAGAGAGAGACTCTCACACAGCGAGAGAGACACGGATAGAAAGTAGGGAAAACAGTGAAGGGCACATGCAGGAAATGAGAAAGAGTGATAGAGAAGACAGATTGGAGGATGTAATAAGGGATGGAGACAATGACGAAGAGGAAACAGGAGACAAAAAGTGAGATAGAGGGAAATAGCTAGAGACAGAGAGAAATAGATATAGAGAAGGGAATATGAGGGAATGGATATCTGTGAGACTAAAGAGTACAATAGGCTCAGTGAGATCAAAAGACAGAGTGAGGTAGAGAGAGCAAGAGGGACAGACCGACAAATAAGTAAAAGGGGGAACAAAGATGGAGAGGGAAAGGGAGATTGACACAAAGCGGGAGAAAGGAAGTGAGACTGAGAGGAGGTAGGAGTGACAAAGGAACAGGGTACAGACAGGGAGACTGGGGAAGAGGCAGAAAGACAGAAAGAGGAACATAGAGAGAGAGAGACAGAGGCATAGAGAGACACAAAGAAAGAGAGATAGAGAGACATGTTTAATGGCTTTAATGATAACAATTACCTGGAGTTATTGGAATATAAGCTCCCTGATGGAGGCAGTTAATGCTGTCCAATCCGGGAGCCCTACAGACGTACGCAATATGGTGTGTCTAAGTTACTGGAACTCAGGATGTATACACTCAAGGTGTCGATTTAATAGACTGGTGGTTTAATCATAGATTATTAATACAGAAAGACAGCTAATGCTCTGGGCACCTGGGTTCCAATCCCGTCATGGCAGATCATGGAATTTGAATAAATATAGATGGAATTCAGAATCAGCTGATGATCAAAAAAAATTGTCAATTTTCCCCAAAAAAAAACACATCTGGTTCACTAATGTCTCAGGGAAGGAAATCTGTGGTCCTTACATGGTCAGGGCAAAATGTGACTCCAGGGCTACAACAATGTGGTTGACAATTAAATTCCCTCTGAACATGGGCAACTAAGAGGCCGAATTATTTAGGCTGATGCCTTGAGTTGGCTACGATTAACAGACCCCCAGTGGAAGAGACAGGAATCATGAACTTTTTGAAATCTCTCCCGTGGCTGCCAATAGTACTCAGCTGTGGATACAAAATTACCCAGTCCTCAATAAATTGAAGAAGCTAGTGCTGATGGGGGAATCCAGAAAGCTGCTACAACCTGAAGTACATCCATATTGGAGTGGAAGAGAGCAGTTGACCGTGGAAGAAGACATATTCCTGTGGGGTTCAAGAGCGTCATCCTGGGTCAGATTACCATTCCACCCTGGCTGAACTCTATCACGGCCACCCAAGAGTGGCAAACTGAAGATCCACCAAATTGCCATGCCAGTATCGACTAGACATTACCGTTCAGAAAGTGACATGAGACCAAAAGAAGCAGCTGATTGTTGAGTAAATCCTTGGAAGGGAAACTGATGGAATTTTATGAATAGCTGCCACTGATGTCATAGCTTAAGGAAGGATTCTTGATGTTGTTAATGTTCTGGGTATGAATCCCGTCACTGCAGCTCATGGAATTTGAACTGAATAAAAATTGTCTGGAGTTAAAAATCTACTGATGACCATAAAACCATATATGATTGTCAAAAGAACCAGTTTCGTTCACTAATGTCCTTTAGGGAAGGGAATCTGCCAGGGGGATGGGAATAAAGCAAAGATGAATTAACTGCAGTGAACTAGAGAACAGGGCCATAAGACTCAGAGAAAGAGCAGGAACAGTGTGGTTGCTAATCAAAGAGAGTCTGGCAGACTGAAGTGCATTTGTTTTAATACAAGAAGTGTAACAGGTTAGGCAGATGGACTTAGAGCTTGGATTTGTACTTAGAACTAAGATGTTGTAACTCTTATCTTTGATTAAGGGAAGGAGAGGAATGGCAGCTTAACGTACAAGGATACAGATGTTTCAAGAAGGATAGACAGGGGTGTAACAGGAGAGGGGCATTTTCTTGATTGCTACGGACAATATCACAGCAATATGAACAGAGGGATCTTGGAGTATATGTGCATAGATCCCTGAAAGTTGACAATCAAGTCGATAAGGTTGTTAAGAAGGCATACGGAGTCTTGGATTTTATTGGTAGGGGGATTGAATTTCGGAGCCGCAAAGTCATGTTGCAACTGTACAAAACTCTTGTGCGGCCGCACTTGGAGTATTGTGTGCAGTTCTGGTCCCTACATTATAAGAAAGATGTGAAGGCATTGGAGAGGGTGCAGAGGAGGTTTACCAGGATGTTGCCTGGTATGGGGGGCAGGTCTTATGAGGAGAGGCTGAGGGATAGGGTGGACAGTGATAGCCTTTTTCCTCGGATGGAGAAAGCTAGCACGAGGGGACATAGCTTTAAATTAAGGGGTGGTAGTTATAGGACGGATGTCAGAGGTAGGTTCTTTACCCAGAGGGTGGTAAGGGTATGGAATGCCCTGCCTACTGCAGTTGTAGATGCGCCAAGTTCGGGGGCGTTTAAGAGGTCAGTGGATAGGTTTATGGATGAAAAGGGAATCGTTTAGGTTAGAGGGTCATTGCTTTTTCTTAATTGGTCGGCGCAACATCGAGGGCCAAAGGGGCTGTTCTTCGCTGTAGTGTTCTATGTTCTGCAGGAGGCCTACACCTACTGTACTTCCGAGGGCTCATACAAAGAGGCAATATGGGTAAAGCTCAGGAATAGGAAGGGTGTAGTCACAATAGATTGACTATTGGCCTCCCAACAACCAGCGGGAGATAGCGGAACAGATAGAGATTTTGACAGGCTGTTAAAGTAACAGGGTTGTTGTTGTTGTTGGAGATTTAACTTCCCCAAAATTGACTTGGATTCATTTTGTGCTCAGTGCATGGGTTGGGCAGAGTTTGTAAGTAGCAGCCAGGAGGGCTTCTTGAAATATTATATAGATAGTCCAACTAGGGAAATAGCTGTACTGGACCTGATATTGGGGAATCAGCCTGGCCAATGGTCGACATTTCAGTAGGGGAGCAGATAGAGAACAGTGGCCACAACTCAGTAAGCTTTAAGATATAGATGTTTAAAGATAAATGTAGTCCACAAGTGAAGATCCTAAATAGGGGGAAAGCTAATTACAACAATATTAGGCAGGAACTGAAGTATGTAGATTGGGACCAGATGTTTGAGGGCAAATCAACATCTGGCACATGGGAGGCTTTCAAATGTAAGTTGATCGGAATTCAGGACTAGCATAAACCTGTAAAGATGAAGGATAGTCATGGCAAATTTCGGGAACATTGTATAACAAGAACTATTTTGAGCCTAGTCAAAGAAAAGATGGAAGAATTTGTCTAGTCTAGGAAGACACAGAACAATTATGGAATACAAGGAAATTAAAAAGAAACTTAAGCAAAGATTAAGGAGGGCTAAAAGGGGTCACGAAAATTTTTTGGCCGCAGAATGGAGGAAAATCCCAAGGCGTTTTAAACATATACAAAGGGCAAGAGGTTAGCCAGGGAGAGGGTTGACACACTCGAGGACAGGTGAGGGATTCTACATGTGGAACCATGTAAATGGTGAGGTATTAAATATTTTACATTGGTATTCACTAAAGAGAATGACTTAGTGCACGATGAATCTGGGCAATCTGGGAATTGATGTGTAAACAGTTTGAGTCATGTTGAGATGAAAATGGAGGAGATATTGGTGTTCTTGAGAAACATTAAAGTAGACAAGTCCCCAGAGCCTGATGTAATATACTGCAGAATACTGAGAGCGGCACGGATGAAATTGCTGGGACCTTGAGAGAAATCTTTGTATCATCCCTGGCTATAGGGGAGGAGAACGAGAATTGGAGAACAGCTGATTTTTGTTCAGGAAGAATAGCAACCATAATCCAGGTAAGAACAGGTCAGTGAGCTTACGTCAATGGTCGGGACAATATTTAGAGAATTGTTCGAAACGGAAGTTAATTCAACTTGGAACTAAGTGGATGTATTACTGAGAGGCAATATGACTTTTTTTGAAGACCAGATCGTGTGTCAATAACGTGATCGAGTTTTTCGAGGAAGTGACGAAAATGATTGATGAGGATAGGGCAATGGATATTATCTACATGAACTCCAATAAACCCTCTCACAGAGTCTCTTATGGCAGACTGGTACAGAAGGTGCAGTAAAGTGATGTCAGAAGTCAACTGGCTGGGTGGTTGAAGAACGGGCTCTGTCATAGAAAACAGAGTGTAGCAAAGTGTGTTTCTGAATGTTGTGATGTGGCTCAGGGATCGGTCCTGGTCGCTTTGTTGTTTGCCATACATATTATAAATGATTTGAAGGAAATTGGGGTATCGGTTTGGAGATAATCGGCACACGGGGGGAAAAGTTGGAAAGCAGAGTATTCTGATTTAAGGTAAATGGTGACAGTGGCAAAAATAAGGAATTTGTTGAATTGATGAGTAATTTGCATATTTAATATATTGCACAGGAAAGCTACATGATTAGCTTTGTTCAGCAGAATGTGAAGAGAAAAATGGGAATGATGAAAACGCTATGAAAGGAAATATAGACTCCGAGGGACTTGAGTGAATATGGGTATAAATCATTCATGATACAAGACAGGTTGAGACAGCGGCAAGCAAAAAATGTGAATATTTTTTGTCTATTGGGAAAAATAATACAGCAGCAAGGAAGTTGTGCTAAATTTGCAGAAAACATTTGGAAAATCATTAACCGAAAAATATGGTCCAATTTTCGGCACCGAAAGTAAGGCAGCATGTAAAGTCAATAGGCTGGATGTAATAATTCCAGAGATCAGAAACTTCAGTGACAAAAATATCATGGAGAGGTTCGGACTAATTTCCTTGACAGGAAGTTACTGATGTGACTTTAATGAGGCATTCAAAATCTTGAGGTGTCTTGACAGAATAGATAGAGAGAAACTGTTCAATGGCAGAAGGAAATTGACATAGAGGGCACGAGTTGCAATAACTTGGTGGAAGAAACATGGAGACATCACGGAAAACATTTTCAGAGTGATGCAGGTCTAGAATGTGCTGTTTGAGAGTGTGGTGCAGGCAGCGCAAATTAATGGTTTCAAAATGGGATTGGATAATTGTCTGAAAACGAATGAAATGCGAGACTGCGGGATACAAAGTGTTATTGGATGAATTGCTCCTTTAAAGGGCCAACACACGCATGACGCTTCAAAATGGTCTTCTTCTCTGCTGTAAATGTTTTATCGAATTTGAAAAGAGGCAGTGGCATAGTGGTAATATCGCTGCGAGAGTAATTCCGAGGGTAGGCAAATTTCTCAAGATATGTATTCGAATCCAACCACAAAAGGTTTTAAAATGCAATTACAATTTTGAATTTGAAAGTCGTTTCCGTAATTGAGGCCATGAAAAGGAATATAACAGATTCCCTAATGCCCTGGAGAAAAGGAAACCTTTCATCATTCCCCAGTTTGGCCCACAAGCGACTCCAGTTGCACACGTGTTTGGCGATTACCTGCCTTCTATGATCATCTGGAAGACCAGTAAATTCAGTGTATTAGTGATTGCCAATATATGCTGGTCTTACCAGCTGGGTATACAGCCCATGACAGAATAAGAAACAGCAGCTGAAATCGGCATTTCCCAACACCTGCAATAGCAAAGCTAGTCCAGGAGATGGCAGTGAAATAGTGTTTTTGGCTCGACACGATCCAGATGATCGTCTCAGTTATTTCTGTAATAGACTCAGTCTTTGGCCATCTTAAACGTGACTCAGTTTGTATGACACGCAATCATATTTCTGGTTATATGACAATAATTCTCAGTTGATTCTGTGCTCAGCAAAAACCCAGTTGCACCAAGCCTCATTTGACATTACATCATTCAGTCTGGCGGTTATGACAGCAAGGAATTCATTCTCGGCTAATGACATGAAACTCCTTATCTCCGCTGTTACTTCACTAGACTCTCTCTCCTGATAAAGCACCAGGACATGTTACTGTTTGCATTACCCGAGGCTCAGTCTCAGTTATTACATTGCTGGAACGTGCCACGTATAAGGAAACATTGACAATATTTCAATCATTGCTGCACTAGTCCACCTCCCTGTTTATATCGAATAATATCCTGTATCTAATTATTATTCGATTTCATGATTTATTTATTGCTGCAATTATCCCTGTCAATGCTTATATCAATCTAAAGGCTTGGTTTGGATTTACTGCATCGGCTTTGTCTCAGTTTATATTGTACAATGGCCAGAATCAGACAAAATCACACTAGGTGACAGTTTTATTGCGCTAGATGCTCTCTTCTTTATTAATGCGCCAAACCATATCTTAATACATTTACACATTATCCTTTCTCATTTATTGCTTTACTCTGCATTGCTTCACTTTTTACTCCACTGGGCCACATCTTGTTTATTTCACACTACATCATGTTTCCATTTCCTGTTAGCGGTGACCAGGCTGGAACCAGTATCAGTTTAAATTACAGTGCACACTGTCTCTGCATATATTAGAATAGACTATGTCTTCGTCAAAAGTGAACATGGCATTCTCTGTTTATATGAGAAAACACCACGCTGGTTAGTAATATACTGTATACACTCCCTCAGTAATGACTGACCTGGACCCAGTCTGCATTCATAATAGTACAGGCGCTGTATCGATATCTGGTGCATTCAACTCTGTCTCTGTATTATTGCAGAAAACCCGTCCCTCGTTTATATTACAATATGCCATATTAGCTGGTTTGACCATGCAAAATTCCTTAGAAAATGTGGATTAGTCATGTTAAATGTGTGGGGCTAACGGGATAGGGCAGAGAGGAGGACCTGCGAGAGATGCAGACTCGGTGGGCCAGATGACCTTTTATTCTGAACTGTAGAAATACTATGGTTCTATGTCTAAGAAATATCATAGACGTTTGCGTCCTTATTTATTTTAAATATTCTATTTTCTAATAACCTCCTTTAGAGAAATTATCTCCTGAAGCAATTTCCCTCCAGTTGCCTAATGTTAACCTTCAGCCCATCCCTGCCTTCCATGAATGCATGAAATCACGAAACAGTTCATGTATTTCAACTGAAGATCGCTTAATAGATAAATATTTATTGACAACCATTCTTTTGTCTATACTTATATACAACATGATTTCAGCCTCACTATTTTGTTCTCGGCATTGACTTATCTCTCTTTAGAGATCTATTGGAAAATAGATAAATCACATCTCGAATGATGAGGAAATTGATCTTCTCACTGACTCAATGAACTTCCTATATACGACTCAGTTATGCGCTGATTTGTGAAAACGATGGCGAAAATGACCGTTGATATATGGCCAACAGGCCATCATTACACCTGTAATTCTCAGCCTTCTTATTCCTATTGATGCAAAGGATTGAAACATCTCCTACTCTTCAGAGAAAGAGCAATATTCCTGTTTAACCGTTACATTCCCCAATTCCATGGTAACCATTCTAAATATTTTCTACTCTGCATAGGTTGTACAATTTCGGTAATACGATGAATCAGGATCAGGTGTATATGAAGGGTGACTATACCTTATGTGATATAAACAGTGATATTGCCTGGTGGACATGGACTGCAGCGATACAAGATAGCAGCTCATCACCACATTGTCAGGGACAATTAGAGAAGGGCAACAGATGTCAGTGTTGCCCATATCTTATAAATGATTAAAAGTTTTGCAGTAACAACAGAGACAGAATCTAATCTAATATAGACAGATGTGCGAGCACAATGATGACATAAGCTGACTGGGCGAGTCATGTAAACCAATATATGGGAACTCTTGAGTAAGAGAGACAGACTATGATATATTTAAATAAACAGTTTTTGTGCGTGTGATAATTCTAGAAAAAAGTAATTTGTCCAGTAATAACCGGCAAGTGTCAACAAAAGAACAAAGAACAAAGAACAACACAGCACCGGAAACAGGCCCTTCGTCCCAACGAGCCCGCGCCGCCGTCCAAACGTCTTAATGACATATAGAGACCAATTTGTTACCCAATCAGCCTAAGAGCACATTTTTGGGATGTGGGAGGAAACCGGAGCACCCAGAGAAAACCCACGCAACCACGGGAAGAACGCGCAAACTCCCGCAGACACAGGCCCAAATCCATGTGTCTGCACAGCAACAGCGATAGTCCCTGAGCTGTCATGGTGCCTATCAGATGGTCCAGTTTAAGCATACACTAACGACGTGAAGCACTAGGCCACTCCTGAAGCAACATCCAAGAGCAGCTCTCGCACGACCTGCCGCATGCATGCCCTTGTTGGTCAACAAGGTGGATCGAACATCCTGTGGAAACAAATAGGGTATTTAAACAGTCCTACTACATCCCGCTATCTGCAGACCGCTCATGTGGCTGTCCAAGAGACCCTTAAACAACCCTAGCGTGCCTGCTCCCACCTCCTTACTCGGTAGTGCATTCCACACCCCCACTACCCTTTGTGTGAAAAACTGCCCTCTAATATTCATCTTATACATAGCCCCCCTCACCCTAAGGCCGTGACCCCTTGCAGCAAAATCAGATACAGATTCTAATTCAGGACGAATTGGGTATCGGTTTTCAAAAATAATCATAGCGAATTAGAACATTATAATTTGAATGATTGGCTCCAGTGTATCACTGACAGAGACAGCTGGGCCTGAAATCAGACTGGGGCCTGATATAAAGAAAATTCCTGGGGTCTTGACGCAGGTTTCTTTATCATGACGAGTGACGCAGGGATTTGTGTGCCAAACACGGATTGGAAATCCTATGAAAATCGCAGAAGTGACTGATTCCACCTGAATAAGAGCTGTTAGTCCCGGGGGAGGGGAGGAAGTGGGTGGTGGGGTGGGTGATTGGCGGGGGAGGGGGCGGGAGATCGATCATGGCGGACCCCGTAAAGTTCTGTTATGTGACGTAACAATGGTGAATCTATCAGGGGAACAAAAGAAAACAATCTGTTTCTTCTCATACTTGCAGGAGGTTCCACATTTAGAGACAGAATTAGGACTTAATATGAAACACTTCATCGGATAAAAAAAAGTACAATAAATATTAAGGGTAACTGTGTTTTTTCCTGGACAGTTTCGATCCAATGCTCATTTGTTCAAAGTGATGGCTTGTAAATTAAATTGAATTTCGGAATGGCTCCTGGCAATTACACACACACACACACAAACACACACACACACACACACACACACACACACACACACACACACACACACACAATTGTTGTCAAAAGATATTAGCACAAGACGACAGCTGTAAAAAAAGATTGTATTTTATTCAATCTTAATGAAGGATAGGGAGAGACACAAAACGAATGCTAGGACAATTATATATACGAACCATCAAAATGGTCCCATTCTCAAATTTTAACCTCATGAAGGGTATATCTAACTTATTTTCCAAAGTCACTGTGAAATCAGGTTCGATCAGCCTTTCAAACTGTTCATTCTACTTCATAACAACTCTTGCGTAAAATTAAATGATCCCATTTCTGTCTTTCTGCTCAACAAAATAAATCTGTTCCCACGGGTTGCTGACCGTCCTCCCAATTGAAATATTCTCTCTTTAATTAACCACTCACAGCTTCACGATTTTGAATACTAATAAAAATGTTCGAAAGACTGACAAGGAGATTGACAGCGACACCGGGACGGTTAGGAGAAAGAAAAACGGGGTGCTGATAAAAGCTGAGGGACAAAAAAACAAATTGAAGATTAAGAGAAAATGATTTCCCTTCCTTCACGGAACCGGGGGAGCTCAGTGAATAACCTACTGACCATCCAGTTATGTCCGGGAATGGAAACTCTGGACAGATCACATCATTTGTAAGTGTCACCGCAATGTGATCTGTGTGACTCTGCCCTGACTCTGTGGACAGATATAGGCCGCACTGACAGATGTTCTCACCAGATTGGGGTCTCTGGGTTTATTTTCTGCTCAGAAGTGAGATGTGCAGTTTGGAACCAGCAGCATGAAACAGGAAGTTGTGTTACCTGAGATTGAAACAACCGGGTCCAGTTTGATGTTATCACCTTGAACAGTCTTCCTGCCTGTGAGGGTGAACTCACTCTGAAAACATCAAGAACATTCACACAGATTGCTGCCGGTCTCAGCATTACATTCACCTCCATTCCCATTGTAAGGAATCAAGAAAATGATCATGTTTGGGGTTTACATAGATTGATTGAAGGGGCGATGGACTGAAATTATCAGTAATAAGAGATAAGAGGGAAAATTAGAGCATTTTTTTTTCTTCAGAGGTGTTCTAAAATAGAAACTTTCAATGTTTTATCTGTTGTGTGGCAGAAATCGAGAAGAGAGATTATGTGAGTAGACTGGCCTGTTTCCGGCACTGAATTTCCCTCTGATGAGACTTTTTGCTTCATCTTTTCAGTCACAAAGTGCCTTAAGCAAAAAAAAACTTTGGCTCCTAGATACTTGTTTAAGTGATTTAATGGATACAGACAGATCAAAGAAAAGTTATCTGTTTTAGTTGCAGTCTGAGACAGAGAAAGAGAGGAGAGAAATTCAGTGAGGCATTTGAGAGATGCATTGCCTTGGCAGCGGAATGGCCAGCTGTACATCACATTCAAGGGAGTCCAGGGCAATTCATTGACTTTGGGTAATGACTGAGACGTAGAATATGCAACTGATTACTGAATAAGTTACCCATAGCATGTTTAAACGTAATTTCCGTTATTTGCACAATGGTTAGCACTGATACCTCACAGAGTTACTGACACATGTCCTATTTGTTTTGAAAAAACTAAGCATAAATAAAGTATGGACTTGTGTATTGTAATCAGAGGGATGGTGCAGGTAATTCATAATTAATAAAGCAGTGTCTTCGGTATACTGGCCCGCTTGCCAGTGGATAATATTTCTTTTTCTTAATGAGTAAAACATTCCGTTTTAAAGCTTTGAAATGTTGTACTAAATTCCCATAAACTGTTCAGTTCCAAGGAAAAACAACTCAGCGTTCAGCTGTTCTGATAGTGCAGCTCATATATTGACTAACATCAAGATTTGTAAGACTTTCTGCGTTGTATGTTTCTCGATGACATTGTAGGAGTTAATGCAATTTTAAAAGGATTCACATTAATCATTGCCATTGTGTCAGAGTAAGAATCAAGGCTAGGAGAAGACTTGTTTCTGACAATTAAATGCACCAGTGTAATATTGGACACAGATCTCAGAATTTAGATGCACTGCACTAATGTCATAATGGCAAAACTCAAAGTGTGATCAATTAACAGCATTTTCTCAGTGGAATCAACATCAGTTTCGAATCATATGGTAATGTGCTCAATTCCTGCAACAGATGATTGACCTTATGATCCAACATGTGAACCAGTGCTAAATGTTCATTTATTCCATTATTAGATGTGGTGATATTTCAATCTAAGAAGTAATACAGCAACATTATCATTATCAAGATAATATTCCAGAAGTTTGAAGTAATGTTCCGGCGCTAGGAGTTCAAATTCTCTAACAGTCTGCGTGGGTTTCCTTCTGTTGCTCCAGTTTCCTCCCACAGTCCAATAATGTTCGAGTAAGACTAGTTAACCAAGCTAAATTATCCTTAGAGTCCCAGCATGTGTCGGTTAAATGTGTGGTGTAAGTAAATATATTCACAATGTAGTTAAAAAGTGAGTTACAGGATTTTATCCATGGACATTGAAACAGTGATATAGTTCCCAGTCAAGTGTGGGTTTTATGCAGACCTGCAGGGTAATTGTGTTCTTATGCGTGTATTTCCCTTGTCCTTTTAAATACCAAAGTTAGTATGTTTCGGGTTGCATTTGAAAGATTATGTTGCGGCTATTCCAGTTGTATACCGTTCACACGGCCAGATTTGTACATCTGTGATGCAGAGAGTGTATGTTTAATGTGGTGATTGGCATTAATTGTACTGGCTGCTTTTTACTTGGTGGTATTGAACTTGTGTATTACTTCAGGAGCATACGTCAGGAAAGCGGAGAATATTAACTCACAATGCTGACTTTTGCCCTGAATATGAGGGATAGGGTTTGGGAACTCAGGAGACCCAATCCCTGACCTGCTATTGTTGCAATATTATTTACACGGTTGTCCAAGTTCACTTTTTTATCAATGGTAATTCCCAGAATGATGATAGTGGGGTTTCAGCTGTAATCATTCTATTTAAAGACAAGCAGAGATATTTGGAATCTCTCTTACTTGAAAGGTCATCGCCAACCAATTGGGTGGCGTGAATGTCACTTGGCACATCACAACCAAAGCCTGAACGCTTTCTAATTCTCGCTGCTTATGGGCACGGGCTGCTTCAGTACCTGAGGAGTTGTAAATGTGCTGAACATTGTGCAATCATCAGTGAACATCCCACTTCGGAGCTTGTATTGAGGTGAGAACATGAGGCCGAGGACTCTATCCTGAGGAGCTCCTTCAGCAATGTCCTGTGACTGAGATGATTGGCTTTCAACATCCACAGCTATCTTACACTGAACCTGGTGTGACTGAAGCCGGTGGAGTGTTTTTTTCTTTCTCCACAGAGTCCCATTGGCTGCGGCTTTGCTCAACTTCTTGATGCCACAACCGGTCAAGTGTTGTGTTGTTGTCGAGGCCAGGCACCCTCAACACACATCATTAAATCAGCTATTTCCACTATGTTTGGACTAACACTAAATTATTTCTAGAACAGAGTACTCCTAGTGGGATCAAAATACAGCATTAGTGAACAAATTGTTTTTAGTTGTAGTTGTAGCAGTATTATTATTATTATAACTTTTTTGGATCATCCTTCATACTTCCAATTACGTTGATCGAGTGTGGAAGCATTGGGTGACAGGTGGTCGGGTTGGATTTGTCCTGCCTTTTGCAACAGGGCATGTCTGCCAATTTCCACAATATTCTGTTTGAACATAGAACATGGAACATTACAGCGCAGAACAGGCCCTTCGGCCTTCGATGTTGTGCCGACCAATTAAGAAAAAGCAACGACCCTCTAACCTAAACCATTCACTTTTCATCCATAAACTTATCTACTAATCTCTTAAACGCCCCCAAATTTGGCGCATCTACAACTGAAATGTGATGTAGCTATGCTTGAATGGATTGGCTGGGATGCAGCTGGCTCCACAGCACAAATCATTATTATCATTCTTGAAATACTGTCAGGACCCATCATCATTGCACTGCCAAACTTCAGTACAGGGTTAGGCCACAGATCAATTATGATCAGATAGCATGGCAGAGTGGGCTCCAGGGGATGAATGGTCCACTCCTGCTCTTATGCTCCATGATATCATATTGAATGAATCGTCCTCCTTTGAGACTGGCATCTGTGATGTTTGGGACCATCACAGGACACCAAGATGATATATCCTCTCGACCCTTCTGACTGAAGATAGTTGGAATTATTTCAGTCTTGTTTTGGTTCCCTTTTGCTGGGATCCCCCATCATTAAGAATGGGAGCTTTATTTGAGGCTCTTGCTGCAGTTTTTTTTTTAACGATCCAGAACAATTTAGGACTGCATGTGACAGAACTGCAAAGTTAGACCCTACCTGAATAAAATGTAATGTAATATAATAACAGTCAGGGTCCATTATTTTATGTATGTATAGACACATAGTGCAAAGTAGCTTTCATTCAGGCAGTGCCTACTTCATGCAATATAAACCATGAAAGTTTCAACTCCATCTGTTGCAGTTTACTGTAAAGAAAATCGCTGTCAGGTATGATGTATGATATTAATGCATCAAGAATTCACACCCATAAATATAATACCACATCCCCACCTGTGGAAGGTGCACGAATCTAACGTGCAATAAATTCACTGAGGCGTAACGATGAGTTCATGGGATTTAATGGGATTGAGAATTATAGATAGGCTCTGCAGCTATGGAGCAACAGAGCCTAGTGCAACTTGTGGGCCAGAGGGTCAGTTTGTGCTGTAGTGTTCTATGTTCTATGTATGAATTATAATTGTTGCTGAATAATGCAAGTTAAATGATGTCCTGCAGAAATCTGTCTTGCGTCTCAATTGTTCACAATATTCAAAATAGCTTAGATAATGGCACAAAAATTCAAAAATCCAAATGATAGATCAAGATAGTGTTTTAGAACACACAATATTAAATATAGTATATGGCCCGCGAGATTTGCGGGTTCAGCTGCATAGCTTCTTAAAATGCCACGAACTGATGCAGAAAATAGTCAAGGAGGCTAACGGAATTCTGATCTTCGTATCTAAAGGACTGGAGTGTAGGGATGTAGATGTTATGCTGCAATTGTGCAAAATCCTGTTTAGACCCCATCTAGTGTACAGTGTGCAGATATGGACACCACACCTCTGGAAACATTTTGGCACTAGGAAGAGTTGAACACAAGTTCACAAGAATTATACCTTATCTTCAGAAGAAATTAGACAAATTGGGACTTTTTCTTTCAAATTCGAAGAATGAGGGGTGCTCTGACAAAAATCTACAAAATCTTTACGGGGTAGGACAGGGCGCATAAAGATTATTTTTCAAAATTTTAAGGCTGTAGCATAAAAGACCATTATTTAAAGGAAGGACCAAGCCGTTCAGGAGATTTGATCGAAAGCATTTCTACACACAGAGAGTGATGGACGTTTGGAGCTTTCTCTCTCATAGGCGATTGGGTGCTGGTTCAATTATTAGATTTATGTCTAAGATCTTCTTTTACTGAACAGAGATATCAAGGGATATGGGCCAAGGGTGGGCACATAGAGTTTGGCTCAGATCAGACCACACACAGACAGTCACTCAAGGTTGGAATCGAACCCGTTTCCCTGTGACTGCGAGGCAGCAATGCTAACTGTATCTGTTAGAGATAAGCACACTGGATCTTTTTTATTCTTCCCTCATTTGAGTCTGATTACTATTTGTAACAGGAATATTTCACACATCAGTTCTCTTTGTTTTAACTTGTCTAGTTGAAGAAAATTGGATCATCGATCAATTTAAGATTCAGTGGAATACCAGTCTGTTCACAAATACTTTATTTATTGTGATACCAGAACTTACAGAGCAGATTCTTAAATAGAATATATTTATTTATTTAATTAAATGGCATCTGGCGTAATGTATGTTAAAAAAGGTTTCTATTAATTTTGAATCAACCCACGATAGTCTGAAAATAAACCATTATTTTGTGTTGAAACTGATCAATAAGTGACAGTTTATCTGGTTTTGCTGTCATGAACATTTCATTGTAAACAGTGAAGTGTTTATGTAAATAAATACAGAAATAGAAATCCCAGATTAGATTGTTGACTGACAAAAACGCAACAAATATTTCCCCACCGACACAGCACAGAAATAGAGACAGCCCTCATGCAAATCAATTAACAGATTCCAGAAATGATAGTTATTTCTATATTATTCATTCATCAATCATATAAAGAAAAAAATCATGACAATATCTATGTCCAGAATTAGGACAAAAATCGCTCTGATCCCGAAATATAATAACACGGCAAATGTCTTCGTAGAAATTTCCTGTGTTTCATCTCTCTCTTTCTGTCTTTTTCGTTTCTGGTTCTGTTGTTTGTCCCGTTACGATAGTTCATCGTCTTCACTCCACAACCTGAATTCAATGTTGGCCAATGTATTCTCTCAGCTAGAGTTAAAAGGAATGCAATGTGAAGAATTAAAATCCACGAGGGAGATTTACTCAAAAAAAAGATATCTTGAGGATTCTAGGATCTTAGGATATTTTATACATTTCCCTCTACATCTAATCTGAGTTGTACCTCGTAACTAGGATTCGATGTGGCCTACCCCCCCAAAAAATCCCTTATTTATCCCTGCCCTTTCGCTGTTTGACTGGACAGTGTGGAGGAATTTTTACTCTGCATCTAAACTGACGTGCCTGCCCTTTGAATGTTTAATCCGTACCTAGTCTCTGCTGTATCTGAACTAGTATATTTTATGGGACTGTCTGAAGAGCCCTTCCCTCCACTGAACACCAATTCAAACTTGTCTCCCTAATCTCTGAAGGGAAAATGCAGAAGCAGTTTTACCTAAAATATATTTCCTCGCCTGTATGCCTTGTTCTGCTTCTAGACAGTCGAGAAGTAGGGGAATGTTTTCCAGGAATGTTTGATTTTGATAATGAGAGGTAGATTCACTTTGTATCTAACTCATGCAATCCCTGCCTTGGAAGTGCTATATTTGGCAATGCAGGGGGTATTTTACCCCATGTTACTCCTGTCCTGTGAATCTTTGATGAGGCTGTAGGCCGTTTCTCCAAATTTCATGGGGACTAAACCGGTCTCTTTATTAGACAGTAATTTTACCCCGTGTCAGCTGCTATTATATAAGGTAATGCCTTCGTTTATGTTGCACTAGACCCTATCTCTACACATATTAAACAAGATACTTCCTGTGATTATACCAAATTAGACCCTGTCCCTGTTTATATTATTTTTCAACATGTTTCAGTTTATATCAAACTAGATGCTGTATCCGTTTCTATCAATTTAGCCTGTATCTGTTTTATTAAACTAAATGGAGTCTTATTTCTGCACTTGACCCTTTCCACGTTTATATTTCATTGGACGTGGTCGCTGTTTTTACTACACTGGACAATTTCAGTACTGAGGAAAGTGTTTGCGGAGATATTATTCTCTGCATCCTCCTAAACATGGAACGCCATGAGGTCTTGGATACCTGGAAAAGAAACAGTGCTATCTGAAATCTACTTCTGCTAACTACATTGAAAATGGATACCAAGACCTGTATATCATGCACTGTCAACACAGAACAAAGGACAAAGAAAGTTACAGCAGAGGAACAGGCTCTTCAACCCTGCACTGACCAAATATTGTCGATCCAATATCCCCGTTTCAGAATCTTGCCAAATATATTATCTCTTCTTCAAGTAGAACCGCGGGGTAATGCAGGATTAATACAATCAGAGGTGCAGGAATAACACTGACACAGTCTAATGAAATAGGTACAGCGTCAGGATCAAATTTTACACAACCAGAAAGGGTGCCTAGTGCAATATAAACTGACATTATTAACAGGGGCAGACTCTATTTTAACATAATTGAGGCTCTGGTCAAACAAAATTGAAGTGGCTTAGCCCCGAGTGTCACGTGGGGACAGTGAAAGGTCAAAGCTGATGTTTTCAGTGACACTCACATACCATGCAAGAAATATTTCAAATATTTATGACGATGACAGGAGACCTGAGACTGTGCCTTGTGCAGTTTTACTAGATACAACGGTTGGAAGATATAAAATGAAACAGAGCCCAATAATTAATGATACTGGACCTAGACTTCTTTAGACTGAGACAGAGAGAAGTTCATTCGTAATAATTACTAATACAGGACAGATACAGATATAAACTGAGACAAAGCCCAGTGTATTTGCAATGATTACTGATATAGTGCCTAGGCTGATGTAGACTGAAATAGAATTCAGTTTATTTGAAATAATTACTGATATAGGACTTAGACTGATACGCACTGAGATACAGACAATGCTGCATTTAAAAGGTATCGCAAAATGCAATTATAACTGAGAATTGGCACAGTCTTAAATAGACAAATAAATGGACTGATGCAGCGTTAATGTAAATATTTTAGTTTATCAAAATATAATGAACTATTAGCATAATAACTGTTACATCTATAATGTATGAAGGCAGTTGGTCCAATTTAGTTTACAGTGGGAAATGTTCTGAGACAGCAATAATTGAGACAAGTTCTCTTGTCAAATAAGTAGATACATGGTCAGTGCAACTATAATTTAGAAATTATAAAACAAGCAGGGCCTATACCTAACATATAAGCACGTGATATTGACCGAGTACGGAAAAAACTTAGATATGACCTCCTAGAATGTGATCCAGGCACAGTATGATGTAATACAGACAGAATCAGAAGAGAGTTTAATATAGGCATCCATTTAAACAAAAATTGTTTTATTCCCACAATAAAAACATATTTTAAATCGTATGATTCTAATCAAATATTTTCTTTAATGCCCTGTTTATTGTGTGATTAAATAGCATCGGAAAACAATAAACTGATCAGATGCTGTTTCATTTGTATAACTTTCGAGTAAATGTCATTCCAATAATTAAAATCTGCTTGTGAACAACTTCACAAAGTGCGAAAGACAGAGATGTTGATGGTCACAATCTCCTAGTCTAATGAGATCAGTGTAATGGCAAAAATATATTTTTTAAAAAATCAAAAAACTGCCTTGACCACCGGGGACTGCTGAAACATAATGAAAATTCTGCACCTTATTTAAGCGACAGCGTCTCTTATACCTGATTAACATTGTATTTTTTACAATGTAACCTGAATTCGATTATTTAACAAACCTTTTCATAGTCGCCAATGAGTAGATAATTGATCAGTTCATAATTGGTTGAATTGATGATAAAACACGTGTTTTTGTGATCATGTTTAATATGCTAAAAGCCCTAATATCCTGTGTTCCCAATATCAGTGAATGTTACACAGCCGGTGGCCAATATAATAAGATATAATGCATTAGATGCTGAAGGAGAACGTTACTGATCGCCTTGTGCATTCCAATTCATTACATTCTCTGTCAATGTCGAAGTCAGTTTTATGTTTCTCTGTCAGCTCACTATTTAATTGTCAAACAGGAAGGTTTGTTTTACCCCTAATTTACACAGAGCTGTCTTACGCTTTGTCGTTTTGAGAAATGTCAGCAGATCCTATACAATGCGAAGAAATTCGTGTTATCTTCAAACCCAAAATGTGCAATGATAGACATCCACACTGTAACTAAAATATCTTTGTTCATCTACCACATTTAGCTACAGAAATCGATAACAATTCTTCTTACCATAGAATCCCGACGGTGCAGAAAGAGGTCATTTGACCCATCGAACCCGCAGCGATAACAATCCCACGCAGGCCCTGTCCTATCCCCGTAATCCCACATATTGGCCCTGCTAAGTCTCCTGACATTAAGGGACAATTTATCATGTCCAATCAACCAAACCCACGTTTGGACTGATAAATTATGCTTCATTATTGTAATGTGATAGAATTATTGCAAAAGAGATTGATGGCCCCTTTATTTTCTGAAAGTGTAATTTCATCATTTTTAGATTTGATTTCTTGTTACGGGCGAACAAAGAACAAAGAACAAAGAACAACACAGCACGGGAAACAGGCCCTTCAGCCCAACGAGCCCGCGCCGCCGTCCCAATGTCTTAATGACATATATAGACCAATATAGGGACAATTTGTTACCCAATCAGCCTAAGAGCACATTTTTGGGATGTGGGAGGAAACCGGAGCACCCGGAGAAAACCCACGCAACCACGGGGAGAACGCGCAAACTCCCGCAGACACAGGCCCAAATCCATGTGTCTGCACAGCAACAGCGATAGTCTCTGAGCTGTCATGTTGCCCATCTGATGGTCCAGTTTAAGCATACACTAACGACATGAAGCACTAGGCCACTCCTGAAGTAACATCCAGGAGCAGCCCTCGCACGACCTGCCGAATGCATGCACCTTGTTGGTCAACAAGGTGGACCGAACAGCCTGTGGAAACAATTAAAGTATTTAAACAGTCCTCCTATATCCCTCTATCTGCAGACCGCTCATGTGGCTGTCCAAGAGACCCTTAAACAACCCTAGCGTGCCTGCTCCCACCACCTTACTCGGTAGTGCATTCCACACCCCCACTACCCTTTGTGTGAAAAAATGCCCTCTAATATTAGTCTTATACATAGCCCCCCTCACCCTAAGGCCGTGACCCCTCGTTCTATCCGAATCTAATGGTGGAAAAAGCTTACCACCATTTACTCTATCTATACCCCTCATAATCTTATATACCTCTAATAGATCCCCTCTCAGCCGACATCTTTCAAGGGAAAACAACCCCAGTGTGTTCAACCTTTCCTCGTAAGACAGCCCTTCCATACCAGGCAGCATCCTGGTAAATCTCCTGTGCACTCTCTCCAGGGACTCCACATCCTTCCGGTAGTACGGCGACCAGAATTGGACGCAGTACTCCAAGTGAGGCCTAACCAACGTTCTATACACTTGCAACATCAAACTCCTACTCTTGTATTCTATACCCCTTCCTATGAAGGCTAACATACCATACGCTTTCATTATCACTTTTTCCACCTGTACTGACACCTTCAGAGACTTGTGAACCTGCACCCCCAGGTCTCTCTGCGTCTCTATACTCCGGATAGTTTTACCTTTTATCCTATAACTCCCCTCTACATTATTCCGACCAAAATGCATCACCTCGCATTTATCCGGATTAAATTCCATTTGCCATCTATCTGCCCAATCTACCAGCCTATCTATGTCCTGTTGTATTGCCTGGCACTGCTCCTCAGTCCCCGCCAATCCAAGTATCTTAGTGTCATCAGCAAATTTGCTGATCACACTACCTCCCCACTACCTTCCAAGTCATTTATATAAATCACAAATCGAAGAGGTCCTAGTACTGAGCCCTGTGGCACACCGCTAGTGACTGACCTCCAGTTGGAAAAAGAGCCTTCCACTACTACCCGCTGTCTCCTCCTCCCAAGCCAGTTCTCAACCCATCTACCTACCTGGCCCTGTATCCCATGCGCCTTCACCTTTTTTATCAGCATTTACAATGCAATTAGTGTTTTTTAAAAAAATAAAGAAATGACAAATTGAAATATCATTATGAGAAATAGTGGAGACATTACAATGAATTGATTCAGCCAAACAATTATCTCAATACAGATAAAATATCAATTTCAATTTTAGACTATTGTAAATCTCGGAGTCCATTCTGTTGGGGGTGTGGAAGGTGGGACATGGATCCAGGCGCCGCCTCCAGCAGGGAATCAATAGGCGGCGCCTGGAAAGCCGCCCCCTTCTGCCGGGTATTTAAATACCGCTCACTGGTACCGGAATCCAACAGTCCGGGAGCTGGTTTGTTCACTGAGTTCCTGACACAACCATTTCCCCCAAATCACCAGAAAGATGAGGTCGGCGATTTCTCTCAGTTTGTTCTTGACTTTCTTATCTGGTGAGTATTATTTTATTGTCCAAATCTCTCACTGTCACTATCTCCCTGTTCGTCTATCGCTGAAATGTTTCAGAAACAGCAATCATTTCACCAGGATTAATCCTCGGGCTTTTTGATATATTTTTATAGTTGTCCAGTCGGAGATTGTGTTGACTCAGCCAGAGGCAGAGACCGTGCATCCAGGAGAATCCCTGAAACTGACCTGTAAAACCAGCGGCTTCGATTTTAGCAATACTTGGATGACCTGGATCCGACAGGTTCCTGGACAGGGACTGGAATGGCTGGTTGACTACCATAGTTCATCCAGCAACAACTACGCTCCAGCAATTAAGGATCGATTTACTGCGTACAAAGATACTTCAAACAATATCTTGTCTTTGGACATGACGAGCCTGAAGACCGAAGACACCGCCATCTATTACTGTGCAAAAGACCACAGCGAGAGGAACAAGGGCTGCACCCGAACAACGACAGGTCGAGAGGGAATTCAGCAACTTCCAACGTAACCTTAAGGTAAATATCTGTTTTAAATGTAATATTAACGACAGTGATCAGAACCAAACCATAATCTCTTTTTAAAAGTAACAAAGAAATCAGTTAATAGTACACTTTAACAAACTTACCGATATTAATGGGGTGAGCTTTTCACCGACTTTATATTTATTGTAGTTTCAGCAAGTTCAGCGCTGGATATATTAACTGTTTTAATATTTCTGGTAGATTGTGTTATATGAATTGTTGCCTACATTATAAATTAAAACAGAACTAATGTCCCATTTGAAATGAATATTGAGCGGTAGTACTGAACGGAGTGAGTGCAGTTTTTGTCCGAGCCTATGTCACTGTGATACTATAGTGGGTCACAATGCTTAGCAAAGCGACATCCTCATACAAAAACCTCAGAGAACGATTTTGCTTAAATTTATGATCAATGCCACTGCCGAATGCCAAACTATCGAGAGTTCAACAAAATAATAGGTAGAAGCAGCATTGTGTTTTTTAAGATATAAAATACTTCAACTTTATTGTTATTGATTTACATGCTGAATGTGCAAGTGAGTGTAAAAATTTCTAACCCCCTTTATCAATACAATGACCATTAAAAAGAAATGAAATACCTCACTGACCTACTCTTAATGAGGTGGAAACAGGCTTTTGAAATAGCACTGAAATTAATTATCTGCATTTTACAGTTAACAGTCTGCCTCAGTATTTGTCATGCTGTGTCTCACTGTGATAACTGGATGGCACTGCAGTTACTGTCAATACAAAAACTCCTCAGCACTGACTGACTGAAGCTGGATCAGTGTCACTTTTAAATTCCAACTATAATTACTGTATAGTATTATTTATGTCCAGCACTGACCATATGACAAGAATGAAAATGGAAACTCTTGATAATTACTCAATTAGCAGTTGGTGTTTTCAACAACATATTCGTGTGTTATTCTGTGAAATATAAAACATTAGTGTCATTTATGAATGGTAAATGGTACCCAGAAATAGAACAATAATTCAATGAACATTAATTGACTTTGTTTTTCCTCTGGTTTGTGGATATTTAAAAGAATGATGGTTTTGTGTCTATTTTTTCAGGGACAGTTATTATATGACACAGCCCAGGGAATTTAACACTGTGACTACTTCGACTACTGGGGACAAGGCATCATGATTACAGTGACTACAGGTAAGAACCATGCACTTATTGAGTAACTGGTTTATATGCGACTTTGCTTTATATATTTGTCTATACGAATAATCCATTTGGTAACATAAATATGGGTTTGGTGGATTTTCGATTGAGAATTTTTCAATATTTGTTGTGATTCTGCTGCAAAGGGGTTTTCGAATTCCGCTGTTTCTTGACAATAGGTGCCGCTTAGGGATTCAATCTTCAGATATTGTGTTTTTGTGTTTATCTGTTGGGGTTATTGTGTGGCTAGGTTACTTTAAAAGTCCAACGTCTGTTAAACAATTCAGCTTTTCTGCAATGTTTAATCTCGGTGACATCTAGTGGCTGCGCGTTGTATTATCTATACACAAGTGTTCGAAAACTAACCCAATATTTTTTAAAAAGTTCTAAAATTTCTAAATGTATCCAGTGAAAATGTTCCACTCACACAATGCTGATCTGCCATCCAATATTTTCTGGTTATTGTAAACATTAATTATTTTGGTGATGGTCGAATTGGCTGGAATTTATATTAAGCATTTCTGTCAATGTTATTTTTGATTCTATTGGAAGTGTTTGTAGAATTGTGCTGCTTCTGCATGAAATGGTGTTCAGTATTTCAGTGATGCGTTATTTTTCTGGTGAGGAGATTATGTGTATGGGTGACTTTAAATACGTAAACTTGTACATTAATTTGGTGTTTCTGCATTGTTTGAACTCAGTGAGACTGAGCCGTTACACGTTTTGTGATTGAACACGAACATTCTGTGGTTTGCAATTGCTTGACGCATAACTGCAGACAGAAATAAAGTAGGCTTTACTGTATGTGTATTTTTAAAATTTTTAGTGATAACGGCTTACGCCACTCGTTCAGAACATAGTTTGTCACTTCATTCACGATTTGGGGTACCTGCAATGTTTAATCTCGGTGGCATTTGATGGCTGGAACTCTTACCATCCAAATGTTTAAATATGTTTGAAATAAGACCCAGTAGAAATAAAATGTGATAAAGTTTCAGTTTGTTTAGTATATTCCACCTCCTCGCAGTATCATTATGATTATTCCAGACTTTTGTTTAGTTTAATAATTGGTTAAAAGCTGGTTTGCTAGATTCAATATTGAGATTTTTTTGCAATGTTACATTTGATTCTGTTGAATGGATAATTGAGCTGCTTTTCCGTGAAACAGATTCGTTCTCTCATTGATGTGTTTTGTTGTGCTTCTGCTGAGGAGATTATGTGGTGCAGTCACTGGGAATGTTTAAAATTTGTGAAATGGTTTGGCTTTGTAGCATTATTTCTGTGCTGTTTAAATAGTGTTTTGACGTTGACCTTGAAAGCTTAGATGTTTTCTGGTTGAACACAATCTTTGAATTTGAATATCCTTGTAGGGTGAAAACAAGCAGGTTTAAAAAAAAACCTAAAAGATATCACAGTATTTTTATAAATTTTAACTAACACTCGCAAATTCAAGTAAATCATGACTTAAAGGCTCATTCGGACATTAAGTCTTTGCTGCAAACACAAACTTCTCATGAACAAGTTTTATAGTAAAAATATTATAAATCAAACAATTATTAATCAGTAATATAACTCCAGATTGACCTAAGATTATTTTATGTCAATAATGTATCAAAAATTCCGTTTAATAATTTTGTTGTGCTTTTTGCACTATTAACATGAGAAGAACAAAGAACAAAGAACAAAACAGCATGGGAAACAAGCCCTTCAGCCCAATGAGCCAGCGCCGCCACCTCGATGTTCCCATTTCTGCACGCGATCCCTGTCCATGTTTATAGACCTATGGATTAAAAACCAAATTTGAGACAATTCAGGGAGAATTTGTTTTGCCAATTAGCCAATTGAAAAAGTTGAAAAAAAATTTTCAAGACTAAAAATATTTTGTGGCAATTCCAGAAGCTATTTCAATGATAACATGCTGTTTTCACAGCCGCACTCAGTTGAATAAGATACTTCACATTAATCGTTACATCCCACATTAAGTTTGCATCACTAGAATATGAGTTATGCGGAATAAGACATTATTTTTTCGCAATTTTGTATCCGATTATGACATTCTTTATATGCAGTTACAACAAGATTATTCCTTCCAAGCTTTTTTCTTTTAAATTAGATATTTCTTTTAATTATAATTAATTACTAATTTCATCTCAAAATTTGTGAAATGGTTTGGTGCTTTTCAATTGTTTTTGCATTGTTTCAACTCAGTGATACTGAGCGTTTCTGGCTAAATGGAAATAAAAGTGCGTTTGAATATTCTTTAGAGTTAAAGCAAAAAGCATTTCAGGGCAAAATAAAATAAATATATGTTGGGGCATTTTATTCATGTTAACTGATGCTGACATATTAAAATAAATCACGAATTGCAATTTGCTGTATCTCTGTTAGGGACATTACACTAACTACCCTGAATTTCTTATATTTTATCTTCATTTTCAGAAAAGAAATAGATTTTTGCCCAGTTTGGGGGATTTGAGACAGAGCGAAAAAGTTAAAAGGCAAAGTCAGTTTTAAAATTAACATCAGGTTAATTTAATTTTGTTATTGTTGTTGAAATTTGACCTTTGATCAATTAAAATGAAACAGTTTGTCTAAGTTGGCAGAGTGAACAGAGTTTTTGACAGATGGAATTCGCTGACACTCAAGCAAAATTGCTGGCATGATTGTTTTTGAATTGTAGTAAATTGTCAACAAAAACTGGCTCGAGATTGACAAATAAATGCTTAAAATTCAAAAAATATTAACTTATATAAAAATATCATAATATTATAAAAGTAATATTAGCTCTGCACTTAATAATAATATCATGTCTCCATTTACTGCTGAACTCACGATAGAATTAGCGAAAGAATAAATGACAGAATATTGGGTCTATCTGAACTCTGTATTAAATTCTTATTAAATATAATCATGAAGAAAAGCTCTGGGCTTATATTCTGTGATGTAGGCGTTGGACTGGGATAAACTCAGTGAAGTTTGACAACATCAATTTTAAATCCAACCGATTTATTTGATAGTAAATTTGCGAGCTTTGGCCTTTGTGGCCTTCGTCAGGCGAATGAGGTGGTCTGGTCTCCAAAAGCACACATATCAGCACAGACAGTTTACAGATTGCTGATTAATGCGAATCCTTACCCTTAACCTGCTATTCAAGCCTTAAAGTGGCTAACAGCAGAGGTTAGAGAGATGTGTATTGTCTCCAGAAAGCACAGTAAGTGAGGTTTTTTTGCTAACCCAGGCAAGTCACGGGGGTTACAGATAGTGTGACATGAAGCCAAGATCCCTGTTAAGACCGTCCTCATGTGTGCGGAACTTGGCTATCAGTCTCTGCTCAGCGACTCTGTGCTGTCATGTGTCGTGAAGGCCATCTTGAAGAACATTTACCCGAAGGTCGGAGGCCGAATGCCCGTGACTACTGAAGTGTTCGCCCACAGGAAGGGAACTGTTTTGCCTGGTGATTGTTGAGCGATGTTCATTCATCCGCTGTCGTAGTGTCTGCATGGTCTCCCCAATGTACCATGCTTCAGGACATTATTTCTTGCAACGTATTAGGTAGACAACGTTGGCCGAGTTGCAAGAGTATGTACCGTGTATCTGGTGAATGGTATTCTCACATTTGACGATGTCGTCCATGTCAATGATCCGGCACGTCTTGCAGAGGTTGCTGTGGCAGGGTTGTGTGGTATTGTGGTCCCTGTTCTCCTGAAGGTTGGGTAGTTTGCTGCGAACAATGATTTGTTTCAGGTTGTGTGATTGTCTGAAAGCAAGAAGTAGGGGGAAGGGTGGGGATGGCCCTAGCGAGATGTTCATCGTCATCAATGATATGTTGAAGACTCCGGAGAAGATGTCGTAGCTTCTCCGCTCCGGGGAAGTACTGGACAACAAAGGGTACTCTGTCCACTGTGTCCCGTTGTCTACCTAATACGTTGCAAGAAATAATGTCCCGAAGCATGGTACATTGGGGAGACCATGCAGACACTACGACAGCGGATGAATGAACATCACTCAACAATCACCAGGCAAAACAGTTCCCTTCCTGTTGGTGAACACTTCAGCAGTCACGGGCATTCGGCCTCCGACCTTCGGGTAATTGTTCTTCAAGGTGGCCTTCACGACACATGACAGCGCAGATTCTGCTGAGCAGAGACTGACAGCCAAGTTCCACACACATGAGGACGGTCTTAACAGGGATCTTGGCTTCATGTCACATTATCTGTAACTCCCATGACTTGCCTGGGTGAGCAAAAAACCTCACTTACTGTGCTGTCTGGAGACAATACACATCTCTCTAACCTCTGCTGTTAGCCACTTTAAGACTTGAATAGCAGGTTAGGTGTAAGGATTCACATTCTAATCAGCAATCTGTAAACTGTCTGTGCTGATATGTGTGCTTTTGGAGACCAGAACACCTCATTCGCCTGACAAAGGCCGAAAGCCCGCAGATTTACTATCAAATAAATTGGTTGGATTTAAAATTGGTGTTGTCAAACTTTACGTATATTCTGTACCATGTTTTAGTATTAGAGAGGATTTGAGTCAATTATTTTATTTGTGTTTGCGCTGTTTAATTCAGAATTTATTTAATTAAACAATGTGTTCAGTATTTAAGCTATATGGATGCTCTGAATTATTATATCTGGGAAGCAGAATTACTGATTTCAAAGTGCCAGGCCGTTACAGTCTATACAAACACAGTAGTATGCATTTTAACACGTTTTACGTTATTAGAAGATGATGTAGTAAAAGTGAAATATGGAAATGTGATTAGATTTAACTAAATGAATGACAGAGGTCCGAATGTTTCCATTCAGTAATTTGTAATTTTGTTTAACACTATTTAAGATTTAATAGTAACCTAATTATTTAACAATGTTGGGGGCAGACGCGCGTTTGAATGATTGATTGAAAACTCTTTTTATTACAGAGTACAAATCAATTAACATTAACTTAAAATATGATATTGGTGCAGATTAATTTAAAACAAAAAAACATGAATATTGTACTGCCGTGCAAAATGCAATCCGTCATAGAGAGTATTTAATTTTATCAAAATGAATTCAGAAACAAAACATTGCTTTATTCAGCTGTACTTAGTTCAATAAAGTGTATTGTCTTGATTATTTTGTTAATTACATTTAATTAAGAAGTTAGATCGAATCAGGCAATGATTTTCAATGTAAATACTTATTGGTTTGTTTACTTCTTACAGTGTCACTGCATCTCTGTAAAGACATTGAACTGTTACTGTGTCACTGTATCTCTGTTCGGGATATCGAACTGTCCTGAATCTGTTGTTTTTGATTTCTCATTTTCAGCGAAATTACATTTTACATAGTTTTCGAGAAGTGAGATAGATAAATAATTAAAAATGGAAAAGAGTTCTGAAATGAAGATCAGTTTAATTTAAAGCAGGTCATTGATGTTTTGTTGTTGTAATTTGACCATTATCAATTGGAATCCAACAGTTTGATTGAGCAAAGAACAACAACAGCACGGGAAACAGGCCCTTCGGCCCAACGAGCCAGCTCCGCCACCTCGATGTTCCCACCTCTACCCGCGATCCCTGTCCATGTTTATAGATCTATGGATTAAAAACCAATTTGAGACAATTTCGGGAGAATTTGTTTTGCCAATTAGCCTAAGAGCACATCTTTGGGATGTGGGAGGAAACCGGAGCTCCCAGAGAAAACCCACGCCAGCACGGGGAGAATGCGCAAACTCCCGCAGACACAGGCCCAAATCCATGTATCTGCACAGCACAGCGATAGCCACTGAGCTGTCGTGTTGCCCATCAGATGGTCCAGGTCAAGCATACACTAACGACGTGAAGCACTAGGATACTCTCGAAAAAGATCCAAGAGCAGTCCTCTCACGACCCATCGCGTGTATGCCCCTCGTTAGACAACAACGTGGACCAAAGCACCTGTAGGATAAAAACAATTACATCAATATCATCATCTATTTACACACTTCCCAGGGACTCCCAAGGCCCATGATCCCTGATTAACAGATGGAACAGCTCAACCAACTTGGCTGATGCACCCTTTGTGTCTATTCTGTTTCTGTGCTCACTGTGTTGGGACTAGGAATTTGTCTGGCTGGTTGCAAATTTTCTGGTTCCTTCTGCATTTCAAGAAGTGAGATATATTTATTCAATACACCTGTATTTGTGAGAAATGTGATAGTTTGATTTGATATTTGACTCGGCGTCTCAGAAATGGGATCCCTAAAGCGTTTTGTGACTATCAGAGAGAGCAAAACATCAGGCTGTAGAGGGAGAATTGGGTCATCTTTATGCAGTGATGTACCAGCTTTGAGAATATTCAATGAGCAAATGCAAGGTGAGATGTATTATATTGCCCTCCGTATTGCAGCAGTCCTTGATATGTTTAGTATTGTAGTTGAAGGGTCAAATTTATCTTATTTTTAATCTTTAGAAGACATTTTAGAGCCATTTGCTCGGTTGGAATTTGTAATATTTTCTAATTGTTCCTTCACAAAGTGTTGATATGAAACATCCTTGAATCACTGCAGTCCATATGCTGCAGGCATCCGCCTTGCTGTTAGGCAGGAAGTTCCAGGATTTTGACCCAGCGACTATGAATGAACTTAGATATTGTTTCAAGTCAGGATAGTGTGTGTTTTGGAGGGAGCTTGCACGTGATAGCGTTCATATGTGGTTGCTGCCTTTGCCCTGTGGCAATGTAAATGGAGCGGGTTTGGGCAGTATTTCTATGGAGTCTTGGTAAATTGCTGCAGTGCATGTTGCATATAATACACACTGCTGATACTGCTTGTGAGTGATGGAAGGAGTGAATCGGGTGAATGAGGAGGCAGGTAATCTTGTGGATGGCTTTGCCCTGGATTGTGTCAAATTTCGTGAGATTTTACAGGTTTCACTCATTGAGGAAAAAGGAAATCATTCAATTGTAACTGACTTATGAAAGATTTAACTGTTTTTCCAACCCTTGGCCCGCAGTCCATATTGTGCGCTCTTGTCACTCCCACTTACTGTGTGAGTGAGTATTTGTGGAGTGAGTGTTCTTTTCCAGACTGAATCAGCCAGATAGAAATTTACATAAATCATACACTCTCACACACATAAATACACACATGCATACTCTTATATTCTTTCACACGTGCACACATATATACGTAAACTTACTTTCTCTCATATTCCATATCTCTCACAACATTCTCTTTCTCTCACAGTCTGTATACACTCTCTCAAATACAATACGTACACACTCTCGCTCTCTTAACCAGTCTTTCATACCTTCGTACACAAAGCACTCACACACACACCCCCAGACACATTCTCTCTTACGTTGTCTCACATTTATTCACACATACTCTCTCTCAATTCCTCTTGTACATGCATCTCTCTCATTCTCTCTATTTCACACGTACACATATATTTCTATCTCTCTTCACACACTATCTCGCACTTGTACATTCGTGCTCTTATACTAGCTCGCTCACAAGCACTCTTCACAAACATAGACCCATGTGCACACTCGAACAAACACTCTTACACAAAGTCAGTCTCTTACATAACTCCAAACTCGCACATGCATTCTCACTCATTCACTCACACACATACACACACACACACACACACACACACACACACACAATCATATTACTTCTATCACCCACATACAATCCACACATCTTTCTCACTCGCAAGTAATCTCATGCACACTTTCACACACTCATGAGTATATTATTTTACTTTCCATTAGGCACACTGTCCCCTCTTGCAAACGCAGCCCACAGTCTCTCACATGTGCAAACACAGTCTGTCACACATAGGTACCTTCACACATACACACATTCACCATCTCTCTCTATCACACACACAAACACGCACAGACAGACAGACAGATACGCACACGCACACACACACATATACATCTTCTTACACACTTTCCATCTCACATATGTCAGAATGAATGTACTTGACTTCATAAAATAGAATCATAGGATCCTACAATGCAGACGGAGGCCATTCAACTTATCGAGTCTGCATTGATAGCAATCCCACCAAAGCCTATTCCCCATAACCACATATGTTTACCCTAACTAGTCCTTCTGACACTAAGGGGCAATTCAGCATGGCCAATCTACTGAACCTGCACATTTTTGGGCTGTGAAAGGAACCAGGAGCATTTGAATGAGGGTGGGATCGAGAAGCCCGAATAAAACTTAAGTAAATAAGTTTCGGTGGGAAAATCGTCTCTGTTTGGTGTCCTATTTAGCACAAAGCAAGATGGTATTGTTTGTTGGAGGTCAAATATCTAAGATGAGATATCACTGCAGGAGTTCAGCCGAACCAATAATGTTCTATTGCTTCATCAATGACACATTTCTTCCAACATGAGGTCAGAAGTAGAGATTTCCATGTGCTACATGGGACAGAAAGACAATAAATAAGAAGGGATCTGGCTGGGACTAAGGCCATCTGGCTCCTCAATACTGGCGTAAACTTGATGTTTGATTCCTGTGTGACCCTAGTTTTACTGTAAGTTTCCCTTCCAGCTCCCTCAGTCTGTCTATTTGTTCACTGATCCGTGTTTCTTAAAGAAAGGCACCGACATTAAAGCAGCTGCCCGGTGATCTACACTGATTCCTGACTTTACACAGCCCTGTTACTGAAAGCTGATCAATGTAGAGAATCGGGAAAAGATCGATGGAGAGGAAGAGGAGGAGGTGGCTCACCGACTCTCTCACCCTCATTCGCACTTACTCCCGCATCCTTAATCTCTCATCCTCACCCAAGGAACTTCACTCACTCACCCTCACTTAGCCAACTTCCTTTGCTGACAGACGCACATTCACTCACCCTCATTCATTCACCCTCCCTCACTCATCCCCACGCACTCATCCCCGCGCACTCATCCCCACGCACTCATCCCCACTCACTCATTCCCACTCACTCATTCCCACTCACTCATCCCCACTCACTCATTCCCACTCACTCATTCCCCCTCACTCATTCCCACTCACTCATTCCCACTCACTCATTCCCACTCACTCATCCTCACGCATTCACCATCACGCACTCACCCTCACACTCACCCTCACCCTCACGCACTCAATCTCACAACCCATATCCCTTCATCCCTTTAACACCAAGAGCTATATCTAATATAGAAACCTATTTGTTACAATATGTTTGACTAAATAAACACAGAAAAGAGTCTAACTTGTTCAATTGGCTATTCTTTCCCAGTGACACCATCTCCACCCACTCTCTACAGCCTGGTCTCCTCCTGTCAGCAACAAAATTCTGACGGCTCCATCACCTATGGATGTTTGGCGATGGATTACTCTCCAGATGTCTCCAAACTGACCTGGAAGAATAATGGGCAGCAGGTCAACTCTGGGTTTAAGATTTACCCGTCAGTGAGAAACACGAAGGGAACCTACACCCTGAGCAGCCAGTTAACCATCAGCGACTCATCGGGAGAATGCCCCAAAATTGACTGTGAGGTTCAACACAGAAGCTCAGTCAAGAGCGTTGAAATGCCATGTAAGTGTTGTGCAGCTTGTGTAAAAAGAAACACGATGGTTAATATGAAGAGCCTTGGGTTCAATTCATTTAATTGACGTCCATAATCTGGCTCTCTGGATTAGTCTGGTTAGTGTCTACTGAATGCAAATGAGTAACTAATGTAGACAAACGTTTATTTGATCCACATCTTCTGCAGGAAATGACTAATATGCTTCCTTTTTCTGAAGGTCCTATGCCTGATATTCATCCAACTGTTATCCTCACCGTGAGTTCCAGTGAAGAAATCTCAAGCGACAAACTTGCAACCATCGTCTGTTCAGTCATCGATTTCCATCCAAAGCCAATGACGGTGAAGTGGCTGAAGAATGGACAACCCATGGATTCAGGAATTGTCACCTCTCCCGCCTGTGAAATGAACAGGAACTTCTCGGCCAGCAGTCGGCTGACAGTCTCTGCTGGGGAATGGTTCAGCAAAGCGGTCTATACCTGCCAGGTCACTCATCAAGGATTCACCCAGAGTCAGAACATCAGTGGATCTGTAGGTAAGAGACTCAAACAGAGGACAAAATATATCATTCCGATGTTAATTGAAATTAGGAATCTATTACACTTCGTACAACACATAGAACAACTTCTAAGTTATTGCCAAGCAGTTTGCTGCATTAGGACACTGCCTCGTTCAGCATTTCATCAGAAACACAATTTCTTGTTATTCCTTCATGAGGTGTGCATTTATTTCCCAAATCCGAGGGCACTTAAGTGTCAAACACGTTGCTCTGAATCTGGAGCCACATGCCTGCCAGGCCAGGTCTGCCAGACCACAACACTGCATTTGCCTGACAAAGACGAAAGTCGAAAGCTTGCAGATTTACTATCAAATAAATCGGTTGGATTCAAAAAAGGTGTTGCCAGACTGTTACTGAATTTACCCCAGTCCAACGCCGCCATCTCTACATCAAGATTTGAGAGACAGTAGGGATCAGACTGTTTCACAGTCACAGCATAGGAGTAAAATATTGGAAAGTGCACCCACCCTATTTATAAACCAACGGTCAGTGCTTTTTCCCTGAGTTCAGGGTAGCGTATTTGTTTGGGAATTCTGCAATGCTAATTCAAGGAAATGGTACCACTGCCACAACATTTAATACAGGGAATAATTCATAGAGCAAGTTGGTTTTCTATTCGCCATGGAAGGTGAAAGATGATAGTTAGAGACTGATATATTGAAGGCGACTTCGTCTCCTTCAGGCTGAAGACTGTTGTCCTGCGGAAGGGGAACTCGAGTTCATTTTCATTTTTCATTCACAGATCCTTCCCAGTGCTATGATTCCACAGTGATGATACAGCCACCACCAATAGAGCAGGTCTTACTGGAGGCGACCGTGACTTTAACCTGCATCATTTCCAATGCTCCTTATGGAGTTAACGTGTCCTGGATCCAAGACAGGAAGTATGTGAAATCAGAGATTGCCGAAATTCCAGGAGCGGATCCTGACAGCGTGATGACCAAATTAAACACCTCGACACAAGCCTGGCTGAGCGCGGTTGTGTTTGAGTGCGTGGTGAGCCATCAGGATCTGCCGACTCCTTTAAAAACATCTACCCACAAGGAAACAGGTGAGCTGAGAGATTGAAACAATAAATGTAGGGTCAACGGCAGCGTTCTGAGGAATGTGGAGGAACAGAGAGTTCTTGAGGTTCATATTCACGAATCTCTGAAGGTTGCCACTCAAGTGAATAGAGCCGTGAAGAAGGCTTATTGTGTGTTAGTGTTTAGAAACAGGGAGTTTGAGTTTAAGAGCTGTGGGGTTATGCTGCAACTATATCGGAACCACATTTGGAATATTGTGCGCAGTTCTGGTCACCTCACTACAAGAAGGATGTGGAAGCATTGGAGAGAGTGCAGAGGAGATTTACCAGGATGCTGTCTGGTTTGGAAAGTAGGTCTTATGAGGAAAGGTTGAGGGAGCTTTTCTCTTTAGAGCGGAGGAGGATGAGAGGCGACTTAATAGACGTTTATAAGATGTTGAGAGGGATTGATAGAGTGGACGTGCAGAGACTATTTCCTCGGGTGGATGTAGCTGTTACTAGGGGGCATAACTATAAGGTTCATGGTGGGAGATATAGGAGGGATGTCCGAGGTAGATTCTTCATTCAGAGAGTGGTTGGGGTATGGAATGCACTGCCTGCTATGACAATGGAGTCGGACACTTTAGGAACTTTCAAACAATTATTGGATGGGCTCATGGAGCACAACAGAATGCTAGGGAGTGTGATAGATTGATCTTGGAATTGGACATAGCTCAGCACAACATTGAGGGCCCAAGGGCCTGTATTCTGCTGGACTGTTCTATGTTTCTATGTAGTTGCATCACTGTGTCTATCTCTAGTGGAAATGTACTAGTCAATATTTAGTATTCAGTGATTAATGGTCTGCCCTGAACTAAAAGATTCTGGGCCGATCGATATTTTACATGGAAGTTTGATGTGTTGATGAATGAAAAAGTGAACTGAAGGCGATGTTATTGGGTTTATATCAAAGAAGAAGCGAGGAGCCTGATGTGGAGCATAAGAAAAACAGAAAACCAAAAAGAAAAGTAGATCAGTTGGGCCGAATGACCTGATTCTGTGCTGTAAACTTTCTGAAACTTTCCAGTCCGCCCCCCGAGTTATTTGAGAAAATGATTGTGTCCATCTCTGTTCCAAGCTGGAAGTCAAAAATGGAAACGCTTAAAATGGAAACGCTGTTTAAAAAACGTAGCCGACAGAAGGCAGAGAATTATAGGCCCGTTAATTTAACGTCTGTAGTCGGAAAAATGCTTGAATCCGTCATCAAAGAAGAAATAGAGAGACACCTAGAAAAGAACGTTTGAGCAAGCAGACGCAGCACGGATTCGTTAAAGGTGTTTGAAGAATTGATTGGATTTCTATGAGGATGTGACTCGTGCGGTAGGTAGAGGGAAATTGGTGGATGTGGTGTTTTTAAATTTCAAGAAGGCCTTTGATAAGGTGCCTCACAAAAGGTTGTTGCAAAAAGTTTGGGTGCCATGAGTTGGGGTAAGGTATTAGCGTGGATAGTGGATGGTTGTCTAATAGGAAGCAGAGAGTAAGACTCAATGGCTACAATTCTGGTTGGCAGTTGGTGACTAGTGGAGTCCCGCAGGGATTGGTGCTGGGGCCTCAACTGTTTACCATATACGTAGATGATCTGGAGGAAGGCTCTGAGTGTAGGTCACGAAATTTGATGATGACACGAAGATGAGTGGACAAGTAAATTGTGTGGAGTGTGTGGAAAGTCTGCAGAGAGATCTGGATGGATGGAGTGAGTGGGCGAGCATCTGGCAAATGGAGTATAATGTTAGCAAGTGTGAGGTTATCCACTTTGGTAGAAATAATGGTAGGAGGGATTATTATTTAAATGGTGAAAAGCTGCAGCATGCTCCGGTGCAGAGGGACCTGGGGGCCCTTGTACATGAATCGCAAAATCCCAGTCTGCAGGTGCAGAAGGTGATCAAGAAGGTGAATGGAATGTTGGCCTTTATAGGTAGGGGGATAGAACACAAAAACAGAGAGGTTTTGTTGCAACTGTACAGGTCATTGGTGAGGCCGCAGATAGAGTATTGTGTGCAGTTTTGGTCGCCGCATTTGAGGCCTTGAAGGGAGTGCAGAGAAGGTTCAGTAGGCTGATACCAGAGATGAGACGGTTAGCCTATGAGGAGAGATTGAGTAGACTAAGTTTGTACTCGTTGGAGTTTAGAAGGTTGAGTAGGGATCTTATAGAGACATATAAGATAATGGAAGAGATGGATAAGGTAGAGGTAGAGAAATTCTTCCCGCTTAGAAAGGATAGCAGAACTAGAGAGCACAGCGTCAAAATAAGGGGGGAGGGCGGTTTAGATTGGAGTTGAGGAGGAACATCTTCACTCAAAAGATGGTCAATCTTTGGAATCCTCTGCCCTTTGAAATGGTGGGGGCTACCTTGCTGAATATATTTAAGTCATGGGTAGATACGTTTCTGACAGATAGGGGAATTAAGGGGAAAAAGCGGGAAAATGGGACTGATCCACTTCAGATCAACCATGATCTTATTGAATGGCTGGGCAGGCTCGAGGGTCTAGACGGCCTACTCTGGCTCCTATTTCTTATGTTGTAAAATTGAAATTGCAGCATATTTTCCTGATATCTAACTAGCGGTTTCATTGTCTCCAGAATTCTCCAGTTTAATGACATTTATTGTACATTTTCTGCAGATCCAAATCCGCAGGAACCGTTCGTCTCTGTCCTCCTGCCCTCGGCAGAAGAAGTCTCCGCTCAGAGATTCGTCTCCCTCAGCTGCTTAGTGAGAGGTTTCTCCCCCCGAGAGATCTTCGTCAAGTGGACCGTCAACGACAAGCAGGGGAATCCCGGGAACTACAGGAACACCGAGGTGATGGCGGAGAACGGCAATAACTCCTTCCTCATGTACAGCGAGAGGAATCCATTGCAGCAGAGGAAAGGTCCAGCGGCGCTTCTTACTCCTGTGTGGTGGGACATGAAGCCATCCCCTTGAAGATTATCAACAGAACAGTTGACAAATCCAGCGGTAAACCCAGTTTTGTGAACATTTCCCTTGCACTGATGGACACTGTTAATTCCTGTCAATGAGAATCACTCGTTTACATTAAATACTTCAATAAAAAATCGTTTCCTCTAATGATAAATGAAATACCCAATTGTTTAATTGATTGCTTTTCATTTTTACTTCCATTATAAATTTTTAGTTTGAGTCAGATATTTTCATGTCTCGGAACTACATCTTGTTCAACCTGTGCGCCCTGCTCAGATACACCCAGATACAAAAAAAACAAATCATTACAGGATTCTGGAAAATATTTTCACAGTCTTTCCTGCCACTGAGGAGAGATATGACAATTTCAACGTTCCTGACAAACATAACATTTAGATCTCGGTGATCCTGTTTCTCTCATTGTCCATCCCTTTATCCATTGATGACAGCTTTCAGTTGCTGCACCACACCCACTGGGGACTGAAGTGAGAGTCACACAGAAACATGGAGCAACTATCCCCCCATCAGAGAGAGGGAGAGTGAAATTGTTAACATACCAGATTCCTACTCAGCCAACAAAGAGAGGGGAGGAACGATAGCTAACCCATGTACCAGCACTTCCTCAATGAAACGAGGATGAATCTCATTATTTAATCCACTCTCCTCAGTAGTTAGAACCATCAGAGACATCGCATTTCCGGGTAGAGACAGGTAAACTCTGAGCTCATTTTCCTCCATCTCCCCAAGTAGCGTGTTTGGAAGGGAATGACTCTCTACTATAAGGACCCAGTTGCCAACAGTACAAATTAGCTTCCGGTTTACTTGCCATAGTTTTTGAACTATCATTTTCATTATCAAAGTATCGTTGAAGTATATAATACACATATATATAATCATGTGTTGACATTGATTTCCCATTATACAAACTTAAACACATAGTTGAATCCTCTCCGGATTTCAGTGTCTGTTACTGAGTTTCTGAGATGCATCAATACGTTCACTCCCTTGATATCACCGTGCCCATCACATAGAATAAATTTAAACAGCAAACTCTGAAAAATATGCTCCATTACTCGGATTGTTTGGATCACGTTCAGTTGATTATTGTTAGTGAAACTTGAAGCAGCAGTTAAAAAATAGACACAGTGATAATACTATACAAAACTGTGACAATTAGAAATACAAGTGTAGGCGTACACATACACACAAACACGAATATGTAAACTCGCGCTTGTACAAACTGATACTAAAACAATAACAAACGTTGATTATCAAATACATACAAAAACACGGACACATATACACATAAAACACAGAAGTTCGTACACTTACGTGAGTCGGTACACAGACCCAAACACAAACACAGACATGCACAGACACAATCCAGACACATGCATGCACACGCACATAAATGCACAAACACGCGCGCGCGCGCACACACACACACACCCTCACTATATATCAAATAAGTTACTGAAGGAAATATATATATATATATATATATATTTATAGCAGACATTCACGCTGACAGGAATAAAGGTACGGAGATACACAATGTTATACACATTAACCGACATATATGGAAATGCATATAAACAAATAAGCAAACTGCACGTAGATAAATTGGTAACAAAACATTTGCACGCAAACATGTAGACACAATCATTAACACGCAGAACAGAACACCGCAGCACACATTACTACTTATCGGAACACAAATATATGTCAAGACATATGTCAATCATTAACATACATACATGTTAACAGGTACACATAGAGATTCTTTGGGGAAACAGACACACACAGAAAGGGAAACAAACGTTAATAGAATGACAGAAATTACAGCATGGTAATACATAGAAACACATGTGCACCCCTTAAGAGTGGTATTAACACATTTACATAGAATTAACACAATAATAGCAATACATACATAATGACAGAAGAAAAAATATGCACAGAGATGCAGACACACAACTACACAAATCAACAAACTCAGGCAAATGAATGCGAACATTAACGCTCTTGTACATATATTAACTCAGAGCCAAAGATGAATGCAGACCACGAGATGCTCAAGTACACGCGCATAAATGCAAAATCTTAAATAGAAATGGTAGGTAAATGATGAAAGTAAAATTTAAACATGAATTTTACCATATCTACCGACACCTTGCCCAATGTACATTGCACCAAGAACAAATTGAGAAACTAAATTAAGCTAGTGATCTACTAACCATTTCCAACATAAATAAGAAAAAAAAAACAGAAATTATAACCCAGTTCTGGAACAGCAACGTTCATAGTTTACAGATCAGTAACCATCTGTGAAAACAATCATTGATCTGAACGTTCCCGCATATCAGTCATAACATTCTTCAATAAGGATTAGAGCTAAATTGACCAAAAATGAACGGATAGTCAAGAAAACGTCGTCAGTGGTTCCTGACATGGACTGTCCAAAGAATGTACATAAAGATCAACTGTGAAAATAGTTACGAGATCGGTTATTGAGTGTCTTGAACTTAACAGTAGATAGACATTGAAACTTATACAGAGAATAAACTAACAGCTTATGAAGGAGAACAGGAAACAGAAAAAAGAACAGTAAGATTCCCTGGATAAATAAAGTAATCTAATTGCAATTTCTGGTCTCCGCCCCCTAGACCCCACCAACCGCATCTGGATCGAAGACAATGAGGATGATAATAGCAACATCGGGACAACTGCTTCCACATTCATCGTTCTGTTCTCCCTGAGCATTTTCTACAGCACTGCCATCACTCTGGTGAAGGTGAGATGATTCAATTCGGTCACATTTCAAACTAGCAGAACGCATTTGAAAAAAATCTCTCAACGTTTCACTGATTAAAATCTCTAACATTAATGTCCCGCATCATAAACATCTGTTTCATTATTGCATCGTTATTTTACAGATCAAATGATGAGTTAAAATTTGGACGATGCAGATTTCCCTCAGCGGTTTATCAAGATCTCTGTATGGTTCACGTACAATATCTCCTCTTGGTGACTCTCTCAGTAAAATTCTTACAGGTTATCTTTCTGAATTTGAAACTGAAGCAATTATAGACGTAATTTCAGTTTTCAGTGTGAAATATAGGAGCCATTTTTGTTATAAATGGAATTGTGGTTTTTAGATTTCCCGTAGTTTAAATTTCATGTATAATTAAGAAACTGCTCTAATTCCTTATTCACATTTGTTAATTCCTCATTTTATGAATGCCCTGCTTTCTCTTTCTGGTCTCTGGAACGTATGTATAAATATTGACGGATTCCCTGTGCATGTGTTCTGTTCTCAATGTGAAGCTCGATTGCTATGTTCACTTTTGTGATTTAAAAAATAATTTTGCTGTAAAATATTCTCTGAATTTTTAAAATAAACATTGAATAAAATTTTAACCATCTCTGGCTAGGCTTAATTCTTTTCTCCAAACACATAATCTCCGCTTCATTTTCCCTATTACACAGTTCCCCTACATGCCCCCCCCCACCCACCTTTCCCAGGCAGATATTTTCCCCCAGTCATGTATGGATGTGGTTCAGTCACTGCGCCATCCAGTGACCCGTCCGTGGAAAGGCACATTCATCTCTGCCTTTACAAGATAAAACCCAGAGACAGAATGAGTGAAGAATGAGGAGACCGCGGTAATTTCACTCATAAACTGGTCTGTCAGTGACCGAGTTTCCGGTAATTCTAAACAGCAAAGGTTCTGCTTCATCAGCGGTCTATGCAGGATAGTGTTTGGCAGGAAATAGTTTCCTTTACCCTGCCCCTTAAAAACACTACCAGAGTCGCTACAGTGTGGGTTAACAGTGTGAATTTCTCTATACAACGTCAGATGAAATATTTACAAGGCAGGCATACCACACGTTAGATAGAAATTACATACAGAAGAGACGTGCAAACCATGAGGTGAAACCAAGAGATTGAGGCATATTTCACATTAGCACATAACATATTACACATTTCCAAATTATGGCTAGGTTTATGGGATAATTTGAGGTGACCAGTACTATCTTTAACTACAGACAATATAAAACTCACGAGACAGATATCTCTGTATAAAGATGTAATATTTATTTAAAACAGACACAACAAACAGCTGCTCAGAGATGAAAGAAAGGGTTAAGTGGCTCTGGGATACAGCGACAGGAACTTTCCAATGAATATAACATATACAATCAATAACAGATTTTTTATCGATCATTCCCGCCTCATATTAGTTTTAAAAATTAATTACGTTCAGTAAACATACAGCAATAATAATTCCAAACATGTTGCCCAGTTTATTGCATTTTACAATCCACCATAATGATATCTCCATCATTCATTTAAATCGGAGGCTGACTCAACTGTAAACTGTATCTGGGAGAATTAGAAAAATGGAACAGAGTGATTCAGTCACAGAGTTTTATAGCATATCTATGGCACCCTTTTTAAACTAGTAAAATGGTCCCTATTGCCCGCCTTTGGCTCATATCCCTTGATAACCATCTTACTCAATAACTGTCATAGCGTTTTTTTTTTAAAGACAAAATTCTACCGCCTGTACCACTAGCTCTGACAGTTTGTTTCAGACACTCACGACCCCCCTCTGGACTATTTTATATCTTTCCCTTCTCACGTTAAACCCGTGCGCTCTAGATTTAGACACCAATGCAGTTAAGAAAAGATATGCAGTATCTAACTGATCTATGCCTCATATTATTCTGTAGATCTCTATAAGATAATCCTTTAACCCCCCGCACTCCAGAATAAAAGATCTATCCACCCACTCCTTATAACTCAAACCATCAAATTCCGGGAATATATTCGTGAATGTTTTCTGCACTCTTTCCTGTTTAATAATATCCTTTCTATCATAAACATGGACATGCAATTAAACGTAATGAGGAATAATCATTTCAAAAGATGTTACTAATTCAGTCCATACCTTTTCGGGGATCCACCTACATGTATCATTCACTCACACAATTTAAACAAGAGGTAGGACGTCATGACTCCAAATTGTGAACCGTTACGCGCAGTGGAAATGCCAACACTCTCTCTTATGACACTAAGCCTTTCTCCCAACACACACACACACACATACACACACTTGCACAATATTTGCCAATCTCCAGTTGAAGGGTTGTTGTTGTGTGTCACCTATTGCTCCTTCCTTCCGTCAGATGTTTTAAAGAGCAGCATAAGATGAAATTATATATATGTAAAAGATTGCTGATGCAATGAGGCATCTCTCGCCAAAGACTCAGAAATGTGCAATTTAATAGAAGTTGAATTGGTTGACAATTTCCACCCCTTCACCACCGCACCCAACCACCCATTCCTGCTTTGTGAGGAATTTAAACATTTGATCAAAAAGTTCCTTCGACAAATCAATCCCCAACAATGGAAAATAAGAGCAAAAATCCGCTCAAATTTAAACTTGGTTTGCTGGGTTTAGATGCTCATCAATAAACAAGAGGCCCGACAACATAGCAGCCGGCTGCAAATGGTCACTAAAACATATGGTGCACTTGTTGTTGCTGGCACATTCAACGAACATGGTCCAATACTTTGAGTGACGATTTGCATCTGGCAGTTTTGTACCTGTGCCTGTGGTATGATCGTGAGCAATCTGGACTCCGAATGCGGTAATCGGAGTTCAGAACTCGGTGAAAGATTTTTTTTTTGCTAAAGCTGATAATGTGTTTGCTGAAGGGAATTTAATTTTAAATTCTCAGAAATAAGAAATCGAATCACTGGGGATATTTCAGCAAATTCCATTGCAAGCACATTGCAGACGATGCACCGAATGATTCTCCTATTCCATCAGCCCTAGAGAAGGATTGCTCAAGAATACAAAACGCTGAGAGGCAGGAAATTTACAGTTGGCACTGTGTCCACCTTGAGGTGTAATTAACTCTGTTATCTGTTCAAACTTAAACAAAACCCAAGAGGCGAGAGGCCAGAGTGCGAAATGTCAATTGTGGAATCAACAGCACTCTGATGGAAGAGAGTGGAAATTGATCCCAACGCACACACACTTACACACTCTCTTCTCTCACACACAAGCACGCACGCACAAGAACACAGTTGCTCAATAATTGCCAGACTCCAGGCGAATTGTTATTGCGTGACAACAACGGTATTTTTTTTCAGCAGAGGGTTTAAAAAGCAGCGAAAAGATGAAAAGCACTGACATTGCGGGCACCTGGCGCCAGCAATGTGCATTGTAATTGCAGTTGAACTGGCTGACAAATTGTCCTCTTCATCATTACTTTGTGAGGAATTAAAAAGAAAAGGCTTTGGCAAAGCAAACATCTACATTTACAAACTAAAGCAAGGTTCCACCGAGATTTGAACTCGGATCGCTGGATTCAGAGTTCAGAGTGCTCACCATTACACCACAGAACCTAACACACAGAAACAAGCTGAAAATGGCCGTTCAATACTTGTGCCAATTGGAGCAGCAGGGAGAAATACCAGTCCCATTGCCCAATCCCATCAATTACCCACACAAACTCATATTTACATTGCTCTTGCTGGTTCCTCATAAAAAATGAGTAAACTATCTTCAAGTGCATTAAATTTCACTGTAGCTCACCACGTTCGAGGAATGTTAGTGTTGAAATGTAACAAACCTAACTCTGATAAAAATTCTGAACGACATCACCGTGTCATAGCTCTGATTCGTTATACTGGAAATGTGAAAATATGAACAATTTCATATCTTAACAGGTAGGAAGGAGTGGCTGATTGGAATAATTGGCACTCTGCACATTCCTGTCATCCGGGTCTGAGAGAATCAGGAAAATTACATTCTGCTAGTCCAGTGACTAGTGAACGGCGCTTTCCAGGTCACAGCCTGGCTTCGATGCACAAAGATTTAATGTTTTTTGATAAACAAACCGGAATACTTCCTGGTCCAACAGATGAATGGACACCGCTCCACAGTCGCCCGATGAGGCTATTCCATTCCTGAACATTAAAGCAGCCGAGGGTATTCAAGCCCCGATCTTGGGTAAGGTTCTCCAAGGCGGCCTTCAAGACGCACCACAACGCAGAATGGCTGAGCGGAAGCTGACAGCCAAATTCCATCCACAGAGAACAGCTTCAACCGGGATCCTGGGTTCATGTCACCCACCATTTGGTCTGGGCTTGCAAAATCCCGCTACTGAAAGAGACACAGGATTGTTGGATAGAAATAAATCTACATTCCCTGACCGGGAATTGAACCCGGGCCGCGGCAGTGAGAGCGCCGAATCCTAACCACTAGACCACCAGGGAAGCTGATGCAAGTTCTTTAAAAGATGAATTTATCCATGAACTAATTTCTTTTTATTTTATTTCAGTTGTTTTATTCACTGAATATAAGTTTATCTTCACATTGCCATCTTGATATCAGACACAAGTGACTGCTTCAGCCAATGAAAGCAGCGATTCCTGTTAGCTGGAACATGAAATGGACAGTGAGGGGAAATAGTCCAGCAAACTGCTCATGTGACAATTTCAATTTCCAAAACCTACCAAACCCCATCGCTGTGGCTCCTGTGAAACGTACACGGTAACTCAGGGCAGGTATTCATCACATTGAGCAACTGGCACAATTCATTGATCAAACTGGAAAGCAGGGAAAGCGAATGGATGTTACCCGGCATTGAAAGGAGATGGAGTTTAGAAATGACAGCACAAAGAGACACAGATATGAGTTTCGTTAATCCTGACTCTGCCTATATTTCATGCGACCAGGTCACTGTTATTAATGAACTAGATTCATGTTTCTGCCATTGAATTATTGCCGCATTACTCCCTACGCGTACTCGTGAGGGAGGAGAGATAATACAGATACGTTGACCTGCTCGTGCTTAAAAAAACACTTTGTTAGGGCCAGCCAGGATTCCTGATAGGCGAAACTATTGCTGTCGACAGTGCCACTAGCTCGCCCAGAGTTTGATATCCATTGCAATGCAGTCAGCAGAATTGCGTTTCAGATACACTTCTTCGCCCCAAGTGCCCAAGACCCAGTCTCCCATCGAGGAGAGTTGAGAGTTGTGCCTGCTAAGAGGATGCAAGAAATGTGTTCCCCAGTCATTTTTCACATTGTTGCGTCTTGTCCAGTGCAGTAAAACTGAGATCGTGTCCAATATAAAATAAAAATGGTCATAGTCAAGTGCAGAACTTAGACCACATCCAGTTTAATATAGAGACAGCTCTATATTAATAAAAACGGAGTCACTGTCGATCTTAATATAAACGGAGATATGGCGAAGTGTAGTATAAAGGCAGACATTATCTAGTTTTAGTATAAAGAGAGAGCACGTCTAGTGTAATATGAACAATGACATAATCATCTTTCATATAAACTGACACACGGATTAGTCAATTTAAAAACAGTAGAGCAGGGTCGGAGAGGAGTGCAATATAGAGACAGGGCCTCGTGTCCCATCAAACATTCCAAGGATAAGTGCAGCATGTGTTTAGGTACCGAATGTTCAGCTCCCTCCACTTTGTAACATTAAACACTCCCAAAGCAAGTGTAGCACGGGATAGATACGAAGTGAATCCCTATCTTCACTGTCCCAATCAGACATCCCCAGCAAATGTAGAAACAGTACACCTCTCTGTACACTGTCCTACAAACAATTGGATAGCTGGGACAGGACGAGTTAGATTCCGGGAATGAACAAGATACATTTGGGAGCAAAGCTCTCCCGATACGTTGCAATTAATTGAATTAGAATAGTTTGGTTAGAAGCCTATCAATATGGCTGAGAGAACATATTAGCTGGTGTTTGACTTAATGTTATTGACAACGATCCATCGTAGAGAGACAAGACATGACATAGAATCAGAGAGGCGAAAAACATAGAGAGATAAAGCACAGGAAATCTCCACAAATATATTTGTGTGGCATTATACTTCGAGATTAGAAGGAATATTTCATACTTTTGAACAGAGCCTTTTTTCTGCATATAACTGACGAAGAAAAACACCCAAAAAACAATCCCGACTGGAATTCGTTGATTCATATACACGTTTGTCTATTTCTGTGCTGTGTTGATGTTTTTTTGCCCTTTTCCTCAATCAATAAATGTATTCTGAGATAGCTATTTCTCTGTTTATTTACACAAACACTTCACTGGTTAGAATGAACGATCACGGCAGCAAAACCAGATAAATGGTCATTTATTGATTCGTTTCAACTCAAAATAACGTTTTAATTTAAGTATATTGACAGTTGGTTCAAAATGAGTGGAAGCTTTGTGAATATGCATGAGAGCACATGTTGTTTAGTTCAAGTAAAGAGATACATTCTTTTTAAAAACATGTTCCGAGTGTTCTGATGTCACAAATAAATAAAACATATTTGAACAGGTTGGTTTTCCAATATATACACAATTATATCATCGAGATTTTGCATCCGACCATTTACCTGAAGTGAGAATCTGTTTCACTCTCTGCTGATGCCCACTGATCAACATTTTTTTGTTGTTTTCCTGTTAGATTTCCAGAATCTTCACTGTTTGCAAAGTAATTGCCAAACGCAATCTTCTCCTAGCCTTGAATCTCATTCTGACACAATGGCAATGACTAATTGGAATCCATATAAAAGTTCCATCAATTCTTAAAATGACATCGGGAAACAGATGATGTAGGAGGTCTTATCGAGCTTGATGTTAATCTTGTATGAGCTGCACTATCAGAACAGCCGAACGCTCGGTTTGCTTCCCTTACAACTGAGCAGTTTATGGGAGATATTGTACAGAGTTTCAGAGTTATGAATGGAAATGTTTTATTTGTTTGAAAGAAACTATTATCCACTAGCAAGAGGGCCAGAGTATGGAAGACACTTCTTGATTGCATTACAGAAAGCCATACTTCTATTTGTGTTGTACCCGATTTTAATTATATGACAGTAGGAACCTAATCTTTTCACTCAATTAACCTCTCTCCTCTATTTCTCGCGAACAACACTTAGCACACTGAACCTTTCTATTTTGGAATACCTCTGTGGGGGCGGGGGGGGAAGAAATGTTGCTTTAATTTTCCCTCTTGTCTCTCAGTGGTAATCTTCGGTCCATGTTCACTTCAATTAATCTATTTAATCCCCAAATATGATCATTTTCTTGATTCATTAAAATGGGAATGAAGGTGAATGTAATGCTGGGAGCAGCAGCATTTGTGTATCTGCTCTTCATGCTTTCAGAGTGAGTTCACCCTCACAGGCAGGAAGACTGTTCACGGTGATAACATCAAACTGGGCCCGGTTGTTTCATTCTCAGGTAACAACTTCCTGTTTCATGCTGCCGGTTCCAAACCGCACATCTCACTTCTGAGCAGAAAATAAATCCAGAGACCACAATCTGGTGAGAACATCTGTCAGTGCGGCCTATATCTGTCGGCAAAATCACACAGATCACACTGCGGTGACATTTACAAATGAGTCTGTTGTGATCTGCTCTGAGTTTCCATTCCCGGACATAACTGGATGGTCAGTGGATCAGTCACTGACTCCCCCGGGTTCTCTGAAGAAAGATAATGATTAGCTGTTATTGCTTTAACATTTTCTCTCCATCTTTTTTTTTGTCTTTTATCTGTCAGCACCTGTTGTTCTTTCTTCTAACTCTCCCGTGTTTCTGTCTGACTCTTTGTCATTCTTTTGAACTATTATCAATGTTCATAATGATGGAGTTGTGATTGGGTTAATTAAAGAGACAATCTTTCAACTTTGAGGACAGTCAGCACCTAATGGGCACAAATTCACTTTATTGAGCAGGAAGACAGAAAGAACTGACAAAATGAACTGATTCTCAAGAAAGCATCTTCAGTGTTTTTGACATGGACTATCCAGGGAATGTCAGTAAGGATCAGGTGTGAAAATAGTTACGAAAATCGGATACTCAGTGTCCTGAACTTAACTGTAGATACACATTGAAAATTATACAAGAGAATGCATGAACATTTTATGAAGGAGAACAGGGGAAAGATAAATAACAATAAGATTCCCTGGATAAATAAAGTAATGTAATTTCAGTTTCTGGTCTCCATCACCTAGAACCCACTGACCACATCTGGATTGACGACAATGAGGATGATATCAGCAACATCTGGACAGCCGCTTCCACATTCATCGTCCTGTTCTTCCTGAGTATTTTCTACAGCACTGCCGTCACTCTGATGAAGGTGAGGTGATTCCATTCGCTCACATTTCAAACCGGCAGAATGGATTTTAAAAATCTCTCAATGTTTCACTGATTAAAAACACCAACATTAATGTCCCACATCATAAACATCTGCTTCATTATTGTATTTTTCTTTTTCAGGTCAAATGATTGAATTTTGGACGCTGCAGGTTTTCCTCAGCTGATTATCGAGATCTCTGTCTGGCTCATATACAATATTGGCTCTTGGTGACTCTATCAATAAATTTCTCTTTGTTTATCATTATGAATCTGTAACTGAATCAATTTATAGACGTAATTTCAGTTTTCAGTGTGAAACGTACGGCATTTTTTGTTATAATGTAATTGTGGTTAACACTTTCCTCATAGTTTAAATATCATGTATAATTAAGAAACTTATCTCATTCCTTATTCACTTTTCTTAATTACACTTTCTTTAAGGTCCTGTTTTCAGTTCCTGGTGTATGTCACAAATGTACAAATATTGACGGATTCCATGTGCATGTGTTCAGTTCTCAATGTGGAGCTCAATCCTTTTATTCACTTTTCTAACTTTAAGCAATAATGTTGCTATAAAATATACACTGAACTTTTAAAATAAATACTGAGTGAGAATTTAACCATCTCTGGTTTGGCTTAATTCCGTTTTCCAAAACCCACCTACTCTGCTCTATTTTCCCTATTAGAGGGTTTACCCCCTTTCCCAGACAGGCATGTTCCCCCAGTCATGTGTGGGATGTGATTTAACTCAAGGCCGTTCAATGGAAGTGTCACTCCGCCACCCAGTGGCCAATCTGTGTAAATACACCTTTATTTCTGCCTTTTTAACATAGAACAATAGAGCACAGAACAGGCCCTTCGGCCTTCGATGTTGTGCCGACCAAAATAAAAAGCAATGCCCCTCCAAACTAAACCATTCCCTCTCTTCCATATACTTATCAATTAACCTCTTAAACGCCACCAAACTTGGCGCATCTACAACAGCTGCAGGCAGGGCATTCCACTCCCTAATCACTCTTTGAGTAAAGAACCTACCTCTGATATCCGTCCTATAACTCATACCCCTTAATTTAAAGCTGTGTCCCCTCGTGCTAGCTTTCTCCATCCTAGGAAAAAGGCTATCACTGTCCACCCTATCTAAACCTCTAATCATCTTATATGCTTCAATAAGATCCCCTCTTAGCCGCCTCCTTTCTAACGAAAACAACCTCAAATCCTTCAACCTCTCTTCATAGGACCTGCCCTCCATACCAGGCAACATCCTGGTAAACCTCCTCTGTACCCTCTCCAATGCCTCCACATCTTTCTTATAATGTGGGGACCAGAACTGCACACAATACTCCAAGTGCGGCCGCACTAGAGTTTTGTACAGTTGCAACATGATGCTGCGGCTCCTAAATTCAATCCCCCTACCAATAAAAGCTAAGACTCCATATGCCTTCTTAACAACTTTATCCACTTGACTGCCTACTTTCAGGGATCTATTGACACATACACCAAGATCCTTCTGTTCCTCAACACTATTAAGAGCCCTACCATTAGCCCTATACTCTACACATTTATTGTTCCTGCCAAAGTGCATTACCTCACACTTTTCCACATTAAACTCCATTTGCCACCTCTCGGCCCAGCTCTGCAACTTGTCCAAGTCACTCTGTAAACTTTTTCTGATAAAATCCAGAGACAGAATGAGTGAACAATGAGGAGGCATCGGTGACTTCACTCACAAACTGATCTGTCATTGACCGAGATTCAGGTAATGCTAAAAAAAAGGCTCTGTTTCATCAAAGGCCGATGCACGGTAGTGTGTGGCAGAAGATAGTTTTTTTCACACTGCCCCTTAAAAACTCTATTCGAGTCGCTGCAGCGTGGGTTAACAGTGTGAATCTCTCTATATTTCGTCCGATGAAATACTTACAAGGCAGACGTGCCACAAGCTAGATAGAGAACACATACAGAACAGAGGTCCAAACCGTGAGGTGAAACCCAAGAGACGGAGGTGTATTTCACATAAGCAAATACTGGATTATAAATTTTCCAATTAGGACGAGTATTGTGGGATAATTTGAGGTGATCAATGCTGTCTTTAACTACGGAAAGAAAAACTCGCTCTTTGTGTAAAGACAAAACACTTATTTTGAAAAAAAAACACAAAATACAACTGCTTGGAGATGATCAGAAGGGTTAAGTAGCTCTGGAGTACATCGTCAGGACCTTTCCGATGCATCTAAAGTGTACAATCAATAACAGATCAATTATACACTTTCCCACCGATCATTTCGGTTTCACATTTGTTTAAAAATCATTGCTTAATTTCTTTAAAAATCATTTGTTTAAAAACATTAGGTAAACATACATGAATAACAATTCCTAATCAGTTGTTCAGCCAATCGCATTTTACAACACAGCATAATGATATCTCATCCATCTACTTAAACAGGAGGCTGATTTATCTGTAATCAGTACCTGAGAGAATCAGGAAGATGAGATAGTCATGAAGCCACAAAGGTTTTCAGCACGGAAGTAGGTCTTTCGGCCCAACATGTCTCGGCCGCCCTTTTTACCGAGTAAACTAGTCCCAATTGTCCGCTTTTCGTCCATCTCCCTCGATCGCCATCTTACTCATGTAACTGTGTAAGCGCTTTTTAAAGGGCAAAATCGTACCCGCCTCCATTACTACCTCTGATAGCTTGTTCCAGACACTCACGACTCTTTGTGTGAAAAAAATGTCTGTCTGGACTCTTTTATATCTCTTCCTCCTCACGTTAAACTCTCTGGTTTTAGATACCAATGCAGTTGGGAAAAGATATTGACTATCTAACTGATCTCTGCCCGACATTATGTTGTAGACCTCTATAAAATAACCCCTCAGCCTCGTACGGTCCAGAAAAAAAGTCTATCCAAACACTCCTTATAACTCAAACCATCAAGTCCCGTGAGCATTTTCGTAAATATTTTCTGTACTCTTTCTTGTTTATTCATATCCTTTCTATAATAGGGTGACCAGAATCATGCTACAACCTGCTGAACTCCTAGAACTCTTTGTCTCACAATTCATACTTCATCTTCTCCTTGATAGAAAAGAGAAGGGTCGGTAACTCCTTCATCCCTGATCTTAACTCGCCTTACTCATACAGCCCAAGGTTATGCGGAGTCAGCCTTATCAGGTCTTCACCTTTTCCTGTCTTATTCATTTCTTAGGTTATGCAGAGTCAGCTTTCGTTATTTTGAACCAAATAGTTGCCCAATTTTCCCATCATGCCATTACTTCATTCATACAACTTCACAGCAGGACTAAGTCAGTTCAGCTTTGTCAAGGGAAGGTCATGTCTGGCACATCTGTTAGAGTTCTTTGAAGAAGTAACAAGGAAGTTAGATAGGGAGAACCAGTGGACCTGATTTATTTCAATTTACAGAAGGCCATTGATAAAGCACTGCAGAGGAGACTTCTAAATAAGTTAAATCCCAATGGTGTTGAGAGGAAGATCCTGGTATGGATAGAGGATTGGCTGTCTGGCAGAAGGCAGAAAGTGGGGATGAAGTGATCTGTTTTCAGGATGTCAGCCAGTGACTAGTGGTGTGCCACAGGGATCGGTGTTGGGAACACAACTTTTCACATTAAAGAATTGGAAGAACGAAGTGAAGGCACTATTGCTAAGTTTGCAGGTCATACAAAGATATGAAGGGTGACAACGAGTATTGAGGAACTCGGGAAGGGGAGGGGTGGGGGTTGGAGGACTTAGATAGGTCGGAGAGTGGGCAAAGAGATGGCAGATGGAATACAATGAGGAAAAGTGTGAGATTATGCACTTTGGAAGGAGAAATGGAGGCATAGTCTTAAATGGGGATATACTTACAAAATCAGATGCGCAAGGGAATTTGGGAGTCCTTGTTCAATATTCTCTAAAGGTTAACCTGAAGTTTCAATCGGCATTTAGAAAGGCAAATAGAATGCTGGCATTTGTGACGAAAGGGCCCATACCAGGCTCGGGCCCACTCCAGGCTCGGGCCCGCACCAGGCTCGGGCCCATACCAGACTCGGGCCCACACCAGGCTCGGGCCCATACCAGGCTCGGGCCCATACCAGGCTTGGGCCCATACCAGGCTCAGGCCCGCACCAGGCTCGGGCCCACACCAGATTCAGACTCACTCAGGTTCAGGAGGAGACGTGATTCAGATTCACACAAAATGTGGACTCAGGTGAGATTCAGAGTTACACAAAGTTCAGACGCAGACCATGTACCGACTCATTTCAACTTCGTAATCATAGAATTATTGAAATATGGTGAAAGCAGGAGTAGGACATTCACTCTTTCGACCCTGCTCCGCCTTTCGCTTTGATCATAGCTCATCATCAACTTCAATATCCTAACTATCCCTTCCTCCCATATCCTGGATCAATTTAGCCCCAAGAGTTATACATCATTTTTTTCCTGAAAATACTAAAGGTTTTGGCCTCAAATACTTTCTGTGGTTGTGAAGCCCAAAGGTGATTTGGGTGGAAAAAAATCTCCTCATCTTTGTTCGAAAAGGTTGATGCTTATCCTCAAATCATGAACCTTAGTCCTCAACTTCCTGAGCATCGGGGACATTCTTTCTGAATCAGCCCTGGCTAAACCTGTTCCAGTATTGTATGTTTCACCCTACTAACATCCAATGAATAAAGCCCTAACCAATTTTGTTTCTCTTCAAATCACAGATTGTTATCCCAGGAATCGGCCTGGTAAACAGTCACTGTATTCCCCCTGAGAAAGGGCATCCTTGCTCAGATAAGGACACCAAAACTATATACAATACTCATAATATGGCCTCAGCAATGCCCTGTATAACTGCAGTGAACTCAGTAAAGTTTTACAACACCAATTTTAAATCCAACCGATTTATTTGATAGTAAATTCGCGAGCTTTCAACTCTATAGCCTTCGTCAGGCAAATGCAGTGTTCTCATCTGCAATAGCACATATCAGCACAGACAGTCATAGATTGCTGATTAGAATGTGAATCCTTACATCTATCCTGCTATTCAAGTGTTAAAGTGGCTAACAATGTGTGTGAACGGAATCCTGAGCATCGGTTAGAGAATTGTGTATTTTCTCCAGACAGCACAGTAAGTGAGGTTTTTTGCTAACCCAGGCAAGTTATGGGGGTTACGGATAGTGTGTCATGAAGCCAAGATCCCTATTAAGACTGTCCTCATGTGTGCGGAACTTGGCTATCAGTCTCTGCTCAGCAACTCTGCGCTGTTGTGTGCCAGGAAGGCCCCCTTGAAGAGGTTGCACAGCAAGTTCTGCAAGACATGCCAGATCATAGACATGGACGACATCATCAAACGTGAGGATACCATTCACCAGGTACACGGTACATACTCTTGCAACTCGGCCAACGTTGTTTCCCCAATACGTTGCAAGAAAGGATGTCCCGAAGCATGGTACATTGGGGAGACCATGCAGACACTATGACAGTGGATGAATGAGCATCGCTCAACAATCACCAGGCAAAACAGTTCCCTTCCTGTGGGCGAACCCTTCAGCAGTCATGGGCATTCGGCCTCCAACCTGCGGGTAAATGTTCTTCAAGGGGGCCTTCGTGACACACGACAGCGCAGAGTCGCTGAGCAGAGACTGATAGCCAAGTTCCACACACATGAGGACGGTCTTAATAGGGATCTTGGCTTCATGATACACTATCTGGAACCCCCATAACTTGCCTGGGTTAGCAAAAAACCTCACTTACTGTGCTGTCTGGAGAAAATACACAATTCTCTACCCAATGCTCAGGATTCCCTTCACACACATTGTTAGCCACTTTAACACTTGAATAGCAGGTTAGATGTAAGGATTCACATTCTAATCAGCAATCTGTAACTGTCTGTGCTGATGTGTGCTGTTGCAGACGAGAACACTGCATTTGCCTGATGAAGGCTATAGAGTTGAAAGCTCGCGAATTTACTATCAAATAAATCGGTTGGATTTAAAATTGGTGTTCTAAAACTTTACTGAGTTTACCACAGTCCAACGCCGGCATCGCTACATCATGACTACTATCGACACTGCATACTGCCGGATTCAAGTGGAGAGGATCAAAAGAGGATTGCACATATTGACACAGACGTCAAGTTTCTACAGAGATGCGAGAAAGCAGACAGGATACCAAAGGGACTACAGATCACGAACCCACTCAGATCAACCTATAACACAGACTATGCTGAGAGGCTTTGCCGTCGCACCTCTCTCACACTCCTCAATCACCTCATACACGAGCTCTATAGCAAACGCCGCACCCTGGAAAGTAAAATGGAATACGTATACTCAACTTGTGTTCAGGACGCAGATCAGCTGCAAAACTTTGCCAAGCAGATGAGACAAAGAAACTACACCATTTACATGCAGACCAAGAACAGGAAACTTGAAAAACTCGGCATCACCACCAGCAACAACCAAGCCTCCCTTGGCACCACAGTAGAAAACAACACTACTGCAGGAGGTCCATTGTTAACCTGTCAGACTACACACTTCAATCAGAGGAAATCGAAGTTCTCAGCTGAGGGCTCAATTTCTGTCCCACCACCAAAATGGACCCCATCAGTCTTGCAGCAGACACAGAGGAATTCATCAGGCGAATGAGGCTGCGTGAGTTCTTCCACAAACCCCAAAACGCCAATAGCGGACTCAATGAGATAGCTAATGAACCAGAACAGCCGACAGAGGGATCTGCAGTGCAGCAACCGAAGGGAAATGAATCCAGTTGGACTCCTCCGGAAGGCCGCTGCCCCCGACTGGACATGTCTGCCCAAGCCATCAGGAGGTGTGTGAACACCAGATTCATCAACTGCACTTTCAAAATGTCTATGTAAATTTCTATGTTCTATGTTCTATGTTCTATGTTCTAAAATAGTCCCGAACATCACCGAAGCACAAAGCAAGGCCATCTGTGCTCTCAAGACCAACCACAGCATTGTCATCAAACCAGCAGACAAAGGAGGTCCCACCGTCATACTGAACAGAACAGGCTACTGTGAAGAAGTGTACCAACAACTAAACAATGTGAAACATTACAGACAGTTACCAGCAGATCCGACCAAAGACCACGCTCGTCAACTCAACACTCCGATCAAAACCTTTGATCTGGACCTTCAGAACACCCTCCAGGCTCTCATTCCACGTACTCCCCGCATTGGAGATCTCTACTGCCTCCCAGAGATACACAAGGCAAACATGCCCGGCCGTCCCATCGTATCGGGCAATGGGACCCTGTTTGAGAACCTCTCCGGCTATATCGAGGGCATCCTGAAACCCATTGTACAAAGAACCCCCAGCTTATTGTCTTGACACTACGGACTTCCTACAGAAACACAGCACACATGGAGCAGTTGAACCAGGGACACTCCTTGTCACAGTGGATGTCTCGGCGCTCTACACCAACATCCCCCACGATGATGGTATTGCTGCAACTGCTTCAGTACTCAATGCCAACAACTGCCAGTTTCCGGATGCAATTTTACAACTCATCCGCTTCATCTTGGACCACAATGTCTTCACCTTCAACAATCAGCTTTTCATCCAGACACATGGAGCAGCCATGGGGACCAAATCTCCTCTGAACTCTCTCAATAGCCTTTACATCCTTCCTATACTGAGGCGACCAGAAATGCGCACAATATTCCAACTGGGGTCTGACAAGAGTCTTATAGAGCTGCATCATTACCTCCTGACTCCTGAACTCTATTCCTCAATTAATGAAGGCCAGTACACCGTACACCTTCTTGACCACTTCCGCCACCTGCGAGGCCGATTTAAGAGTCCTATGGACCCGGACCCCGAGATCCTTCTGCTCTACGACACAGCTAGGATTCCTACCCCTTATATTGTACTCCTTCATCCCATTATTCCTGCCAAAATGAACCACTACAAATTTATCTGTGTTGAAGTCCATCTGCCACTTCTCTGCCCAGTCTTGCATCCTGTCTATGTCCCGCTGCAAGTTTTGGCATCCCTGCAGACCATCCACAACACCACCGATCTTTGTATCGTCGGCAAACTTGCTAACCCATCCCTCCACTTCCTCATCCAGGTCATTTATGAAAATGACAAACAGCAGGGGTCCCAGAATAGATCCCTGGGGCACTCCACTGTTTACCGACCTCCATACAGAACAAGACCCATCCACAACCACTCTCTGCCTTCTGCAGGCAAGCCAGTTCTAGTTCCACGAGGCCAAAGCCCCTTGGATCCCATGCCCTCTCACCTTCTCCAGAAGCCTTGCATGTGGGACCTTATCAAACGCCTTACTAAAGTCCATGTACACTACGTCCACCACCCTTCCTTCGTCAATGTGTTCAGTCACATTTTCGAAGAACTCAACTAGGCTCCTGAGGCATGACCTGCCCTTGACAAAACCATGCTGACTATTTCTAATCAGTCCAAACTTCTCCAAATGTTCATATATCTTATCCCTCAGAAGCCTCTCCATCAGCTTACCAACCTCTGAAGTCAAACTCACCGGTCGGTAATTTCCTGGACTATCCCTGTTCCCTTTCTTAAAGATAGGAACCACATCCGCAATCCTCCAATCCTCCGGAACGTCTATCGTTTCCATGGACGACGCAAAGATCATCGCCAGGGGCTCTGCAACCACTTCCCTCACCTCCCACAATAACCTGGGGTACATCCCATCCGGTCCCGGCGACTTGTCTATCTTGATAGAATTTAACAGGTCTCATACATCCTCTTTCCTAACATCCATATACTCAATCTTTTCTGTATGCCTCAAATCTGCAGTGCAATCTCCCAGTTCACTTTCCACTGTGAATACCGAGGCAAAGAACTCGTTAAGCACCTCTGCCAGTTCTTCTGGATTCACACAGACTTTTCCCCCTTCACCTTTTATAGGCTCTATCCCTTCTCTTCTCATCCTTTTAGTTTTCACATATTTGTAGAAGGCCTTGGGATTCTCCTTAATCTTCCCTGCCAAGGCCTCTGGCTCTCCTAATTTCCTTTTGAAGTTCCCTTCTACACACCTTATACTCCTCTAGATCCCTAACATCCCCTAGCTCTCTGAACCTTTTATATACCTTTTTTTTATCTTCCTAACTAGGTTCACCACTAACTTTGTGCACCACGGTTCTCGTGTCCTACCAGAAAGCCCTTGACTCCTCGGAACATTGTCTTGCAGTGCCCCAGACAAGCATTCCTTGAAAAACCGCCACTTTCCTTCTGTACTCTTCCCCAAGAACACCTCCTTCCAGTTTATGCATCCAATTACCTGCCTAATGTTTTCATATTTCCCCTTACTCCAGACATGCCTAGCCTGCCTGATCCTATCTCTTTCCATCGTTATCGTGAAAGAGATAGAGGTCTTGTTGTTGTCATTTCCTCTCAGGCTTTATTGAGCTGAAAAATTACAGTAAAGGGATATTTCAATAGATTTTTTAGCTGCTGCCTAAAGTGAGTCTGTGTCACAGCATAAATAGCAGTATTTGTACAGCAACTTGTGAGTTGCAGCATGAAGCCCAACTCCATAACAAAAAAATCTAATGTCAAATGATAGCCCATGTCATACATCCGATTCCATACTGAATAAACCATGAATGTTGACCATAAGAGGATGAAGTTGGCTGAGATAACAAACAGCAAAATGATGGATTTCCTTCGATTCTCAATCTCTGGGTCTCTGAAATTCTCTCCACTGCTGTGAGCCCGGAGTCTCCTGCGGGCTCTGCTGCTCACTAAAATGTGTCTGACGGTGAGAGCATTGAGCAGCAGAATCAGGACGAATGGGACACATGGGTTTAGAATGTAGTGGAGGAACTCGATTGCTCCCCAGGCCAGAGAATCCAAAACATCGATTGTGAAATCACAAAACCAGGGGAGGTTCCACAGCCGATATGTATTTAATAACATAAAATACCAGACGATGTTCTTTAAACAGCTGAGCACCGTCACTGTTCCCAGAACCACAGCCGCCGATTTCCCAGTGCAATATTTACTTTTCAGCTTGGGGCAGCAAATGGCCACAAATCGATCGAAGGTGAAAGTGATGGTGAACCAGACAGAACAGTCAGTGGCTGCGTAAAGCAGGACGGCGTGGATGTTACACATGGGGAGTGAACGCATGAAATAAAAGTGTTCGTGATAAACAATGGGAATCTGTCTCAATATCAGGTCGAGGATAACAACCAGCAGATCCCCCACTGACATGGCCACCAGGTAACGAGTGACACATTTGGACAGACCACAGTTTCTGTTTATCAGTGTCACAATTGTGATTATGTTCACTGTCAGGAAGGGAAATACAGAATAAAATTAGATATGATTCAGGGGAACAAATTACAATTTAGACTGACCTTGGGTTGAAATAAAGAAAACACACAAAACAATTTGATTTTTTTAAAAAATCTAGTACCTCTTTTGGAGTGTGAGGAGAGGGGAGCAAACCTGTACAGACACAAAGAGAATATACAAACGCAACACAGACAGTGACCCAAGACAGGAACTGAACCCAGGTCCCTGATGCTGTGAGTCAGCAGTGCTAACCATTATGCCACCACATTGTTCCTTGATAGTGACACAAAGGTATACATTAGGGAGAGAGCTTTCCAGGGAGTCCTCAACATTGTCCCTCACTCAGCTACAGGTAAATAGCCTCTCTACCCGTGGAGGATTTGGAGGGTAAAAAGTATGAGGCAGTAAATCCTAACAGGAGATCCGGAGTGGAGTCCTGTAGGTGGTAATCTGTTCTCTCTCAGACAGCTCACTGACATCTCCCGCAACAGAGCTGGTACCAAACAAAGGGTTGGTTTGACCCTTTCCTTTGGACAGAACTAACAGTTGGCAGAGAGAGATCATGGTGCCTTGAAATACAGAATCTCTATTATCTTTACATCTCCATGAATCCTCTCTTGGCAGGAAGGTTGCCAATGTGTGCACCAGGTAAAAACTCAAAACAAAGGTCAGCACCAAAGGAAAAGCCAAGCAGGCTGCCTAATGACTATCATCCTGTGACTCCGACATTCGATATTATGAAATGCATCAAAAGTTTAGTCATGGCATGAATCAGTTCCAGCTTCCCAGATTGCCTAAATCCACTACAGTTCATCGACATCCACAACACGTCCAAAAACACCATCTCCCTGACACTACAGTCAACCCTGTAACACCAACTCTTGTTTTTCGATTACAGCTCAGCCATTAACACCATTATTCCTATACATGTGTCTGTGTGTGTGTGTGTGTGTGTGTGTGTGTAAATGTGTGGGCGTGTGTGTGGGCGTGTGTGGGCGTGTTTTAGGGCATGATGTGTGTGAGCAGCGGAGTACCTGATGAGTGCTTCTATGTGTGCATTATTCTGGAATCTTACAACACTTTTGGTCCTTGAATTTGTATGTGAGTGGTAGGAAGTTTGTAAATCTGATTGTTTCTACCAGTAAATGTCTCTATTAATATATGTATGTTTGTGTTTCTGTGACCCTAAGAAAGTTGTGGTGATACATGGGATAGCATTGTTGCCTCATAGCACTAAGCTCCCTGGTTCAATTTCAGGCTTGGCTACTGTTTGTGCAGAGTCTACTTGTTCTCCTTATGTCTGTGTGAGTTTCCTCCAGGTGCTCCGGTTTTCTCCCAAAATCGGAAAGTTGTGCTGGTTTGATGTACTGGCCGTGTTAAATTCTCCCTCAGTGCACCTGAACATGCGACGCAGTGTGGCGACGCGGGGATTTTTATAGCAACTTCACAGCAATATTAATGTTTGCAATCTTGTGCCATTGATGAATAAATTTCAATACGAAATGTGTTCTCTTTTGAGATCCTGCTGTGCACACGTGATCATGAAAATGGATTTTGCAGCCTGGAGACTGGGTGGGAAATTAGCAGTGAACTCGTGTTACATGTAGAGGGTAAAAAGGATTCTGCCTTAATCTTTGTCTCACGAAGGATTAGTGTTAGGTCACATGTCTATGGATAGTCACAGCACACAGAAAACATCATGGCCCATAGGCAATTGTCAGTGGCTGAAAGAATTAATAACTGGATATAGGGACTCAACAGAAACAACATGAGCAGCAAACCTAGTACAATCAATGACAAGAAAATCAACACAGTTAAGCAGCATTTCTAGAATTAGGAACTGGACACAGGGGACGGGACTTTACAACCTCACTCTTCCGAAAACTGCAAAATTCGATCCATGTTCAACAGACCTTCCCAGGCTCTGACCCTTGCCTTCTCTGATTCCAGTGTCAGTCGGACTGGAACAATTCCAACCAGGGACTTACCCGGAACGCCAATAATCGCCAGGATTGGATAATAAACGTACTGAATCGCTTTCAGTAGACATTCAATCCGAAAAGCTAATGGTATCCTCCATTCATCTGAGGTAAACATAGAAATCCAAAAGAATAAACTTCTGTCCTTGGTTGGAAGATTCCAATCGATTGCTCCCGGATTCTGATCCATTATTGGGACTTTCTGGGGTATTGTTCCCAGTTCCTGATCCATTGTTGGAAGACTCCAATCCATTGCTCCCAGATTCTGATCTCTCTTCTCCCTACCTCTCTCTCCACAGCCGCTGATCTCTGTTATATAGGAGCTGTTGCTCTCCCACTCACTCAATAGGCCAACACATTGAATGGAATCCTCTATTAATAGAAGAGGGAAATCCCTCCAGGCACACTAACAGGATCCATGGAGATTCACGTCAATTAAGTCACTAAACAAACAACTTCACTGAACCCCCTTCAATGCAACACTTTTTATATCCAAAATTTACAGTCTAGATGGGGTGTTGAGATTCAAGGAAATATGGAAAGTTGGAAATAATGAGTAGGCAGACATGGCAGTGCAGAAGAAGGCCATATGACCCATTGAATCTGCACCGAATCACCAACAGACCATCTTACCCGCATTGGAATTATCATGGTACATTTTTTCTTTTAAGATCAATGTTAATGTTTAAATGTTGAGACTTGAATGTGCCTCTCAATGCACAAATATTGTTGGTTTCGACATAGTTTCCTTCAAGCTTTAACATAAATCTATTTGTTTTATACCAGGATATGACCCTAAATATTACTGCAAGGATACAATTCTTCATTGAACTTTCTGCCATTCACCTCCGCCAATAAATTCATGAGGTTTTTAATTAAGCGCTAAAATCATTCACCATTTGTTATTCAGGCTTTAGAGTAAGAACAAAGAAAATTACAGCACAGGAACGAGCCCTTTCGGCCCTCCAGACCTGCACTGATCATGCTGCCGTGACTGAAATAAAACCCATCCCCTCCCGGGGACCATATCCCTCCATTTCCATCCTATTCATGTAGTTGTCAAGACGCCTCTTGAAAGTGACATAGAACATAGAACACTACAGCGCAGAACAGGTCCTTCGGCCTTCGATGTTGCGCCGACCAATTAGGAACGAGCAGTGACCCTCTAACCTAAACCGTTCCCTTTTCATCCATAAACTTATCTACTAACCTCTTAAACGCCACCAAACTTGGCGCATCAACAACTGACGTAGGCACGGCATTCCATACCCTTACCACCCTCTGGGTAAAGAACCTACCTCTGACATCTGTCCTAAAACCACCACCCCTTAATTTAAAGCTATATCCCCTCGTGCTAGCTATCTCCATCCTAGGAAAAAGGCTATCACTGTCCACCCTATCTAAACCTCTATTCATCTTATATGTTTCAATAAGGCCTCCGCTTAGCCGCCTTCTTTCTAACGAAAACAACATCAAATCCCTCAGCCTCTCTTCATAAGACCTGCCTTCCATACCAGGCAACATCCTGGTAAACCTCCTCTGTACCCTCTCCAATGCCTCCACATCTTTCTTATAATGCGGGGACTAGAACTGCACACAATACTCCAAGTGCGGCCGCACTAGAGTTTTGTACAGTTGCAACATGACGTTGCGGCTCCGAAACTCAATCCCCCTACCAATAAAAGCTAAGACTCCATATGCCTTCTTAACAACCTTATCGACTTGATTGCCAACTTTCAGGCATCTATGCACATATACACCAAGATCCCTCTGTTCTTCAACACTATTAAGAGTCCTACCATTAGCCCTATAATCTACACATTTGTTATTCCTGCCAAAGTGAATTACCTCACACTTTTCCGCATTAAACTCCATTTGCCACCTCTCGGCCCAGCTCTGCAACATGTCCAAGTCTCTCTGCAAACTATAACACCCCTCTTCACTATCTACCACTCCTCCGACTTTGGTGTCATCTGCAAATTTACTAATCCATCCTTCAATACCCTCATCCAGATCATTTATAAAAAATTACAAACAGCAGGGGCCCCAAAACAGATCCCTGAGGTACACCACTTGTAACCGAACTCCACGATGAATATCTCCCATCAACCACTGCCCTCTGTCTTCTATCTGATAGCCAATTCCTAATCCAATTAGCTACATCACCCTCAATCCCATACATCTGCATTTTCTGCAGAAGCCTTCCATGGGATACCTTATTGAAGGCCTTACTAAAGTCCATATATACCACATCAACTGCCTTACCCCCATCCACCTCTTTGGTCACTTTTTCAAAAAAAAAGCAGATGGAGGATATAGTCAAAAAGACAAAATTACTATAGTATCCACTTCCACTACTTTCCTCGGGAACGGGTTCCAGGCATGCAGCGCCCTGTTTGTAAAACATCTGCCTCGTACATCTCCTTTAAACTTTGACCTCGCACCTTGAACCTGTGCTCCCGAGCAATTCACTCTTTTACCCCTTGAAAAAAGCTTCTGACTATCCATTCTGTCTACTCCTCTCATAACCTCATAGACATCTGTCAGGTCAGCCCTCAACCTCCGTCATTCCAGTCAGATCAAATTACGTTTTTCCAATTTCTCCTTATATCTGATGCCCTCCCCACGAGACCACAAGCTAGTACGTCTTTTCTGCACCTTTTGAAAAGTTTCCACATCTTCCTGATAGTGTGTTGACCAAAATTGAACATTATGTTCTAAGTGCAGCCTAAATAAGGCTTTATAAAGCTGCAACATTGCTTGGCAATTTTTAAACTCACTGCCCTGGCCCATGAAGCCAAGCATGCCAAATGACTTTTTGACTATATTCTCCATCTGCATTGCCACTGTCAGTGACCTATGCACCTGTACATCAGGTCCCTTTGCCTTTCTTGAGAAATCTGCCCTTACTATATTACCTATCTGTATTAAGCTTCCCAAAATGCATTGCCTCACATTTGTCTCTGTTAAACTCCATTTGCCACATCTCCACCCAAGTCTCCAATCGATCTATATATTCCTGTATCCTCTTATAGTCCTCACCACGACCTGCAAATCCATCAATTTTTGTATCATCCGCAAACTTACAACCTTTGTGTCATACGCAATGTTACAAAGAGCGAAGTTCCCAGTTCTGATCCCTGAGGAATGTCACTTGTCATAACTTTCATTCAAAAACAAACCTTGCTACTGCTGCATTCTGTCTCGTTTGACCGAGCCAGTTTTGTATCCACTTTGCCAGCTCACCTCAGATCACATGTGACTTCATGTCCTGCACCAGTTTGCTGTAAAGGATCCTGTCAAAGACCTTACTGAAGTCCACGTAGATAACATCCACTATCTTACTCTTATTTATCATCTTCCTCGATAAATTCGACGACGTTATCAGTAGGTTGAGGAGGAGGCTGAGGTTTGAGGTGGGGGATTTTTGATGCATGTGGAAATGTCTGAGGTGGAGAGCAGGAAGTTAAAAGATGCATTTTGAAAGCGATATGATTTGACATGTGTGCTGTGAGTGTATCTGACATGTATGTTGTGTATCTGACAGGTATGTTCTTCAGAGTTTATCATTAGCCTTACATCTCGGACTTTTCCAGCTTGATGCCAGTTCATCCAGCTGGAAGATTTAGATGTTGCTCTTTCCCAGACGCTGTGAGGCTTGTTTTCATTAAATGAAGAATTGAACAAAAAGTTATTCACTCCGTGACTGGGAATCGAAACCGTGTCGTGGCCCCGATCCTGATCACTGGACCTTCAGTGAAGCTGATGTGAGAGATTTGCAATGAATTGTTCATCTCTGCACCCATTGCTTTCTTTCCAATAAATTTCAACAAAAATAAGTCACAGTGAGAATGACGGGATTTGAACCTCAGTTAGGAAGTCCCAATCAATCCTCTGGGCAGGGATTGCAGTCTCAATGTTTGCAATTCTGTCGCTTATACCGGCAGACAGTCATTCAGCCTGTGTTCCTGTTTGTTTTCTCTATTGGAGTAACTCCCAAAATCTCAGCAGATCTGGCAGCGTCTGTAAGGAGAGAATAGGGCTGACGTTTCGAGTCCAGGTCAGCCTTTGCGTCCTCTGAATTGTTGATTAGGGATTCAGGGAATTCCATGAGCACAGTCAACTTTTGAAAACATCTTAAATGAATTGTGTTGTTGGAATCCCTGTAGACAGCCGGTTCTCAAACCAAATCGCGGATAAATTCATCCTACTCAGTGCACAGCAAAGAAACGAACAAGACTTAACCATTACACACCGGGGCTTGTCCGGGATTTGAACCCGGGACCTCTTGCACCCAAAGCGAGAATCATACCACTAGACCAACGAGCCGCTGATGAGAGCGTTGGTCAAATGCAGATATTTATATTGCCATTTAAATATGATCAGGCAGCTGCAGTGAAAGTTGGAAGCGCTGGAAAAAAAAACTCAGGAAGTCAGGCAACAACAGGGAAAGGATTCACTTCTTACACCTTCCATAACCTTCCATTTAAACGGTTAAAGGTGGAAAAGCAGCAAGTTTTAAACACGTGAAATCCAGGAACCAGACAACATAACCACAGAAAAGGGCTCTCTGTCTGAACTCTCAGTTTAGGCAGCAAATTCCACACAGCCAGCACCACTTGAATGAGAACCTTCTTCCTCAGGCCACCCCTAATCGGTCCACCAATCACTTTATATTTGTGGAGCCCCCACTAACTCTCCCCCACTCCTCCCACAGCACCCCCCCCCACTTCATCCCCACCCACTCACGATAAGTGACCTCTCTCTGCTCAGGGAAAACAAGCCTTTTCTATCCACCCTGCCTTGGCTCCCTCATAATTTTGGACACCTCAGTTCGGTCTTCCTCTGCTTCCTCTGCTCTGAGGAAAACAAACCTTGCCAATCCAATCTTTCCTCATCACCACAATTCCCCAGCCCTGGCAACACTTTTGGAAATCCAAATGATTATCCAATCCGACTAAACAGTCCATTTAACATTGTACCATCGCCAACTGTGAACAACCACCAGACACTGGCACCGCTGTGCCGCACTGGTTCACACTGCTGCCTCAAAGGGACTTAGTTCAATTCTGGAATTGTGTGACTGTGTGGAGTTTGCACGTTTTTCCCAAAACTGCATGGGTTTCCTTTGGGTGCTCTGGTTTCCTCCCACTGTTCAAAGATGTGTGGGATAGGTCAATTGGTCATGCTTTAGTGACAGGGAAAATTGCAGGGGAAATGTGTGGGATACGCGGACAGGGCATGGATGGGATTGTGGTTAGTGCAGACTTGATGGACAGAATGGCCTCTCCTTGTACTGTAGGGATATTACACACAAATGAGAAACAGAGACGTTGCAAATGTTGGGAAATTTATTCAGAAAACAATGGGATATTTGTGGACATGTTCAGATAAAACTCAGTGATGGTCATTGTCCTGGTCTACATTAAAACAGTGGTGCAGCCCAAGATTAAAAGTCATTTAACCAGAAATTGGACATTCCCACTGACTCCCAATATAACCGAGAGACACAAGCTCACACCACAAACTGATGTGACAAAGGGGATCCCTTTCAGTTATTACAATCTGGACCTTATATCAGTAATCTCTGCCCTAAGCCCCTCTCAGTTATTACAATCTGGACCTTGTATCAGTAATCTCTGCCCTAAGACATTCTCAGTTATTACAATCTGGGTCTTGTATCAGTAATCTCTGCCCTAAACTCCTCTCAGTTATTACAATCTGGGTCTTGTATCAGTAAACCCTGCCCTAAACCTCTTGCAGTTATTACAGTCTGGGCCTTGTATCAGTAATCTCTGCCCTAAGCTTCTTTCAGTTATTACAATCTGGGTCTTGTGTCAGTAATCTCTGCCCTAAACCTCATCAGTTATTACAATCTGGGCCTTGTATCAGTAATCTCTGCCCTAAACCTCACTGTTATTACAATTTGGGCCTTGTATCAGTAATCCCTGCCCTAACCATCTCTCAGTTATTACAATCTGGGCCTTGTATCAGTAATCTCTGCCCTAAGCCCCTCTCAGTTATTACAATCTGGGTCTTGTATCAGTAAACCCTGCCCTAAACCTCTCGCAGTTATTACAGTCTGGGCCTTGTATCAGTAATCTCTGCCCTAAACCCCTCTCAGGTATTACAATCTGGGCCTTGTGTCAGTAATCTCTGCCCTAAACCCCTCTCAGTTATTACAATCTGGGCCTTGTGTCAGTAATCTCTGCCCTCAATCCCTCTCAGATATTACAATCTGGGCCTTGTATCAGTAATCTCTGCCCTAAATCTCTCTCAGTTATTACAATCTGGGCCAGATAACTGCAGTTATTAGAAATCTGAACTAAAAAAGGCTGGATCAACTCAACAAGTCTGGAGAGAAACAGAGTTAAAACTTCAGATCAAACTCATCATCCTCCAGGGATCTTCACCTTATTTGTGTTACTTCAGATGAAGATGTTATGGAAAGGTAAACGGAACAGAATCAATTTGAGGACATTTCTTATTGAGCAGCTGAGAATGCTCAAGGGGTCAAATGGCCCACTTATATCCATATTTCCCATATTCTTATCTGTGCTGTCAATCACAATGGTTATGGTGATGTGAATGTGCCATGTGGCTGGACGAGCGGAATATTTCAGCCTCTGGTGTCAGTGCTGATTCGGTGTCAGTTCCTGCCTCTGCCAAGTTTCCAACCGGTTTGCTCCTTGAGGCGTGCGTGTTTCTCCTGAGGCCTCTCTCACTCAGTGTGTGTGACAAGGTGATTCAGCTCAACCATGTGAACAAGCTCATTTTTCCAACACAAACCTGATTCCCGTTAGTTCAGAAGTTCATGTCAAAATGTTTCTGACAACAACAATTAAGGAGAAAGATGCAAGAGGAGTTTGTAATGTTGCAACAAAGAAGAGGAAGATGCCAATGATGTTAATGATGATCGACAGGGATGCATTGTAACCTTGGCAATTTTGTAGATTGGATACTTTTTATACTTTGGAATCAGAACAATACGAGATACCAGATGGAAAACTGCATTGGTTGTTCACACAGTTTAGAACTTGGATTAACGTTGATGAAATATGCCCAGCTAGCATGATCCTCTTAATTTCAGTGTCGTGGGTTCGAGCCCCACGTTGGGCGTTTTGTTTTAAAACTTTGCTGCTTTCTCGGGTGAGTTCCAGCTCTCCATTCCTCCGGCAGTGTCACTGGTCAAAATGAGTCTTTCTCCATGCCGATTGTTAATCCCTCAGCTACTGGTTTCTGAATGAAAACTGCCTCCACTTCTTTGGAAGTCAGAGAGTTGAGTGCTTAATTCAGTGGGAAGTTTTATTTAAACATTTGGACCCAGATCTGGGAAATATCTGTGTGAGTGGAAAAGATAAAATCTACCCATTATTAGTCTGGTTTTACCTTGTATCATCATCTCTATCACCAGGCTTTGCAGCCTATCACTTCCTTTTCCTGTTGCTGATTTTCTGAACATGACATTTTAATAAACCTTTTATTGTCTCTGATCAGTTATTTTGACTGTCAACAGCAGAGTCAATGACCCAGAGTGTTAAAAAAGAGAAAGTGTCTTGACTGTTTCTACTCAGTCGGAAAGTTCATTCTTCATTCTCCCCCTGATTCCCATTCCCAAAGAGTTTCTAAGGACTCACAAAGCTGGAGACTGGGTTTATCTGGTTTGGCTCCTTCTCCATTTCCCCCATCTGCAACTGGCAATGTTTTCCAAAAACTCTTCTCAATCCCTGCCTTGCATCATGTCCAGAGAAGAGGAAATTCAATTTCTTTGGGAGATTTTCGTTTTAGGGATTCTTCTCCTTAGCGCTAATAAGTCTAAACTGGGATTTCATGGAGTTGTCGAATAATTTTCTGTCTGGCGACAAATAGTTTGATGGAGCAGCTAACGACATTTTTTTTTCCTATTGACGAGAGTCAGTAAGGAGAGGACTAGGTTAAGATAGTCAAGGAAATACATATTTGCATTGATGCAGGGCTTTTTCTCAACATCCCAACATAATTACCAAACGATTTTAGGCTAATCATGTTCTTCTGCAGTGCAGCATTCTTACAAAAGGAAGAAAGCGAAAAGGTCAGACCATGACAAGGGGGCACTCGGATTTGAACTGAGGACCTCTTGATCTGCAGTCAAATGCTCTACCACTGAGCTATACCCCCTTATCCACAAAGTGTGAAAAAATTCTTTCTCAGCGTCATACCCATGGTCATAGACTCACTCCAGCCTTCCATGCAATCACAAGACATTTGGTGACCCTCCGTATTTACCCGACTGTGTACTTGTGAGCAAACAATTAAGTGTCTAAACTCTTCTGAAGCATTCACTTTACTTCCCTTTACATATAAGCTTTTTGAACGCTGTTCTTCGAAAATGTTCGGTTTTGAGGTGGAATTTGCAGCATCGATAGTGCCTTGCTTTTGGGTCACAATGGATTATTTTCCTGCTCGCAACCTCAACTGCCTTAAAAGTGAAAGGACAGAGATGTAAAACAACAAAAACACAAGGAATGGCACCTTGTTCCACAACAAATAAAACAAAATGTGAATTAGTTTTTTTTTCATTCATTTATGGGTCGTGAGCGTTGCTGGCCGGGTGAACATTTGCAGCTTATCTCTAATTGTCATTCAACTCACTAGCTTGTTCAGTCCATTCAGGAGAAAGTTAATAATAATCACGTTCCTGCGGATTTGGAGTCACGAGTTGGCCAGACCAGTTGAGGATGGTGGATCCCACTCTGCAGCTTTTCCAGTGCGATCACATCTCTCCTGCAATGTGAGTTTCGAAACTGCATACAATACACCAGCTATTGCCTAATCAAAGGTTGATATAGTTAGAACATTAGCAGATTCACCACTCTCTGGCTGAAAAAAAATCTTCCTCATCGCTGTTTTAAAGATTCGTTCATTTGGCCAGATGTTCTTCCCTCTGGTTCTAGCTTTTCTTACTAGTGGAAAGATCATCTCCACATTCAATCTATCCAGGCCTTCCAGTATCACATAAATTGCAATCAGGTCCAACCTCATCCTTCTAAACTCCAATGCGTACATAACTAGAGTCCTCAACCATTCCTCAAACGATAAGCTTTTCATTGAAGAGATGATTCTTGTGAACATTCTCTGAACTTTTTCCAAGGCCAGTATGTCATTACTTACAAAAGGGCCCGAAACTTCTCACAATATTCCATATGGGGTCTGACCAGAACCTTCTACAACCTCAGAAGTACTTCCCTGCTTTTGTATTCCAGCCCTCTCGACATGAATGCTAACCCTCCCAACCTCAAACTGAAACTGCACGTTAATATTGAGAGAATGTTGAACTAGGATTCCCAAGTCCCCTCGTGTTTCAGTTTTGCTAAACATTTCCCCAATTAGAAAATAGTCAATATCTTCATTCCTCCTTCCAAAATGCATAACCTCACAAATCTCCTCACGGTACTTCATCTCCAACTTTTTGCCCATCTCTCCTAACCTGTCCAGACAGAAGTATTGAACCACAATTTTCAGGATATTACTACGTGTTGGGTTCCGTGGTGTAATGGTGAGCATTCTGGGCTTTGAATGCAGAGATCCGAGTTCAAATCTCGGCGGGACCTCGTTTTCGTATGGAGATGGTTCATTTGCTGAAGAGCGTTTCGTTTAAATTTGTTACAAAGCACCAAAGGAGAGCATAATTTGTCAGCCAGTTCAATTGGTATGAGAATGCACAGTATGATAATCCTTTGGTGCCTGATGCGTGCAACGTCAGCGTTTTTCGTGTTTTCGCTGCTCTTTAACTCCTCTGTTGCAAAAAAAGAAGCGGTTGGTGTCACACAATAACAATTCGACTCGAGCCTGGCAATTATTGAGCAAGTGTGTGTGTGTATCTGTGTGAATGTGTGTGCGTGTGTGTGTGTGAGAGAGAGAGAGTGTGTAGACGTGTGTGCATGTGTGATGCCCCCGCCTTGCCACAAATCTTATAAATTGCCGCCCTCCCAAACTTGCTCTAATCTCGTCCACCTCGATTAAATCACTCCTCAATCTCCTTCGCTCCAATGGACAAGAATCCCAGCATCACAGACCAGAAACTTCCGGCTAATTTAAGCTTTTCAAACTGAAGCTTCCTCCAAAACATTTCTCCATCTGTTTTAATTGTAATGTGTCAACTTAAAAAATAATATGTGTATTTTGCTTCTTAAAATTAAACATGCTTAAAATAAATTCTTCAACAGATTTCATCAACTTTTTTTAGAAACTGTTCTTTCTATTCTGAAAAAAAAGTAATGTTTCCATTTTTTTCAAGAAATTCCAACTTTTTCGAAGGTAGCTTAAACTTGCTGACGTATTTTTTCCCAAATACTTTAACGAGAATTTGTCATTTCAAAAAGAAACTTTTTTTGCAAAAGGACTTAAAGTATTTCCGTTTCTTTTAATCAACATTATTTTTGAAATATAAGTAGCTAAGATAAATATCTTCATAGAAGCTGACTGCATTTGGTCAACATTTCTCTGAATTCGTTTAAAAGTAGTGAAAATATATTTTTCATCAACAATAATATATAGTTTTTGAAGTGATGTTAAAATCACACAGCGAACCAGCCAGGAATCGAACCTGGAATTTTCTGATCCGTAGTCAGACGCATTATCCATTGCGCCACTGGCCCACAATAAGAAACGCTGCAGCAATATTAACATATGCGTCCGACGGTTCAAAATTGGCAGAAACCTGGTCAAAACATATTCGATTTAATGAGGAAATGTTGCACAATTGAAATTTTCTATTCTCACTCACAGTCATTCTACTTTGCCTTGAATTGTGTTAACCTGCTGTGTTGGAATTGGAATCCTGGTTCTCAAAGCTTCAGCCTGCTTCTCTGCGTTATCAATCCAGCGTCAACAACATGACTCGAAACCTTACTCCTCCCGCCAGTGAATCCACTATTGAACATTACCTGAATATATTATCTTACAATCATATAACATTGGCTCTTACGTGAGCCTCAAAATACATTCAGGAAAGGACAAAGGTGTTTAAAGTTTGCGACAAACTGAGCAGGAAAGAAGACAAACCTATTTTGGCTCAGCACACATATTATCAGTTCGTTCAGTGGCTAAAAGAGCAGGACAGAGGCTGGGAATTCTGCGGGAGTAACTCACCTCCTGACTCCCAAAAAACATACAACATAGAACAGTCCAACACAGTACAGACCCTTCGTCCCACGGTGTTGTGCCGAGCTTTGTCCGAACCCAAGATCAAGATCAATCTATCCCACTCCCTATCATTCTGGAGTGCTCCATATGTCTATTCAATAACCGCTTGAATGTTCCTGAAGTGCCGGACTCCACTATCACAGCAGGCCCTGCATTCCACACCCCAACCACTCTCTGAGTGAAGAATCTACCTCGGACATCCCTCCTATATCCCCTACCATGAACCTGATAATTGTGCTCCCGAGTAACAGCTACATCCACCCGAGGAAATAGTCCCTGAATCATTGGAACAGTCAGGAGTGCGATAGAATGTTCTCCACTTGTCTGCCTGATGCAGGAATTCACCAAAGACCCTCAGACAGCACCTTCCAAACACAAGACCACTTCCCCCGCATCCCTCCAGCGCCACACAGACAACAGCACCATCAAGCCTCTCAGCATTCTGTGTGGCGCCAATGTTACTTGCCATTTGTCAGCTCAAAACATCAACATAAAGGAGCCGACTGCGGACTTTCCAAATCTGAAATCAAAACAGAAAACACTGGGTGGGGTCAGTACTTCCGGCACTATCTGTGGAGCGAGAATCAGAACTAACTTGTCCCGTCCAGATATCACACGGCAGGCGCGGACAGGATGGGTGTACCCGTTCTGCCATGTGGGTATCCGAGTGGGATCTTTCCGTGCTCTTAAACTCTGCCTGTTTTCAGAGCCAGTCACAGAAAGCCATCCCACCGTTTGACCTTGAACAAATCACAATATGTGACTTGGCCAAACGGAAACTAACGAAGGGCTCGTCCGGGATTTGAACCCGGGACCTCTCGCATGTTAATGTACAGAGATACCCTAAGCGAGAATCATACCTCTAGACCAACGAGCCCACACTAAACAAAGTAAAAATTCTATATCTTTCGAAAAGCAGTTCACCCGGCGTGAACTGTTGAAAAAAAAATGTTGAAAAAAAACTCACTGCATTAGTATTTATGAACTTTAATCTCCAGCAAAATATCCGTCCAATATTGCTATCTCGAGCTTTTGATTATAAAGTCCACATGTTACAGTCAATAATTTTAACCCAGTGACTTCAACATGTGATAATCCTGAGTTTGCCTTTGATATTTGATTACTTTTGAAAGCTGTGGTCTGTTAGACAGTTAGAAGATGTGGAACATTTAAAATACAGATTGCTGACATTGTTCACCTGGGAGATCTGCGGGTTTGTGTGAATGGGGAACGACTGGACTTTATCTGATAGTAATAGGAGTAAAACAATGTTAAATTTCCCAACAGTGACAATCCTTAATCTCAGTGAAGAAAACACTCAGACAGGACTGTAATGTCACATTCACTATGAGTAAATTTTCTCTGATATTTAATCCCATGGGTTGCCCTGACAGTGAATCGTTGATTATTGACATGTGCCAGATTTTGTATGAGGCTGGCAGGAACCTCATTCTCTGTGGCTCTCAGTGCACAGCAACACACAGCGCTGCCTGTCACCTGCTAATTCTTCATGGACAAGTGAACAGTGTTTTGCTTTAGATTGAGATTCCCGCTGAAGGTTTCAAAACCTGGAGCCGTATCGGTAAATTCCGTCTGTGAGCAGTTAATGAGGAGCTGGGTGGATATACTGGCGACAGGTAATGTGGTTGAACTCGGTACCCAGTAGCTGCAGGTTATTGTGAACCTTCACCCTCTGTTGCTTAAACTCCTGGTTCTGACTGGGACACTGAGTCACCATCACTCATGTCTGAAAATAGACAACAGCGGGTTAGAAGGAGTAACAACAACGGAATAACCGCCTTGAGATGGAAATGGGGAATGAATGAATATAGTGAGTGGCGGATTTCACGCAGACGTTGACAATGACAGACCTCTAATCAGGACAGTAACCAGAGGGAGACAGCTTCACCCCCATGGTTCGACTCTGAACACCAGAAGTAGAGTGGTCACTGTCTGGATCAGACCCGCAGTTTCATGATCATTAATGGATTTCTATTCCAATTTGTTATATTTACATTCCCCCAGCTGTCCTGATGGTCCGCTGATTTTTAGGTGGTCGAGGGATTGACCAGTGGACGATGTTCTCATCGAAAAGAACTGCTCCAGGTGAGATTTGAACACACAACCTCGGCATAGCCCGCTGTCTGTACTGCTGTATAAGTACCGCGCCCTAACCGATTGCGCCACTGGAGAACTGTTCTTGCAGCTACTTGTGTCAGATTATTAAAGACTACAGCGGCGTTACCTCCACTAATAACCGTTATTGGAGATCACATTTCAGACGGGGGAACAAACCTATCAATGATTCTCTTTTCCCCGGCTCCACAGTGAGGGAGACAGGGAGAAGCAGCAGGATTATATCCCGCAGTCTCCAATCGCCAGCAGAAAGCGGCGACTGCAGCTTCAATCAGCGGGTTACTGCCCATCCCTGGGACACAAGGTCCATCCCCGTTCAAACCTCCCCATACACCCAACACAAGCTCAGCAAAACGCAGATAGATTATATCCGGCTCATTACCCGATATGAGAAAGATAAATGAGTGTTTCTGCGTGGTTTCGAACCAGGGATATTTTGCGTTTGAGGTGAATGTGATAACCGCTACACTACAGAAACAACCTAAAAAATAGTGGAGCAAATCCGCCTGCATGCAATGTCCAATTCCGCTGTGTTGCTGTAGGTTCTGATGGTTAGACTAAGAGCTCATATCACTGAATTCAGGAAGAAAACTTTTATTTTTAATCTGATTGTACGACTTATCCCGAACATCAAAATTGAAACGCGTTCGTCTCGCAAATATCTAAGGGAGCAATGATTTCCATCTATTCATTAATGCATCATTTTCACTGACACTGATTCTGACAGAACTGGTGCAGACCGGGAAGTAACACAGGATTGTTGTACAGCAATAAGTCTACATTCCCTGACCAGGAATCGAACCCGGGCCGCGGCGGTGAAAGCGCCGAATCCTAACGACTAGACCACCAGGGAAGCTGATGCGTATTTTATAAAATATTAATTTATCCATGAACCACCTGCCTTTTGTTTTGTGCCTGTCTTTTTCTTCACCAAATGCAAGATTATCCATGAAATTATCATGTATATTTCACACAGAAGTGACTGCTTCAGCCAATGAAAGCAGCGATTCCTGTTAGCTGGAACATGATTTTTTTAAGTTTAATGTTATAATGGAAGTATGTGTATGATGTTATATGTAATATGTTTGAGGTTAATCGTCGTTAAATACTATTGGTAACACCAGATAACAGCACAACCAGGAACAATTGACAGTTTTTTTATTTATTGGCACCCACGGATCCATTCCCAAGAGACGACTGTTTGCCTGTGAATGCTGATGGTGAGAAAATAGTAAAATCCCGTCCCTGGGTGGTCTCGAACCACCAACCTTCCGGTTAACAGCCGAACGCGCTGACTAATTGCGCCACAGAGACTGAGACAGCAGCAGTTAAATATATTCTAAACCAGTTTGTGACCAATGATCAGATTCTGTTTCTGAAAACCTGTTCCAGAACTGCAGCATGACCGCACTGTTTACAATTCTATACAAGTCTCTTTAGTTCCTTTGATCCGGCAGCGCTGCTGTAGTGGGTTGGTTATTCCCTTTCTCTTATGAACGCGCATCTCTGACATCTCCTGCAGTCACACAACCCTGTGAGATGTCTGCACTGATCTTATTGTGGCACCATGAGCGTTCCACATGCAACATGACTTGCATCTATAAATTCTCATCTTGACCATTTCAATTGAAATTTCAAGGCAAGTACAGCCTTTTGAGCAGAATGGTTCGGATCCCCACCACCTTTAGTGTGAACAAGTTGATTCCGATCTCATTATAGGGACTTTTATACTAAACAATGACTGAACACGGCGGGTGAATGTGAGAAGCTGAAGTTCTCAGTTGAAGAGGTTCCCAGTGTCTCTGAGCAGCTGAACTGGGGAAGTCTTTGGGCAGAGACTGTGCTGCTGCTGTTTCCCTTCCTGACCGCGAGGAGCCGCTGTACAACGCCCGGGCGCTGCTCCGCCCAGTGTCACCTCTTGCCAACTCCGGCCCGGCCGCTGTTCGTTGGCGGAACAGCCGGGTCCTGAAGAAAGGCGGGGCCAGGCACCATGTTGCGTGACGTCGCCATCAGCCCCTCCCCCCCCGGTCGAGGAAAAAGCGACTGTTCAGAAATGTCGAAAGTGAGAGAAATTCCCACCCGGAAATCCCGCCGGGAGCGGAATTAAAATTAAATAAATTACATATTTTTATAAAGAGACAGGGGGCGGAACCGCGCATGTGCATTGGTATTTTCGCAGAGCGCACCGCGTGGGTGAGATTGAAAAAAATAAAAAAGAAACGATATTCCCGAATGGGGAAGGAACCGAAAGTCTGACGGGTGAGGATGTGAATAATAATCATTAAGATTCAAAATATTAAAAGATTAAAAAGTTACTGCCTGGGTACATGTGCGGCAGTGTGCAGTCCCCCAGAGTGCAGCGTCTGGAACGCCGTCTCCCTGGCAACGCAAGATGGCCGTTGGCCGTTTCCCTGGCAACGCAAGATGGCCGTTGGCCGTTTCACTTGGTAACGCAAGATGGCCGCTGGCCGTCTCCCCTGGCAACGCAAGTTGGTCGCTGGCCGTCTCCATTGGCAACGCAAGATGGCTACTGGCCGTCTCCCCTGGCAACGTAAGATGGCCGCTGGCCATCTCCACTGGCAACGCAAGATGGCCGCTGGCCGCCTCCCCTGGCAACGCAAGATGGGCGGCAGCGGTGGGTGTGATTGTGGCGCAGGCGCAGTGAGGTCCTGGCTGCAGCCCATTCTCCAGATTGCCCCCTAGTGGATGTGGTGGGGGATGGTGCACAGATGGAGCAACAATCCCAGTTTCAATGCGGGGAGAGAAGCTGCAATGCTGCTCCCTGTTGTTCACTCCTCTCCCCAGTCTCAGCATTGCAGAGTGTTTAAACAAGAGGATGCATTGCCACAGCAGCACCTAGACCTGCAGTTTAAGTTTATTTATTAGTGTCACGAATAAGTCGGGTTACATTAACACTGCAGTGAAGTTACTATAAGAATTCCCCTAGTCTCCGTATTCCTGTTCGGGTAACACTGAGGGAGAATTTAAGCACAGCCCAATGCACCTTAACACAGCACGTCTTTCAGACTGGGGGAATAAACAGGAGGAAACCCACACAGAAATGGGGAAAACGTGCAAATGACCCACACGTCCCTAGCACAGTGAGGCTGCAGTGATAACCACAATACCATCATGCTGACACTGGGGCAAATGTACTTGGGGGGAACAGGGGGCAGGTGGGAGTATCGCTGTCTCAGTTTGATGGCGGGGGGAATATTAGGAAAAATCAGCTTTGTCTCAAAAATATTCTGAACTGCCCAGTTTCTGTACAACTGTAACAGAGACCAGAAAGAGGAAAAACACAGCTCAACATCACAGGAAATGAACAATTGTGAATAAGGAACGAGAAAAGTTATTTGATTATACATGAAAATTAAACTACAAGAAAACTATTAACTACAATTAATATACTCTTGCTTATTACAGTCTGGGCCTTGTATCAGTGATCTCTGTCCTATACCTCTTCTGCCCTATACCTCTCTGTTATTGCAATCTGAGCCTTGTATCAATAATCTCTGCGCTAAACCTCTCCCATTATTACAATGTGAGCCTTGAATCAGTAAACTAAGCACTGAACCTCTCTCTGTTACTAGAATCTGTGCCGTATGTCATTTATATCTGTCTTAAATACAGAGACATAGAAACACGGAGAGAGAAAAACAGAGAGACAGAGACACAGAGACACAGAGAGAGACAGAGACACAGAGAAACACAGAGAAACGTAGAGAGAAAAACAGAGAGACAGTGACACACAGAGAGAAAACACAGACAGACAGAGACACACAGACAGAGGGAGAGAAAAACACAGAGAGACAGAGACACTGAGAAACACAGACACACAGAGAAAAAAACACAAAGGCTCAGAGAAACACAGAGACACATAGAGAGAAAAATACAGAGACACAGAGAAACACAGAGATACAAAGACACACAGACACACAGAGAAAACCACAGAAATACAGAGACACAGAAAAACACAGAGACACAAAGACACACAGACACACACAGAGAAAAACACCGAAATACAGAGACACAGAGAAACATAGAGACACACAGACACACACAGAGCAAAACACAGAAATACAGAGACACAGAAAAATACAGAGACAAACAGACACACAGAGAGAAAAAAGACAAAGGCACAGAGAAACACAGAGACAAATAGAGAAAAGAAATCACAGAGACACAGAGAGATATGAATATAGAGAAATACAGAGACAGAGAGAGAGACAGAATCAGAGAGAGAGGCAGAGTGATAGAGACACAGACATAGATACACAGACATAGAGAGTCATAGATACAGAGAAGTACAGAAACACAGAGAGATACACAGGTACAGACAAGGAGACAGAAGGAGACACAGATACAGAGAAATACAGAGACACAGAGAGATACACAGATACAGACAAGGAGACAGAAAGAGACACAGAAACAGAGAAATACACAGAAGCACACAGATATGTAGAGTGGTGTGTAGAGACACACACACAAAATCATACTAACAGAGATATAGAGAAAAAGAGATGGAGTTAGACAAAGTCAGAATTAGTTAATTTTGCATTCAATGTTTATTTAAAAATTCAGAGAATATTTGACAGGAAAACTGATTTTAAAGTTAACACTGTGAATACGATCTTTGAGCTTCAGAATGGATCAGAATCCATTCGATCTGAACTGCCCAGGATCTGTACAACTGTAACAGAGACCAGAAAGAGAGAAAACACAGCTCAACTTCACAGATTGCCAATAAGGAACAAGAGAAGTTTTTTTATTCATACATGAACTTTTGAGGATAAAGTCAGAACAATGAGGTTTGGACAATATTGAGCAATAAATCGGAGAAAAAGTTGCAGATGATAAAACATGCCCCGGCTCTGACATCCATCTGGGATTTCAGAGCATTTTTGGAGTTGGTAACCTACTATGGGAAATTTATACCCAACATTGTCTCCATCCTGGCTCCATTAAACCAAACACCCTGTGACGTTTTCCTGTCTCTATGCCTTTTCTCACCTCTTGCTCTCTTCCTTTGCATCATCAGTTTCTGTTTGTGCCCTCTATATCCATCTCTCCCTTTCTGCCTCCAGGTGCCTAATTGCCTCTCCTCTCTCTACATTTGTTCTCACACTCTCTGGCTGTGTCTCTGTGGCTTATCCTGTTGATCTGTTTCTCTCATTTCCAATCTGTTTCTCTCGCTCCTCTTTCTCTGTCTCTTTCTCTCTCTGTCTGTCCCTCCCCGTCCTCCCTCTATCCATACCTTCTCTATCTATCGCACTAGTTTCCTGCCTCAATTCTCTTTTTCCCCACGTCTCACTGTCAATCCATCGAACTTGCCTCCTTCCCTCTCTGTCTTTCTCGTTCTCTCTGTCACAAATAACCCCGGGTTGTCACCATCCTGCTTGGATGACCCAATCCCCACCCCCTCCCCCACCCATAAAAAAACATGGGCCTGGGTGTGGAGGCCTGACTGGTTCCATTGAATTTTTTCAATCCATCCTCTGCACGTTGCTTCAATATTTAATATATCAAGGATTTCTTTCACTTTAATATCATTTACAGACCAATAGCTATGTTCGAAGCAGGAGCTAATTTAATCAGTCTTTTTTTTGATTGAATGCACACCACAATTTTACAAGATTTTTTCAAAGAGGCCAGCTAGTCTGAAAATGAGAGACTTCCAGATCAGCTTTAGGGGCAAGTTTTCATACACAATGTCTCTCTGAAAATATGGGATAGTCAATTTCTAGCTGGAGAGGCTGTGAGCAGGACTTAACTCACCAAAAATCTGTAGAGGAGGAATTGCACATGTCTCTCAGACAGAGAGAGAGCTGTCAGACCCCTGCTGCTACAGGCAGTCACAATTAGCTCACCGCTCTCCCCGCCGCCCCACCTCACAATCACGGGGATCAGAGGTCTGAGATGAAATCCCTGTCAGCCAGCTCACTCACAACCTTCCTTCTTGTATCACCAATCACAGGCAAAGTGGCAGTGGGACCCCCTTCCTCATGGATTCGCGCAGGTATCCCCACCCCTGGCACTTTCCGCACTGGCCCCGACTCCTACTATCCGATGGGCATGGTCCAGATGCCAGGCTAACATTGCCCAGGTGCCAGACTAACATAGCCCAGGCCCCAGGTTGGCAGTGCCAGTCTGAAATTGCCCAAGGGGGCGCCTCTGTTTTGCAATCAATTTACTCTGAGTGCCTCAAAAGCTCCAGGTCCTCCAGGTTTTAGCTTTTATTGGTAGGGGGATTGAATTTCGGAGCCGCAACGTCATGTTGCAACCGTACAAAACTCTAGTGCGGCTGCACTTGGAGTATTGTGTGCAGTTCTGGTCCCCGCATTATAAGAAAGATGTGGAGGCATTGGAGAGGGTACAGAGGAGGTTTACCAGGATGTTGCCTGGTATGGCGGGCAGGTCTTATGAAGAGAGGCTGAGGGATTTGAGGTTGTTTTCGTTAGAAAGGAGGCGGCTAAGAGGGGACCTAATCGAAACATATAAGATGATTAGAGGTTTAGAGAGGGTGGACAGTGATAGCCTTTTTCCTAGGATGGAGAAAGCTAGCACGAGGGGACACAGCTTTAAATTAAGGGGTGATAGTTATAGGACGGATACCAGAGGTAGGTTCTTTACCCAAAGGGTGGTTCGGGAGTGGAATGCCCTGCCTGCAGCAGTTGTAGATGCGCCATGTTTGGTGGCGTTTAAGAGGTTAGTTGATAAGTATATGGAAGAGAAGGGAATGGTTTAGTTTGGAGGGGCATTGCTTTTTATCTTGGTCGGCGCAACATCGAAGGCCGAAGGGCCTGTTCTGTGCTGTAATGTTCTATGTTCTATGTTCTATGTTCTAGGTCCACTATTCCCCATTCAGGTTGAGCAGTTATTTTATTCGTTAATGAGAAACTTTCAGGGGGAGGCCATAAAGGCAAGCAGGCCCAGCCAATTGAGTGCCAGGTCATCAAACAAATTGAATTCAACACTTAAACAAAATTAAGTGAAGTACTCAACCTTTAGCCCATTCCTGGTGTGAGGCCGACCACGCTGAAAATCGAGGTATTGTAAAATCGCAAAGGGTGTCATTCATGCTGACTCATTCATGCCCGATTTTAAAACATTTTTCTTCTGCACAACGGGTGTATGAATTCCTAAATTCCACCAAGAAATTTTATTCCCTACTAAAGGCATAAGAATGAATAGAAAGACAGATCCCTCTGCATTCATACAGATTACGAATGACAATTGTGTTTAATAATAAGTAAATACAAATAAAAAGTTGCTTGTCCCGGAGATGCTGAGAGTTGAGCCGAGGTTTTTTTCGCAGTTGTTGATTCTTTAGGTGTCAAGATCTTCAACATTGATTTCAGAAATGTTTTGCAGTCATTTTGTTGGCTGATTGACTTTCACAGTCAGAGAGAGAGTTATAAATGCAGAAACTGGGTATTTTTTGTAGGGGCACTGCTCCAATTATTGTATCATTTTCAATGTGGCAAAAGTCCAAGTATTTTCTTCATAGTACCCGCTCACCACACTTCGACTACAAGGCAGAGAACAGCAACCTTGGACTCTCTCTGCTGCCACTCTCACTGTGGCTCCTCTATCTCTCCCTCCCTCTCTCTATTTCTCTCTCTCTCTCTCTCTGTCTGCTGCTCTTTATCTCGGGCTCTTTCTCTAATTCTGTACTCCATGCTTTCGCTGCCCCACTTTCTCTTTCTAAGGCCATTCTCTCGTTTCTGCTCCGCTCTCAGTGTCCCCCTCTCTCTCGCTATCCTCTGTCTTTATCATTGTCCCCACCTTCATCTCTAGCCTCTTCTCTCTGTCTCTCTGTTTCTTTTTCTCTCTGTTTGTCTGTATCTCTGTCTTTCTCTCTCTCTTTCTACAATGCATCTCTGCTCCCTCCATCTCTCTCTCTCTCTTTCTCTCTCTCTCTCTGTCTGCCTTGTTCTCTCCCCTTGTCTCTCTTTCTAGATGTTTGATCCTACTGTTTTCTTTCCACAGAATTCATCTCTCACTCACTCTGTTGCTGAGACTGATTCTGGATCCTAATAACATTCCAGTTCCCCTTTAATTCCTCTTCCCATTTTTGGCTGTAGTTCGACAGCCCACAACTTAACCCTTAACCCCTGCTATCAGTGTGAATTTCCTCTGTACCCTCACTTCATTTTGGTTATCTCATGCAGTTTCTATGATCTCACTTCTGCTCAGCCCATGGTGCACCCTGCAAAATGTAGACCCACTGTCCAAGAAAGTGATGGTTTAATGAAACCTATCCACACAGTGTGAGTAAGACATCTCACAACAGCAAGTTAAAATGCACTTTAACCTAGTGTTGTGAGCCTTCTCACTGTGCTTACCCCAATCCAATGTTGACATCTCCACATCATGACAACTAGTGTGAAGCAGCAGGATGACAGGCAGCTGGAATGGTAAAGGGAGGATTTGAGATCTAGTTGGTTTTCTGTCAAATTGGAATAAGATCACTGGATATTGAGCAGTTCCTTGACCAAATATGAGATGAAAATCCTATGGTGCCTGTCCCACCTCTCCTTCAGGAAATGTAAAATTACATGAGAAATTCTGGAAAAGCTTTATGATTTAATTCTGCTAATCATTTAATGAAGTGGAGAATTGGAGTAAATGAATACTTCAGCAGAATTTTCAACTGCTCCCTAAACTTATTCTGGGTTACCACATAAATAAAAGTGTTGGTGCAGCAACTCAGAAGCTGCAGCATGAAGCCCAAATCCTGAACAAATGCTTTGTTATATAGGGATGGATACCCCAACCAGAACATCTGAAAAGCCAAAGTATCAACCATTAACGTTGACCATAACAGGATGAAATTGACTGAAATAACAAACAGTAAAATGATGGATTTCCTTCGACTTTCCATCTCTGGGTCTTTGAGACTCTCCCCATTGCCCTGAGCCCGAAGTCTCCTGCGGGCCCGGCTCATCACTAAAATGTGCCTGACGGTGAGAACATTGAACAGCAGAATCAGAACAAATGGGATACACGGGTTTACAATGTAATGAAGGAACACAATTGCTCCCCAGACTGGAGAAAACATGACATCAAATGAGTAATTACAAAACCAAGGGTCATTTATCAATATATACTGACCTGTTACCATAAAATACCAGAAAATATTCTTTAAACAACTCAGTGCTGTCACTGTTCCCAGGACCACAATCGCCGTTTTCTCACTGCAATATTTAATTTTCAGCTTCTGACAACAAATGGCCACAAATCGATCAAAGGTGAAAGTGACGGTGAACCAGACAGAACAGTCAGTGATTGCATAAAGCAGGACAGCGTGGATGTTGCACACGGGGATGGATTCCAGGAAAATAAATTGTTCATTAAAAACAACTGGAATGTGTCTCAATATCAGGTCGAGTATAATAACCAGAAGGTCCGCCAATGACATGGCCATGAGGTAATGAGTGACACATTTGGAGAGATCACAGTTTTTGTGGATGAGGATCACAATCGTGACTAAGTTCACTGTAAGGAACGAAGGAAATAAACAATGAAAATATGCATCAGCTTCCTGGCAAAATGACCAATTTGAATGAGGAGTTATTGACACTTTCTACTGCACCCTGTATTGCATGAGGATAAATACAGAATATAATGGAAACGTCTGTGATACAATGGGAGGAATCACAGATTCCTTCATATCATAGATTTAGGTGGCATGGAGGCACAGTGGTTAGTGCTGCTACTTTAAGCACCAGAGGCCCAGTTTCATTTCCAGCCTTAGGTCTCTGTCTGTATGGTAGAAGCCCTGTTTGTGAACAGAACTCCCACTCACCTGACGAAAGAACAGTGCTCCAAAAGCAAGTGGTGTTTGCCACCAAATAAACCTGTTGGACTTTAACCTTGTGTTGTGAGACTTCTTAGTGTGCGGAATTTACACATTCTCCCCATATTTGTGTGTGTTTCCACCGGTTTCCTCCCACATTCCAAAGATGTACAGTTTAAGTGGATTATCCAAAGATGCACAGATCGGGGGATTAGCAGAGTAAATATCTCGGGGTACGAGGGACAAACTTCTTTTGAATTTCCCCTTAATGTCAGAGGAACAGCGTGAGGTTACAATGATAGGGCATGGGCAGCATTACTGACGGTGCAGATTTGATGGGCTGAATGGACTCCTACTGAACTGCAGAGACCTTATAATTTTTATGATTACACTATGAAATAAACAGAGGAGGCAGGAATGACACATGGAGTCAGAGGTGACGCAGAGAACTTGAAGTGAAGCGGGATCCTGGTGACAGCAGTGGGAGGCAGAGGTGATTGAGAACTCAGGAGTGCTAGGGAGTTGGGGTGATTGGGATGGGCCAAAGATGATGGGCCTGTTAGCGGCAGAGAGAAGTGTGGATAATTTCCATCTTTTCACAAAGATTTACTCACTGCAACAAGATATCTTTGTGAGAAAGAGTGCTTAAATCCTCCAGGGTTGGAATTAGACTATTAAAAATGCAGAACAGAAGATGTCATAGTTTTTGCTCCTTAAGATGGATATTGAAATGTTTGTAGACCGAAAATGATTATCCCTTCGGTTCTTGAAGACAAATAGATGTTGGATTTTTCTTTTGGCTTTTATTCTGAAAGATTGGTGAGCTGGTGCTCAGAGCTAGTCACGCACACACACAAACACACAGAATTATGTCAAATCACACACATACACACTCACATGCAGAAACACACACAGATAAACACACACACATGCACAGACACACAAAAACACACGCAGACAGAAATATATTATCACACCCATATACACTCATATACAGAAACATACACACAAAGATAAACACACACACACAAACAAACAAGCACACGCACACACACACATACACATAAACACACATGCACGCACACACACTCATACATTGACATATGTAGAGACAGGCATACATGCACAGAAATATATAATAGAAACAGAAACTCAAACCAAAATCACACAAATTCACACACAAACATATGCATAAACACACAGATAAACACACACACGAACACAGAGAAGGAAATTCGTTGCCATTCAGGTCAGTGGAATTTTCCCATCCTGAGGCTGTGAATGAAGATTTGGCTTTTTGTGAAATTATCTGGCCTCGGGAGTGTGGAGTAAATAGCTGGTTACATCCTTCCTATAGACACGACACATACACACTGACAGACTGACAACATTTAAAAGATACTAGGATGATCACTTGAAATACCATAACCTTCAGAGACATGGGATAAAATAATATTAAATAGGACCATTTGTGAACCTTGAAAAAAGCTGTTAAGTTTGTTCCTATATTAAAGTTAAATCCTACTCGTTGGGCATATTTAAAGAGCTGGAGACGATATTTGATGTAGTCTGACAATTTGACTTTTATTTTCTTGATACTGGGGATCAAAGATTAAAAAAATGATGCCAATTGGAAAAATGTGGACAATATCCTAACATATGCAAGGAATATTCTTTGGTCATGGATCAGTGAATAGTCTCCTTCTGTTCAGAATTGGCATCCAATTGTTATGGAACGTGCCCCAATGGAATTCCTAACTTATACATCCTGATCCAAATCTGACACACTCTGGCAAGTATGGAACCCCAACCTCAAATACACTGGCTCCATAAGGTCTGACCTCTGTTACAAGCTGTCCATAGGCTAGGTAGCACTGCCTCTCTACAGCATGGTGTGTACATGGGACATGGGCGTCACTGGCCAGCCAACATTTATTGCCCCTCGTTAGTTGCCCTTGAGAACGTGGTGGTGAGCTTCCATCTTTAATCCCTGCAGTCTATGTGTTGTAAGTTGACCCACAATGCCATTGAGGAAGAATTCAGGATTCGGATCCAGAAACTGCGAAGGAATAACCAATATATTTCCAAGTCAGGATTATGAGTGGCTTGGAGGAGAACTTGCAAGTGACTGTGTTCCCATGTTTCTGCTGCTCTTATCCTTCAAGATGGAAGCGATTGGGATTTTGGAAGGTACTGTCTAAGAATCGTTGTTGAATTGCTGCAGTGCGTCTTGTAGCTAGTACACACTGCTGATGGTTATCCTCTTTTATCCCCTGTTGTTACTTCATCTCTCTTTTTTGTATATGTGGAATTTCTGTGCATACAGAACACTGTGATTGAATTCTCATGGATTCGTCCATATTTATATATGGGTAAATTATCAATCTGCATTCCACCAGCTATGACTGTGTGCTAAATTAACAGAAAGCAAATATATTTAAGATAAAAAGAAAAATTAAAGGGAGCTTCCTCGTGTGGCTGAACATACGTCCTGCTGGTAATGACTAATGGACAGGCATAAACCAAGTTACAAAGACATGTGGCATGTGTCAGAGATGTTCAAATGTCCCCTCCAACATAGGTATCACACAGAAGGCAGCGGGAAGTGAATGAGGGCGCCTCCCATTTCAATCTATTGTTTCTGTGTTTCTATAAGCTCGCAATGATGAACATGTAGAGATGAATCACAAACAGGAGGCGAAAAATAAATACATTTCAAACGAGTAATTCGGGAAATCATGAATGGGAAGAATTTGCAGGAATCTGGGAAAAGGACAGGGGAATGGGATTAGTAGCAAAAGTGAAACCTTGGAGGATTCAATCGCAAGATTCATAAAATTAACAAGGCTACGATGTCTTATTACCCGGCTGAGCTGAGGCAGAGTTGGGGGTGACAGTGGATTGGATCTGGATGTACGGAATATGATGTTGAAAATCTAGTTTGGGTCGAGAAGAAATTGGAAGTTGTGAACAGCCCCAGACAGAAGCCGGAGAGGGACATAAGGGCCACTATATTGATAATGGAATTAGTGACTAGCTGAAGAGGATGAATTCATTTTATTTTTTCAAAATGAAGACACGCAGAAGAAAAATACAGTTCAATATGTTTTATGGAATTTTTAAAAAATGGATAGAGAAACTCACCAGGGACACCAACAATAGCCAGAATGGGATAATACGCCTCTTGAATCCGTACCAGTATATCCTTGATCTGGAAATTCAAAGGTTTCTCAATGTCAATTGACTCGACAATGTTCAAGAAGAAACCTTCATCGATTGTTGGAAGAATCCAATCTATTGTTCTCTGATCTTGATCCATTTTGCAACATCCCAATCTATTCTCAGATTCTGAACTCCTTCTCACTCGAGCTTGACTGCCAGAGTTTATGTTTCCATTGAAAATAGTCCTTTACTAATCGAAGGGAGAAACTCTCCAGTGACGCAGTTGGGATCCATGGAGGGTGACATTAATTTCATTCACTGAACAAACAAGTTCAGTTAACTCCTTTCGATCCAAGACATGTCGTATCACAACAAACTCAATGACTTACTCTGTATGGATGGGATGTACATAAATGCTGAAGACGGGAAAAAGGACTCAGAGGCTGTCACCATCATCGGCAACAGAGTGTAAAGAACTGAAGTGCTTTTGTACCGTTGATAATGACCATTTTGCAACGGCTGCAATGTTTATTTGACTGAATAGATACACCTTAGAGTGCAAAATGACATACATGGAGGAACTGTACATTATTGCACTTTGTGTGATGGCCACTTTGAAATGTTCGTAAACTTCCAGATATTTTACAAATGAAGTATATTTTTGTAGAAACAAAAGCAGTTCTGGATCTGGAATATCAGGGCCTTATGGTAATTCCAACAGGGTCAAAGTCGATTAGGTAACATCAGCAAAGGTGGAAGATGCTGCAGAAACTTAGGAATTCAAACAGAATTTGTGGACAGGGAAACAAAGTTCATCTTTTACGTCCACGACCTTTCATTACAACAGGAAAAAAAATGAAAAAAAGTGGGAGTTTGGAACGAGTGAAACTTAGGAAGAGGAAATTTAACATCAGAATCGTGTGGAAGTCAGGAGAAATGAAAATGATTTGATTTGGTTTCATTTATTATTGTCACATTAGTGTACAGCAAAAAAACATCTTTTTCTTTCGTGCTTTCATACAAAGCGTACCACTCATAGAGAAGGAAACGGGAGATTGCAGAATCTGGTGTTGCAGTCTTTATCAGAATGTGGAGAAAGATCGACTTAATGCAAAGTAATATCCATTCAAAAGTGTGATGGCAGCAGAGAAAACGCTATTCTTGAGTGACTCCAGGCTATATTTCTCTGAAAGTAGAAATTGGAAGAGAATGTCCGAGGTGGGGTCCTTAATTACGCTGGCTGTTTTGCTGAGACAGCAGGAAGCGGAGACAGAGTCAATGGATGGGGAGCTGGTTTGCGTGATGGATCGGGTTACATTCACGACCTTTTGTCGATTGTTGCGGAGTTGGGCAGAGCAGGAGCATTACTCATCTGTGATACAGCTAAAAACATAATTTTCTATGGTTCGCATGTAAAACTCGGTGACCGTCGTCGCTAACATGTCAAATTTCCGAAGTCTTCTGAGGAAGTAGATGCGTTGGTGGGCTTCCTTCAATATAGTGTCAGCATGAGGGACCAGGACATGTTGTTGATGATCTGGACACCGAAAAACCTGAAGCTCTCGATCCATTCTACTTTGTCCCCTTTTATATAGACAGGGGCATATACAGCTCTGCGCTTTCTAACGTCAATGGCAATCTCTTTCGTTTTGTTGGCATCGAGGGAGAGATGAGAGAAATGAACAAGGAAAAATACTTTGCAGGTCACGCCCTCAGTGAGGTATGCATTAAATCAGAAAATGTTTAGACCATAGAATGAGGCCATGCGAAATAATGGCAGTATAACTCCAAGGCAGGATTGTGAATGACTTGGAGGAAATCTTGCAGGTGGTGGTGTTTCCATGTGTCTATTACCGTTGACTTTCTGGATGGAAGTAATCGTGGATTTCAAAGCTGTTGTCAAGGGAGCTTTGGTGAATCTTTTAGATCGTAGCATCGCTGCTACTGAGCGTCGGTTGTACTGGGATTGAAAGCTTGTGGATCTGGTGCCAATCAATTTGTTTGTCCTGGATGATGTCAACCTTTTTGAGTGTTGTTGGAGCGGCACCCCTCCCGTCAAGTGGGGAATATTCCAGCACTCTCCTGAATTATGCCTTGCAGATGGTAGACAGGTTCTAGGGAATCAAGAAATGATTTCTCTGCCGGGGTATTCCTGGCCTCTGACCTGCTCTTGGAGGCACTGTGTTTATGTGGAGAGTGCACATGAGTTTCTGGTCAATGGTAACTGCAAGAATGTTAACAGTGGGGGAATCAGTAATGGGAAAACTATTGAATGTCAAGCAGCGGTGGTTAGATTTTCTCTAATTGGTGATGGACATTGTCTGGCATTTGTGTAGCGTGAATGTTATTTGCCCCTTATCAGCCAAACACATAAATCCTAATATAACGTGGCATACTGTGGGCTTTCGAAATCTGAAGTGAAAACAGAAAACACTGGGTTATGTTAGTATTTCTGGCACAATCTGTGGAGCGGCAATCAGAACTAACGTTTCCCGTCCAGATGCACAGGTCTCGTGTCTGCGCCTGCCATGTGGGATCTTTCCATGCTCTAAAACTCTGCTTTTTTTCGGAGCCAGACAGCAGGAGTCCATTCTGCCGTTTACACCTTAAAGAAATCACAATGTTTGACTTGGCCAAAAGGAAACAAAGAAAGGACTTGTTCACGATTTAAACCTGGGAACTCTCGTATGCTAACGGGCTGAGATACCCTAAGCAAGTCTCATACCCCTAGACCAACGAGGCCGCAGGTCAGGGAAAGACAAAATAAAAATTGTTTAACTTTCTACAAAGCAGTTCTAACACCGCGAGTGAAATTCGAAATTGTTAAAAAAACAAAGCTCACGCATCAGCATTTGTGGGTTTTAACTTCCAGCAAAATATCCGTCCAATATTGGAGAAGCACTGAACAAATATTTCTCTTCGGTATTCACGCAAGGAGATGTAAATGTGGTTGTGGAGAACACTGAGGTACAGGGTTGCAAACTGGAAAGTATTGAAGTAAATAGGGAGGTTGTGCTAGATATTCTTGAGGGTTTGAAGTTAGATAAGTGCCCTGGGCCGGACGGGATTTACCCGAGGATTCTCTGGGAGGCAAGAGAGGCGATTGCAGAGCCTCTGGCTCTGATCTTCAGGTCGTCGTTGGTTACGGGTATAGTTCCGGAAGACTGGAGGATAGCGAATGTTGTCCCATTGTTCAAGAAGAGGAAGAGAGACTTTCCAGGGAATTATAGGCCAGTGAGTCTTACTTCTGTTGTGGGCAAAGTATCGGAGAGAATTATTAGGGATAGGATTTATAGTTATTTAGAGAGAAATGAATTGATTGGGGATAGTCAGCATGGTGTTGTGAAGGGTAGGTCATGCCTTACTAACCTTATTGAGTTTTTTGAAAAAGTGACCAAAGAGGTGGATGGGGTAAGGCAGTTGATGTGGTATATATGGACTTTAGTAAGGCGTTCGATAAGGTGGCCCATGGAAGGCTTCTGCAGAAAATGCAGATGTATGGGATTGAGGGTGATTAGCTAATTGGATTAGGAATTGGCTAGCAGATAGAAGACAGAGGGTGGTGGTTGATGGGAGATATTCATCGTGGAGTTCGGTGACAAGTGGTGTACCTCAGGGGTCTGTTTTGGGGCCCCTGCTGTTTGTAATTTTTTTAAATGATCTGGATGAGGGTATTGAAGGATGGATTAGTAAATTTGCAGATGACACTAAAGTCGGTTGAGTGGTAGATAGTGAAGAGGGGTGTTATAGTTTGCAGAGAGACTTGGACAAGTTGCAGAGCTGGGCTGAGAGGTGGCAAATGGAGTTTAATGTGGAAAAGTGTGAGGTAATTCACTTTGGCAGGAAGAATAAATGTGTAGAGTATAGGGCTAATGGTAGGATTCTTAATAGTGTTGATGAACAGAGGGATCTTGGTGTATTTGTGCATAGATCCCTGAAAGTAGGCAGTCAAGTCGATAAGGTTGTTAAGATGGCATACGGAGTCTAGCTTTTATTGGTAGGGGGATTGAATTTCGGAGCCGCAACGTCATGTTGCAACTGTACAAAACTCTAGTGCGGCCGCACTTGGAGTATTGTGTGCAGTTCTGGTCCCCACATTATAAGAAAGATGTGGAGGCATTGGAGAGGGTACAGAGGAGGTTTACCAGGATGTTGCCTGGTATGGAGGGCATGTCTTATGAGGAGAGGCTGAGGGATTTGAGGTTGTTTTCGTTAGAAAGGAGGCGGCTAAGAGGAGACCTTATCGAAACATATAAGATGATTAGAGGTTTAGATAGGGTGGACAGTGATAGCGGTTTTACTATTTTCTCACCATCAGCATTCACAGGCAACGGGTTGGCAACGGGTCCGTAGGCGATAACATATAAAAAAAAAGCTGCCCCTGCTCGACTGTTATCTGGTTTTACTATCATTGTTTAATGACAATTGACTTCAAACATCTTACATATAACATTATATACATGCTTGCATTATACCATTAAAATTAACAATTACAATCGGAACATGAACTTGTGGCTGAGCATTTGTTCCAATTCTATATCCCTGTTTCCATTCATTCTTGAATAGATCATAAATCTGTCTGACCCGAACTGAAATGTGTTCAATGATGAACCATCAGAACCCTCTGGAGTAGAGAATTCCCAAGATTCACGAGCCTTTGAATGAAGCAATTTCTCCTCATTGCTGCCCTAAATCATCAGCGCCTTATCCTGAGATTGTGCTCCCGTGTTTTAGATTCCCAGGTCAGGAAGAATAATGACTCGAATTTTAAATGCTATGTATTGTTTCCCTTTAAAGCTTTTGAGATTTTCCAGCGTTTTCTGGTTTTCGATTCAGATTCCAGCATTCTAAGATTTTGCTTTGATTCTGTCTAAAATGCGGAGATCCAAACTGCACACACTGTTCCAAATGTGGTCTCACCAAAACCCCAAATAACTGTAGCACGGCTTCAAATACTTAACCCTGTGCTCAAGGCTGGAAAGAGAGCGTGACAGCGATCCGTATTCAATAATTGGATTGGGAAGATGAGATTTTTTATTTCCTTGTACTGTCATCTCAAACTCTATCGCCTCTTAATGCAGTGTGTTATACATTCGCTTTCCCTGCTTTCCAGGTGAAGCTCGGGTTCACTAACTATCTGTTTCTGTATCAAGCAGCTAATTGACTCTGGGAGCTGAACAGCCAGAGGGAGCTGGAAGAGAGGCAGCGACACAAACAGGAAGAGAAGCGGCATGATAGCGTTTGGTAAATGACCTGTGCCCGTTACCCTCCTGATGAAAGCCTGCTAAGTTTTAACTTATAAGTTTCACAGAAACGACACAGTGATGAAGTTGATGGGTTTTGGAAATTGAAAGTGTCCCATGAGCAGTTTGCGGGACTATTTCACCTCACTGTCCATTTCATGTTGCAGCTAACAGGAATCGCTGCTTTCATTGGCTGATACAGTCACATGTGTGTGAAATAAACATGACAATTTGAAGGAGAAACATTTACCTAGTGAATAATAAGTCCGAAATAAAAAGCAGGTGGTTCATGGATAAATTAATATTTTAAAAAAGTTGCATCAGCTTCCCTGGTGGTCTAGTGGTTAGGATTCGGCGCTCTCACCGCCGCGGCCCGGGTTCGATTCCCGGTCAGGGAATGTAGGTTTATTGCTGTAAAACAATCCTGCTTTACTTCCTGGTCCGCACCAGTTCTGTCAGAATCAGTGTCAGGGAGATTTCCTCTTTAGTATCTGAATTGGAAATGTCACATTTAAAGAGCAAAAGAGAGAGAGAGCGATAGGCTACAAAGCATCGATGATATAAATTGCTGATGCGGGTTAAAATCTGGCTGTTAATGGGGGAACATTTATTCTTTCTACTGACACAAATATCTCACAGATCTGGGTCCAAATCTCCTGCTCAATGACAAGAAAACACTTTCATTGAATTAAGCAGTAATTCTCCAGTGAAGAGGAGGCAGTTTTCACTCAGAAGCAGTAGCTGTGAGATTAAGTGGAGTGGAGAACAATAACAGGTTAAAGCAGTGTGAATTGTTTCAAACCAGGATAGTTAGTAGGATTTTGCAAGGCCAGGCCAAATGGCAGGGGTTACAAGTTGTGTTTCATGAACCCAAGATTCTGGTTGATGCTGTTGCCATGCGCATGGAGTTTGGCTATCAGTTTCTGCTCAGCCATTCTGTGTTGTGGTGCATCTTGAAGGCCGCCTTGGAGAACGCTTACCTGAAGATGGGTGGTTGAATGTCCTTGGCTGCTTAAATGTTCCCCGACAGGAACGGAATAGCCTCCTCGGGTGACCATTCATCTGTTGTGCCCTCTGCATGGTCTGGGCGATATACCATGACACGGGACATCCTTTCCTGCAGTGTATGAGGTACTCAACGGTGGCTCAGTTACATGTGTATATATTGTCTACCTGGTGGATTCTGTTCTCACGTTTGATGATGGCATCCATTTCTATGATCCAACACACCTTGCAGAGATTGCCGTGGCAGGGTTGTGTGCTGTCATTGTCCCTGTTCTTCGCAGGCAGGGTAGTTATCTGTGAACAAAGGACTGTTTGAAGTTGTTCTGTGTTTTGAAGGAAAGTAGCAGGGGGTATGGAGATGGGCTTTCGCCAGATATTTGTCTTCATGAATTGCATGCTGAGGGTTCCGAAGAAGATGTGGTAGCTTCTCCACTCTGGGGAAGTACTGGAGAAGGAAGGAACTGTGCCCTTGTCCCCTATTTGTATTCTGAGGAGGTCAGTGAGTTTTGGAGAAACCTTAAAAAGGGCGAATACGCCAGGCGAGATCCTTCTATAAACCCCAATCTCGGACAATGTCGTTCAATCTTCATGTTTCAGCAACCGGTTCGCAGACTCACAAACACCAGCGCCTGCAGTCACTCTGGGCCGCCAGCAGATGGTGGTGTTGCATCACTTTAATTACAAGACAGTGCAGCAGGTTAAAAAGAACAATCAGTAAAGCAATGGCATTGATATCTCTGCCCGTAACATTCCCAGGGAAACCTGGCTGAAGGACAGCGAATTTAATAGTTGCATTCATATTTGTCTTCCCGCTAGTGAACATGTAGATTACCAGCTGATTATTGGATAACCTTACATTTTAGTAATTTAAAGATTTGTCTATTTTCTCGTCCAAACATTATCAAATAATATTTCATTATAATTGGACACATATCTCTTTTTGGCTGGATTTTCCATTCTTTGGCGTTTTTTTTTCTTCCTGCCTTCAGAAATCCAGCCGAACCCTGCCTCTATGTTATGTTTTGTGTATATTTAAAATGTAGTTGTCTGTTATAATTTTTGGCTTCAGCACATTTCGAGCCCTAACTCACTCTGATCTATAACACACACTGCAAATTGTATGAGCCCCTCAAACTGACTTACTGTGCACTGATTTTAGTTATTAGCTCATTATAACAGTCGCACTGTCGGATGTTGACACAGGATTTTATTAAGTATAGTCGCAGACATTCCAATTTTCTGTTCGAGCTGCAATATGACTCTGAATGTAACTCAAAGGAAGTTTGGGGCTGGTATTTCATGGAAATGATTATCTTAATAGCCATCATAATTTCCCATGCCCTCCGCACGTCCCCCCCAGCTCCACGACCCAAACGCCTCCCTCCCCTCCCACCTCCACCACCCCCTCCAACAACCCCCTTCCCCCACCCACCCCCCGCACCCCCACCCTCCCGGCCGCAGACCAACACCATTAATTAATCGACATTCCACTTCTTCAATTTACCATCATTAGATTTAATAGTGACATTTATCAATGAGTTGGAGAGATGGAGGGTGGGAGGGCGGGTCCAAATATGCGAGGGTTCAGTGAGGTTTCAGAATTGGTAGGGTCACCACCTCCCACCCACTTATCATGGTGGTACTACATTCTGGAACGGGATTGATGATAAACTGTCAGCTAAACAGAACATTTTACTCATCATGTGATCCGTTTCTGGAGGTGAATTTATTTGAAAGCAAAGGAAGAGTATATCATTTACTGCAGGCGATAGAATGACTATGTGACTATATCTGTAGTGTCAGTGACCTGGGATGAAGCAATGGGGACCATAAAGATGATCAATGAGATTCAAATCTCAGATATCAGAGCAGAGATGTGAAAAGCTAATGCTGTTCAGCAGATTTCCCACAAGAAGCTATAGAAGAGGCAGAGGCTACGAATGATCTTTGAATGTGGTGAGCTACAGTGAAATGTAGTGGAGTAGAATGTATTATTATTCATTTTGACAGGAGGAAGCAGCAAGGGGAATGTAAATATCAATTGCCAGAATTGGGCCAGTGGGATTATTTTGTTTTTCCAGGTAGTTCAAACTGGCACCATGATCACTTCTGTTTTCCATCGGGAAAGGATTTCACCCCATCCTGAATCTTGTGCTGGTCAGCAGCAGTAATACCTGCATCCCCTGACTGGGAATCGAACCCGGGCCGCGGCGGCGAAAGCACCGAGTCCAAAGCACTAGACCAGCAGGGAAGACGCGAGGAGTAGCGTTAATCTGACTGATACATTGTAGCGTTTTTTTTAAGTTCTCAAGAAAAGGTTTGTTGGGGAAAAAGACTCTCATGTTTAGATAGAACAGGAGTGACTGCTTCAGCCAACAACAAATTACTGCAGATGCCTAAACTTAAAATAACAACTTAAAATGCTGGAAAATATCAACAGGCATGAGAGCGTCTCTGGAGAGAGAATAGAGCCAACATTTCAAATCTGTATGACCAGTCATCAAAGCTGAAAACAGGAAAAGAGGACGAGATTTCCACTTTAAGTGTGGGAGATGCGGGGTGGCGGTGAGGGTGGGGACCGTGGGTAAGAGTTGACAGAGCTGTGATAGAGAAAAAAATCCAACGGAATGTAACTGGTGGAAGCAAAAGCAAAAACTGCGGATGCTGGAATCTGAAACAAAAACGGAGTTTGAGGACGAATTGGCGAAGATGATGAAATGTGGTGAGTTGGAATGGATGGTGGGAGATGTGTCTTTGCGTTTGATGGTAGGAATTTGAGGATGAGTTGTGGTGGATGGAAAGAGTGGGGAGTTGGAGTAGACGGTGAAAGGCAGAGAATTGGGGTGGATGGGAAGAAGTGTGGGTTGGGTTGGATAATATTTGGGAAGGAGTTGAAGTGTATCTTGAATGGTAGAGTTTTGGAGTGGATTGAGAAGAATGGGGAGTTGTTCTGATGGTGAAGGGTGGGGAGTTGTGGTCAATGGTGAAATATGGGAGTTGGATTGTATGGTGGGAGGTGTGGGGTTGATTTGGATGAAAGGAATTTGGTGGTGAGTTCTAGTGAACGGTGAATGGTAGGGGGTCCAGCTGGATGGTGGAACGTGGGGAGTTTGGATGGTGGAATGTGTGAGTTGGGTTGGACGTTGTGTGGTGAGGGGAGGTGTTGGTGTGAATGGTGAAGGGTGGAGATTCGTGGAGCGACGATTCGTGGTCAGGAAAGGAAATAGCAGCAGCACCGTCTCTGCTTCCCCAGTTCAGCTGCTCAGAGATACTGGGAAACCCTTCAACTGGAAGTGTTTCTGTAGTGTAGTGGTTATCACATTTGCCTAACACGCGAAAGGTCCCCGGTTCGAAACCGGGCAGAAACATTAATTCTGCTTTTCCATTTGCTGGAAAGGGAAAATTGCTTGATTTCAGTTTGTTGCTCAACATTATCCGAACCTCGATGTTAAAGTCATGTTATCATTGCTCTGACTTCACCCTCAAATGTTTTCTCTGACATAAGATGATGAGGTTGGTGAGTTTTGGAAATTGAAGGTGTCGCATGAGCAGTTTGAGGGACTATTTCCCCTCACTGTCCATTTCATGTTCCAGCGAACAGGAATCACTGCTTTCATTGGCTGATACAGTCACTTGTGTGTGAAATAAAAATGACCATTTGAAAAAAACTTGTATTTGGTGAATAAAAAGACAGAAAGAAAATAAAAGACAGGTGGTTTATGGATAAATTAATATTTTATAAAATGCCGATTAGCTTCCCTGGTGGTCTAATGGTTAGGATTCGGTGCTTTCACCGCCGTGACCCGGGTTCGATTCCCGGTCAGGGAATGTAGATTTATTGCTGTACAACAATCCTGCGTTTCTTCCCGCTCTGCACCAGTTCTGTCGGAATCAGTGTCAGGGAGATTTCCTCTTTAGGATTTGAATTGGATATATGAATATAAAAACAAAGAAAAAAGGGAGCGACAGGTTACAAAACGCTGATGATACAAAATGCGGATGATTATTTGAAGAAAGATGAAAACGATGTATTAACGAATGGGCAGAAATCATTGCTCTCTTAGATATTTGGGAGGCGAAAGTTTTAGATTTTGATGTTCGGGATAAATTGTACAATCAGATTGAAAGTAACAGTTATCTTCCTGAATTCAGTGACATGGGCTCTCAGTCTAACCATCGGAACCTGCAGCAACACAGCGGAGTTGAACATTGCAGACAGACAGATTTGCTCCACAGGTTTTCAGGTTGTTTCTGTAGTGTAGTGGTTATCACATTCGCCTCACACGCGGAAGGTCCCCGGTTCGAAACCAGGCAGAAACATTTACAAAGCTTTCTTACGTTGGGTAAGAGAAATTGTTTGACTTCAGTTTGTTGTTCAATATTATCCTAACCTCGACGTTAAAGGCATGTTATCATTGCTCTGATTTCACACTCAAATACTTTCTGTGAAATGAGAAATGCGTTTTTTGACGCACTGACAGGAAAGTTCGATTTTGAAGTCTGGAATTACGAGAGAAAGTTTGGCAGGGTACAAACTGAGAGATTGTATAAGCCTCTGATTCTGTGTGTGCCCTTGTATCTGCGAATGCCGAGATTCACTGTTTGTATGCCGCTGATTCTGTGTTCGCCCTTGTATCTTTCGAGTTACCAGTATCTCTTTATGTCTGTGTCTGAATCTTGGTGTATCTGCATCTATATGTGCCCCTGCAATTGTATGTGTCCCTGAATCTGTGTATGTCGCCCTGTATCTCTGTAGGCTCCAATACCTCTGTGTGTGTGTGTGTGTGTGTGTGTGTGTGTGTGTGCGTGTGTGTGTGTGTGTGTGTGTGTCCATCACTATAAATGTCTGATTCTTTGTGCCTTTTTTTAAGACTAAACCGTGAAAATATCTGACAAACGAATTAAAGAGAACAGGAATATTTACCCACTTATATTCTGAATGTGATTAATGTCTGATAACTGCATCGTCTGCTTATAAAAAGGGCGAATACACCAGCCGAGATCCTTCTATATACTCCAATCTCGGACAATATCGTTCAGTAATCATTTTTCAGTAACCGGTTCGCGGACTCGCAAGAACCAGCGCCTGCAGTCGCTCTGGGCCGCCAGCAGATGGTGGTGTTGCATCACTTTAATCACAAGATAGTGCAGCAGGTTTGAGGAGATATTTGAGGATTTTTTTTTTCCCTGTTTCCATAGAAAGGGAACAAATAGTAAAGCATTGATATCTCTGTCAGTAACATTCACAGGGAAATGTGGCCGAAGGATAGTGGATTTCATATTTGCGTTCATATTTATCTTCCCCTTAATGAACATATAGATTACCAGCTAATTGTTGTATAATCTTATCTTGTAGTGATTTAAAGATTTGTCTATTTTCTCATTCAGACATTATCAAATAATATTTCATTATAATTGGACACATATCTCTTTTTCGCTGGATTTTCCATTCTTCGGCGCTCATTTTTTTTCCTTGAACTATCAGCTAAACAGAACATTTTAATCATCATGTAATTGGATTCTGGAGGTGAATGTATTTGAAAGCAAAGGAAGAGTATATCATTTACTGCAGACGATAGAATAACTGTGTGACTATATCTGTAGTGTCAGTGACTTGGGATGAAGCAATGGAGACCATAAAGATGATCAATGAGATACAAATCTCAGATATCAGAGCAGAGATGTGAAAAGCTAATGTCGTTCAGCAGATTTCCCACAAGAAGCTATAGAAAAGGCAGAGGCTACGAATGATCTTTGAATGTGGTGAGCTGCAGTGAAATAGAATGTATTATTATTCATTTTGACAGGAGGAAGCAGCAAGGGGAATGTAAATATCAATTGCCGGGATTGGGCCAATGGGTTTATTTTGTTTTTCCAGGTAGTTCAAACTGGCACCATGATCACATCAGAAAGGAATTTCAGCCCCTTCTAAATCTTATGCTGGTCGGTGGCGATAAAGTCTACATTCCCTGACTGGGAATCGAATCCGGGCTGTGGAGGTGAAAGCGCCGAATCCTAACCACTAGACCACCAGGGAAGATACAAACAACTGCCTTAATCTGACTGATACATTGTAGCGTTTTTCAAATTCTCAAGAAAAGCTTTGTTGGGAAAAAAGACCCTCATGTTTAGATAGAACAGGAATGACTGCTTCAACCAACAGCAAATTACTGCAGATGAGGATTTTAAAAAGACAACTTAAAATGCTGGAAATTCTCAACATGCATGATGGCATCTCTGGAGAGGTTATATGCCCTTCATTGTCATGTTTGACAACCTGATAACGCAGGGCATACAACAAGTGGATCAAAACGTTTCCGAAAGTTGCTCGTGGACTTTTTCTTTATCCCTAATCAACAATTCAGAGAACCAATGGGACTGATATTGCTCCCAAATTTGCAGTGACATTGAGTTACCATTTGAACCTGCTTTCACTGTGTTGGGTTCTGTGGTATAATGGGGAGCACAGGCAGGTTTGCTGCTGTATGTTTCCAGTTGTTTCTGTAGTGTAGTGGTTATCACATTCGCCTAACACGCGAAAGGTCCCCAGTTCGAAACCGGGCAGAAACATTTATTCTGCTTTTCCATTTGCTGGAAGGGAAAATTGCTTGATTTCAGTTTGTTGCTCAATATTATCCGAACTTCGATGTTAAAGTCATGTTATCATTGCTCTGACTTCACCCTCAAATGCTTTCTCTGAAATAAGAAACGCCACAGTGATGAGATTGGTGAGTTTTGGAAATTGAAAGTGTCACATGAGCAGTTTGCGGGACTATTTCCCCTCACTGTCCATTTCATGTTCCCGCTAACAGGAATCACTGCTTTCATTGGCTGAAGCAGTCACTCATGTGTGTGAAATAAAGATGACCATTTGAAGGATAAACTTGAATTTGGTGAAGAAAAAGACCGGAAGAAAATAAAAGGTAGGTGGTTCATGGATAAATTAATATTTTCTAAAGCATACATAAGCTTCCCTGGTGGTCTAGTGGTTAGGATTCGGTGCTCTCACCGCCGCGGCCCGGGTTCGATTCCTGGTCAGGGAATGTAGATTTATTGCTGAACAACAATCCTGCGTTACTTCCCGGTCTGTACCAGTTCTGTCAGAATCAGTGTCAGGGAGATTTCCTCTTTAGTATCTGAATTGGAAATGTCACATGTGAAGAACAAAGAAAAAAGCGAGTGACAGGTTACAAAGCGCTGATACAAAATGCGGATGATTATTCGAAGAAAGATGAAAATGATGTATTAATGAATGGGCAGAAATCATTGTTCCCTTAGATATTTGCGAGCCGAACGCTTTTCAATGTTGATATTCAGGATAAGTCAGACGATCAGATTGAAAGTAACGGTTATCTTCCTGAATTCAGTGACATGGGCTCTCAGTCTAACCATCGGAACCTGCAGCAACACAGCGGAGTTGGACATTGCAGACAGGCAGATTTGCTCCGCTGTTTTTCAGGTTGTTCCTGTCGTGTAGTGGTTATCACATTCACCTCACACGCGAAAGGTCCCTGGTTGGAAACCGGGCAGAAACATTCAGTAAGCTTTCTTACGTTGGATAAGAGAAATTATTTGACTTCAGTTTGTTGCTCAACATTATCTGAACCTCAGTGTTAAAGGCATGTTATCATTGCTCTGACTTTACCCTCAAATACTTTCTGTGAAATGAGAAACGCGTTTTTTGACGCACTGACAGGAAGTTCGATTTTGAAATCTGGAACTCCGAGAGAGAGTTTGGCAGGGTACAAACTGAGAGATTGTATAAGCCTCTGATTATACAATCAGAGGCTTATACACTATGCACACACAGAGATGCAAATACAAGTAAGTAGTTGGAATGCGAATCTTTACAGGTAATTAAGTATTTAGAGCTACAGAAAATGCGCATGTAGAGAGGGAGACTCACAGGTTAAAGAAGTATGAATTGTCTCAAGGCAGACTAGTTAGCAGGCTTTGGCAAGCTCAGGCCAAATATTGAGAAGGATATGCAGTATAGCATGAACTCAACGTTAAGGCCGTCCTTGTGCAGAACTTCGCTATCAGTTTATGCTGGGCGATTATGCATTGTCGTCTGTCTTGAAGGCCACCTTTGCAGGACGCTGACCCGAAAATCGGAAGCTGAGTGGGTTTGACTACTAACATTTTCCCCCATCAGGATTGCATCAACCTCCTCAGAATTCAAACATAGGGCATGACCGACACATTATCCTTCATTATCCAGTACTTTCCCGGAGCAGAAAAACTATGAGATCTTCTTCAGAGCCCTCAATATGTCATCGATGAAAACGAACATCTCGTCAAGGTCTTTCCATACCCCCACCATTTGCCTTCAGACAACCACACAATCTCCAACAGAAGAAAGTTTGAAGCAAACGACCCAGCTTTCAGGAAATTAGCGATCTGAACACCAGACAACAACCTCTGTAGGACGGGCCAGGTCATCGACATGGATATCACCATCACAAATGAGGACACTATCCAGCAGGCACATGAGATATACTCATGTGACTCGGCCAATGTTGTCTACCTTATACAATGCAGGAAAGGATGTCTTGAGGTGTGGTACGTTGGTGAAACAATGCAGACGCTACAACAATGTGTAAGTAGTTACCGCACGACAATCACCAGGTAGGAGTGTCCCCTTCCTGTCGAAGAACAGGTCAGCAGCCAAGGGCATTCAGTCTCTGACCATTGGGTCAGCGTTCTCCAAGGCAGCTTTCAAGATACACCACGGCACAATATCGCCGAATAGACACCGATAGCCAAGTTCTGCTTGTATGAGGATGGTTTCAACTTGGACCTTGGGTTCATGTCACATTACATTTAAAGCCCAACATTAGGCCTGAGCTTGCAAAATTTTACTAATTGTCATGGGCTGAGACAATGCATACTTCTTTAACCTGTGATTATCTCTCTCTCCACTCGCATTATCTGTAACTGTAAATGCTTAATTACCTGCAAACACATGAATTGCAATCATTATCTTGCAATTCTGTCTATCTATATAGGCCTTGATTGTGAACTCTCCATTCAACTGATGAAGGAGTAGTGCTCCAAAAGTTCGTGCTACCAAATGCACGGTTGAACTTTAACCTGGTGTTATGACACTTCTTTCTGTGCCGACTCCAGCCCAATGCCAGCGTCTCTACATAATGGCTATCAGCTACAGCACAAACCATCAGTTCAAAGTAGAGAGGATCTTCAAGGATATCATCCATATCGATACAGACATCAATTTCCTACAAAATGCAAGAAAGTAAACAAGGTCCCGAAAGAATTGCAGATCACGAACTCAGTCAACACGACCTGCAATACAGATTGCGTTGAGAGACATTGACGTTGCACCTCTCTCACAGGCCTCAACTACCTTACACACTAGCTCTACAGCGGATGCCAGAACCTGGAAACTAAGATAGAGGCAACATCTGAACTTGCGCTCAGGATGCAGCAGACCAGAAAGTAGAGACCACCAAGCAGACAAGACAACGGAGCTACACAACCCACATGGACAACAAGAATAGGAATCCTGAGAAACTCGGCATCACCACCAACAGCAATCAAGCTTCCCCTGTACCACAGTACAGTACCACTACACGGTGTTACCACTACATGTGTACAGTACCACTACACGGTGTTACTACCACACTGTATACAGTACCAGTACACGGTGTTACCACTACACTGTATACAGTACCACTACACGGTGTTACTACCACACTGTATACGGTACCATACACGGTGTTACCACTACACGGTGTACAGTACCACTACACGGTGGTACCACTACACAGTACACAGTACCACTACACGGTGTTACCACTACACGGTATACAGTACCACTACACGATGTTACCACTACACGGAATACAGTACCACTACAGGAAGTCCATTGTCAACTTGTCGGACTATATCTTTCAACCAGATGAAATCGAAGTTCTCAAAGGCCCAATTTCTGTCCCATCACCAGATTGGACCCACTGATTTGGCGGCAGACGCAGGAGAAATCATTAGTTGAATGAGGCTCTGGAAGTTCTTCGACGACCCTTGAAGCCAACAGCCAACCCAATGAAACAACCAGATTAACTCAACTGATGAAGGAACAGTGCTCCGAATGTTTGTGATTCCAAATAAAACTGTTGGAATTTAAACTGGTTTCGCAATCAAATATCTGTTTGTCTGATCCAGTCGTTTAGCAATCCGCCTCTGATTGGCTGGGGTGGTCGCTCTGCAATCCAGTTTCTTAGTGGGTGATGAGGACAGTTTTAGGGAATTAGTCTCTGATAGGCTGAGGTGGCCATTTACCCAACCAGTCCCTTATTGGACAAAGCAGTTATTTAGCGATCCACGCTCTTATTGGCTGAGGTTGTCTTTTAAGTAACACGTCTCTGATTGGCTGTGGCAATTGTTAGAAATCGAGTCTTTGATTGTCTGAGATGGTCATTTATTGACCCAGTCTTTTACTGGCTGAGGACATCAGTTCAATCATGCCAGGCTTATTGGATGTCACTCAGTTTTTTCTCCTCATTAAATTAATAATCGATATAACTGGATATTTCACTGTGATTCTGATCTGCTCCCTGAATTTGGATTGAGTCGCTGCATAAATAAATGTGTTTGTGCAACAATTTAAATCCCGCAAGATAAATCCGACTACTTGTAATGTATACTCAGGAATAGTGAGGTACATTAATCTTCTCACATCTGCATAGAAAAATTTTACAACATAAACCGACCAGAGCAGAATGAAAGCTCCGGATATGCTAAAGAGTAAAATCATTGACTTCCTTCTGCTTTCCATTTCAGGGTCTCTGCGATTATCTCCTTTACTCTGAGCCCTCAGACCCTTCCGCACTTGACTGGTCACTAAAATGTGACTGACGGTTAGAGCATTAATCAACAGGATTAAACTGAATGGGAGCAGTGGTGTTAAAACCTGATTGAACCAGTTAAAACCAATCCATCCGGGATCAGTCCAAGCGCTTGACTTGGCATTACAGCCCCATTTGGCATTGTTGATTATCAGTTCGTGTTCATATACAAAGTAGAAGGGAATGTTTTTCACAGAGAGCAGGATGCTGGTTGTTGCCAGAACCACAGCTGCAGTTTTCCCAGTGCAATATTTAGTTTTCATTTTTTGGCAGCGAATGGCCACAAATCGATCAAAGGAGAAAGTGACAGTGAACCAGACAGAGCAGTCTGCAGCTGCAGTCTCCAGGACAGCTTTAACCCGACATACAGATGTGAGGGTCAGGAAATTCAGGGGGAAATAATAATAATTTATGTAGTTGAGAATGGGGTTTATGATGATGAACAGTAGATCCACCGCTGCCATGGCCACCAGGTAGCGAGTGGTGCAGGTGGAGAGGCAACACTTTCACCGACTCAGGATCACAATTCCCAGTAAATTAACTGTCAGAAAAAAAACAAGAAATAAGAACCTAAATATTAGTGAGAGAAAAAAAATGTGAATATTTCTCCATATCTACTGACAATAAGAAAAAGATTTCAACATAGAACATAGAACATAGAACATTACAGCACAGAACAGGCCCTTCGGCCTTCGATGTTGTGCCGACCAAAATAAAAAGCAATGCCCCTCCAAACTAAACCATTCCCTTCTCTTCCATATACTTATCAATTAACCTCTTAAACGCCACCAAACTTGGCGCATCTACAACAGCTGCAGGCAGGGCATTCCACTCCCTAATCACTCTTTGAGTAAAGAACCTACCTCTGATATCCGTCCTATAACTCATACCCCTTAATTTAAAGCTGTGTCCCCTCGTGCTAGCTTTCTCCATCCTAGGAAAAAGGCTATCACTGTCCACCCTATCTAAACCTCTAATCATCTTATATGCTTCAATAAGATCCCCTCTTAGCCGCCTCCTTTCTAACGAAAACAACCTCAAATCCTTCAACCTCTCTTCATAGGACCTGCCCTCCATACCAGGCAACATCCTGGTAAACCTCCTCTGTACCCTCTCCAATGCCTCCACATCTTTCTTATAATGTGGCGACCAGAACTGCACACAATACGCCAAGTGCGGCCGCACTAGAGTTTTGTACAGTTGCAACATGATGCTGCGGCTCCTAAATTCAATCCCCCTACCAATAAAAGCTAAGACTCCATATGCCTTCTTCTTGTTGGAAGAGTTCAGTTCGAGATTAACACTACAGACCAGTAACAGACAATGTAACACTTCCGGTTAATCGGGGCAGGGGATCAAAAATCTGTGAATTACACTTCTATCAATTTGATGGAGCATATCTGCAAATTCTGATCAGACAAATATTACTGAGAAGTTGGAGTTCTCATCTGATCTGCTTTACAGGATTAGCTGACAGAGGGTGGGTTTTCTAATTAGACCCGAAATGGACAGAAGTATGTCAGATATTGGCAATGTAATCTGCCATCCGTTCTTGCACGCAATTATCAAAGACCATACCGGATTGAAAACTTCTTTAGACGGGTCAACTGATTGATTTTGATGTCACTTGGATTGTTAATTCCGTTCCCAAATCTTTTCCTCATTCTGTTATTTTCCTGCAGCTTTTTTTCTGATTCTAGTTTCCAGGCTCCTTGCTCTGTTTGTCTCTCTTCCCATTCTTCTCTCCCTTTCTTTAATCTCCCCTATTTCTTTCCTACTCTGACTCTTGTCATCCTGGATCATTGGGACCTCTTTAGGGGCAGGTGTGACCTGTACAGCAAAGACGGGTGGCACCTGGATCCCAGGGGGACTAATATCTTGGCGGGAAGACTGGCTAGGGCTACTGAGGGGACTTTAAACTAGAAAGGGTAGGGGGAGGGAATAGTGATGTGGAGACTGGGAGCAAGGAAGTTAGCTCCCAGGTAGGGAAGGACTCTAGGAAGGATGAGAGGCAGGTTAGACGAGTGGGGGAGAAGGGAAATGTCCAGTCTGAGGGACTGAGCTGTGTCTATTTTAATGCCAGGAGTGTAGTAAATAAGGTGGATGAACTTAGGGCGTGGATTGCTGCTTGGAATTGTGATGTGGTGGCCATTACAGAGATTTGGATGTCTCAGGGACAGGACTGGGTACTACAGGTCCCGGGATTCAGATCCTTCAGGAAGGACAGGGAGGGAGGCAAAAGAGGTGGTGGAGTGGCACTGTTGATCAGGAACAGTGTCATGGCTGCAGAGAAGGTGGATACCGAGGAGGGAATGTCTACGGAGTCTCTGTGGGTGGAAGTTAGGAATAGCAAAGGGTCGGTGACGTTGCTGGGTGTATTCTATAGGCCGCCCAATAGTGACAGGGAAGTTGAGGTGCAGATAGGGAAACAGATATTGGAGAGATGTAGAAATAACAGAGTTGTTGTGATGGGAGACTTCAATTTCCCAAACATCGACTGGAATATCCCAAGGGTAAGGGGTTTGGATGGGGAGGAGTTTGTTAGGTGTGTTCAGGAGGGTTTCCTGACACAGCACGTGGACAAGCCTACGAGAGGAGAGGCTGTACTGGACCTGGTACTAGCTAATGAACCAGGACAGGTGATGGATCTCTCGGTAGGAGAGCATCTTGGGGATGGAGATCATAATTCTATCTCCTTCACCCTTGCATTGGAAAAGGATAGGATCAGGCAGGCTAGGAAGGTGTTTGTCTGGAATAAGGGGAAATATGAAGACATCAGGCAGATGTTGGGGCGAATAAACTGGAAGGAGGTGTTCTTGGGGAAAAGCACAGAAGGAAGGTGGCAGATATTCAAGGAATGCTTGTCTGGAGCTCTGCACGACAACGTTCTGGTGAGACAAGGAGGTTTTGGTAGGACGCGGGAACCGTGGTGCACGAAGGCAGTGGTGAACATAGTCAGGAAGAAAAGAAAGGTGTATAAAAGGTTCAAAGAGCTAGGAGATGTTGGGGATCTAGAGAAGTATAAGGCTTATAGAAGAGAGCTTAAAAAGGAAATTAGGAGAGCCAGAAGGGGTCATGAGAAGGCCTTGGCTGGTAGGATTAAGGAGAATCCCAAGGCCTTCTACAAATATGTGAAAAGTAAAAGGATGAGAAGAGAAGGGATAGGACCTATAAAAGGTGAAGGGGGAAAAGTCTGTATGGAACCGGAAGAAATGGCAGAGGTGCTTAATGAGTACTTTGCCTCAGTATTCACGGTGGAAAGTGATCTGGGAGGATGCACTACAAGTTTGCGGCAGACTGAAAAGATTGAGTATGTAGATATTAAGGAAGCGGATGTGTTAGAACTTCTAAATGCTATCAAGATAGACAAGTCTCCGGGACCAGATGGGATGTACCCCAGGTTATTGTGGGAGGTGAGGGATGTCATTGCAGAGCCCCTGGCGATGATCTTTGCGTCGTCGATGGAGACGGGAGGGGTTCCGGAGGATTGGAGGATTGCGGATGTGGTCCCTATTTTCAAGAAAGGGAACAGGGATAGTCCTGGAAATTACCGACCGGTGAGTCTGACCTCAGTGGTTGGTAAGCTGATGGAGAGGCTTCTGAGGGACAAGATTTACGAGCATTTGGAGAAGTTTAGGTTGATTAGAAATAGTCAGCATGGTTTTGTAAAAGGCAGGTCGTGCCTTACAAGCTTAATTGAGTTCTTCGAAAATGTGACTGAACACATTGACGAAGGAAGAGCAGTGGATGTGGTGTACATGGACTTCAGCAAGGCATTTGACAAGGTCCCACATGCAAGACTTCTTGAGAAGGTGAGAGGCCATGGGATCCAAGGGGCTTTGGCCTTGTGGATCCAGAACTGGCTTGCCTGCAGAAGGCAGAGGGTGGTTGTGGATGGCTCTTTTTCTGCATGGAGGTCGGTCACCAGTGGAGTGCCCCAGGGATCTGTTCTAGGACCCTTGCTGTTTGTCATTTTCATAAATGACCTGGATGAGGAAGTGGAGGGATGGGTGAGTAAGTTCGCCGATGACACGAAGGTCGGTGGTGTTGTGGATGGTCTGGAGGGATGTCAGAAGTTGCAGCATGACATCGACAGGATGCAAGACTGGGCGGAGAAGTGGCAGATGGACTTCAACGCGGATAAATGTGTTGTGGTCCATTTTGGCAGATCCAACGGGATGAATGAGTACACTATCAAAGGTAGGAGTCTTAGCTGTGTGGAAGAGCAGAGGGATCTTGGGGTCCGGGTCCATAAGACTCTCAAATCGGCCTCCCAGGTGGAGGATGTGGTTAAGAAAGCTTACGGTGTACTGGCCTTCATTCATCGAGGGATTGAGTTCAGGAGTCAGGAGGTAATGCTGCAGCTTTATAGGACCCTTGTCAGACCGCACTTGGAGTACTGTGCGCAGTTCTGGTCGCCTCACTATAGGAAGGACGTGGAAGCTATTGAAAGGGTGCAGAGGAGATTTACAAGGATGTTGCCTGGATTGGGAGGCATGCCTTATGAAGACAGGTTGAGGGAGCTGGGACTGTTCTCCCTGGAGAGACGAAGGTTGAGAGGCGACCTGATAGAGGTTTACAAGATGTTGAGAGGAATAGATAGGGTGGACTCTCAGAGACTATTTCCCAGGGCTGAAATGGTCGCGACGAGAGGGCACAGATTTAAGGTGCAGGGAAGCAAGTACAGAGGGGATGCTAGGGGAAAGTTTTTCACTCAGAGGGTGGTGAGTGAATGGAATCGGCTGCCGTCGGTGGTGGTCGAGGCGAACTCGCTGGGGTTTTTTAAAAGACTTCTGGATGAGTATATGGGATCCAATGGGATTGGGGGTTATAGATAGGTCTATGGCTGGGTAGGTTTTGATGTGTTCGGCACAACTTGTGGGCCGAAGGGCCTGTTTGTGCTGTAGTGTTCCATGTTCTATGTTCTATGTTCTATTCCTTTCCCTTCTCAACTGTACTCGCGATATATTTAAAGATGTTTCTCCCCGTTTCTCTTTATTTGTCTCTAGCATTCTCTCTCTCGCACTACTTCCCATTCCTGTTCATCTCCCCAGCATCTTTCTCTGTCTCTCTCTCTCTCTCACACACACACACACACACACACACACACACACACACACACAATGGCAACATACTGTGTCCACTCCTTTGGTAGATTGTTATAAAATAATCTTCTCTAAATTATTGATTTGTTTGTTTATTTATGCATTGATTGATGTCTGTAAATCAGCAAATCAGAGGGCAGTTGATGATGCTTTTCTCCAGAAAGTGGCAACTGGGCAATAACCCCAACAGGAGACCCCAGATACTGTGTCAATTCTCAGCCCCTCGCAGCAATTTGATTTGTGGTTATTGGCAAAGATGGTCAGAAATATTGCATCACTCCTTTGAAAACAGAGCGCATGAGAGGCAGAGAAAGTTGCAGAGATATGGACAGCAAGAAATACGTAGAAGGCGGGTAGTAGGAAAAGTGGTTGTGGGTTGATGCGGGAACTAGATAAGAACATCCATCTTCATAATTACAGATAGTGAGCAAAAGGTGAGAAAGGAAAAATGTAGTTGAAACAGAGAGAGGTGGAAGCGAAAGGTCAAAACAGAGACGGTGAGGGAGGAAGAACATAGAACATAGAACATTACAGCACAGAACAGGCCCTTCGGCCTTCGATGTTGCGCCAACCAATATAAAAAGCAATACCCCTCCAAACTAAACCATTCCCTTCTCTTCCATATACTTATCAACTAACCTCTTAAACGCCACCAAACTTGGCGCATCTACAACTGCTGCAGGCAGGGCATTCCACTCCCGAACCATCCTTTGGGTAAAGAACCTACCTCTGATATCCGTCCTATAACTATCACCCCGTAATTTAAAGCTGTGTCCCCTCGTGCTAGCTTTCTCCATCCTAGGAAAAAGGCTATCACTGTCCACCCTATCTAAACCTCTAATCATCTTATATGTTTCGATTAGGTCCCCTCTTAGCCGCCTCCTTTCGAATGAAAACAACCTCAAATCCCTCAGCCTCTCTTCATAAGACCTGCCCTCCATACCAGGCAACATCCTGGTAAACCTCCTCTGTACCCTCTCCAATGCCTCCACATCTTTCTTATAATGTGGGGACCAGAACTGCACACAATACTCCAAGTGCGGCCGCACTAGAGTTTTGTACAGTTGCAACATGACGTTGCGGCTCCGAAATTCAATCCTCCTACCAATAAAAGCTAAGACTCCATATGCCTTCTTAACAACCTTCTCGACTTGACTGCCTACTTTCAGGGATCTATGCACATACACACCAAGATCCCTCTGTTCATCTAGACTACTAAGAATCCTACCATTTGCCCTATACTCTACACATTTATTATTTCTGCCATAGTGCATTACCTCACACTTTTCCACATTAAACTCCATTTGCCACCTCTCGGCCCAGCTCTGCAACTTGTCCAAGTCTCTCTGCAAACTATAACACCCCTCTTCACTATCTACCACTCCACCGACTTTAGTGTCATCTGCAAATTTACTAATCCATCCTTCAATACCCTCATCCAGATCATTTATAAAAATTACAAACAGCAGGGGCCCCAAAACAGACCCCTGAGGTACACCACTTGTCACCGAACTCCACGATGAATATCTCCCATCAACCACCACCCTCTGTCTTCTATCTGCTAGCCAATTCCTAACCCATTAGCTAAATCACCCTCAATCCCATACATCTGCATTTTCTGCAGAAGCCTTCCATGGGCCACCTTATCGAACGCCTTACTAAAGTCCATATATACCACATCAACCGCCTTACCCCCATCCACCTCTGGTCACTTTTTCAAAAAACTCAATGAGGTTAGTAAGGCACGACCTACCCTTCACAAAACCATGCTGACTATCCCCAATCAATTCATTTCTCTCTAAATAACTATAAATCCTATCCCTAATAATTCTCTCCAATACTTTGCCCACAACAGAAGTAAGACTCACTGGCCTATAATTCCCTGGAAGGTCTCTCTTCCCCTTCTTGAACAATGGGACCACATTCGCTATCCTCCAGTCCTCCAGAACCACACCCGTAACCAACGACGACCTGAAGATCAGAGCCAGAGGCTCTGCAATCTCCTCTCTTGCCTCCCAGAGAATCCTAGGGTAAATCCCGTCCGGCCCAGGGGACTTATCCAACTTCAAACCCTCGAGAATATCTAGCACATCCTCCCTATCTACTTCAATACTTTCCAGTTTGCTACCCTGTACCTCAGTGTTCTCCATAACTACATTTACATCACCCTGCGTGAATACCGAAGAGAAATATTTATTCAGTGCCTCTCCAATCTTTTCAGGCTCCACGCACAACTTCCCACTGCTGTCTATGACTGGACCTAATCTTGTCCTAACCAATCTTCTATTCTTAACATATCTAAAGAGGATTTAGAAGGAGAGACGACGTGAAAGTCTCCAGGGTATAGTCACTAAATGCAACTCCAATCACACCCTGCCAGATTGTCTGAACTTGTGCAGAGAATTCCTGGGATTTCCCTGTTTCCATCTTATCTATTCCTATATCTTTCTATAAGAACACCCGTCATTCTTTGGAATTCCAGTAAGTATCACCCCAGTTTATTCAGTCGCTCCTCGTAAGTCAACTCTCTCGACTCCGCAATCAATCTAGTGAATCTCCTCTGCTCTCTCTCTAGAGCCAGTAAATCCTTTGCCAGTACATCCACCTCATGCAATCACATCCCTCTGAAAAGTAGTGACCAGAATTGCACACGATACTATACTATTAGCTTCATTCACGTTCTACACAGCTCCAACATGACTTCCCCGCTTTTGTAATCTATCATGAATGATAACGGTAAGTGCTCCATACTTTTTCACTACCCTTATAAAATGCCCTTCTGCTTTCAGAGATCCATGTCAAGGTTCCTTTGTCCCACTGAGCTTCCTCCTATCCTACTATACCTTCTGTATTTCCTTGTTAAATTACTCCTTCCAAATGGTATCATCTCACATTTTTCAGGGTGAAACACCAACTGCCACTGATCTGCTTATTTGATCATTCCGTCTACATCTTTTTTATAGGCGAATGCACAATGCACTGTCTTCGGCACCCTTCCATTTTTTGGTGTCTTCAACAAAATTATTAATCATACCCCCGAAAGAGTCATCAATGTGTTATTTGTATTAATTCCGAATAATAGGGGGCTAACGCAGATCTCTATTGTACGCCATTGGATGCTGGCTTGCAGTTACTGGGACAACATTTTATCATCACCCTCAGCTTCGACAATTGAGTCAATGTTGAATCCATTTTATCAAATTACCCTGTATCACATGTGAATTAGCATTCTTTACATGTATCCCACGTAGGTCCTTGCCAATGCTTAGCTGAAATCTATATGAACCAGCTAGTTTTTTCTGGCATCTTGCTGAACGTACATACTGAGCTCCAATGCAACGCTGACCACATTGGAATAAAAATAATTACAGATGCAATCACATCCTTCCAAAAAAATAGCGACCCGAAGTGCACACGACCGTATAATTGTGGCCTCAGTGATGTTCTATACACAGAACATTACAGATTGTAAACATATGGATACTTAGTTCAGATATTCCATTCTGCCAAAACAACCACAAACAGTACAATTCGACACGACAAATAGACCTGGTAATAGTTATTCACTGGTGTCAGATATTCCACTCCAGTTCGTGATCCGCATGCAAAATTTGAATTTATTCTTCTATAAAATTCAGAGCGATCATCTTCACTGAGATCCAATCTCTAAATGTGCAAAATAAAACTAAATACAGTAATTTCATTTATCAGTGAGCCTATGAGTTTTATTTCTTCATGTCAATAATTAAAATCATAGAGATAATTCGAGACATTTGATTTAAATGTATTTCATCATTCACCTGGCCTATGTATCGCAGTGAACAGAAGATCAGCATGGGACATTTTCATTCGGAATTTAAAACCTGGAAAGGATTCATATACAGATTGACACGACTTGACTAGTTATAGTTACTTACCAGGAACGCCAATAATGGCAATGATTGGGTAGATTATTTTCGTAGCTTTCTGAACTGGATAGAGCATTCTCAGTGTGCAGTAATGAGTCTCTTCGTGCTGTTCGCAGTCCCTTTGTCTTAAACTGTGAAGTTTTCCATTCCGAAAGCCTTTAATTTATACACTGTAGAATCCCCTCAGGGGCATTGAGGTGGAGCAATGGTTTGAAGTTTTTTTAAAATACATGAACAAACAGATTACAACATTTAGTTCAGTGATGGAAAATATTTATTCGTTAATTGACTGACCTCGTTCAAAACACTGGATTCTATTGATCACAATTTTCAATGATAAGTGGAAAGACGCCATCAGACCCATCTCTAGATCTCAGTTTGTTACAGTTTGTTACATTCAGTAACTAAGTTGCAACTGTTACCAAGTCTCTCTCTGTGTAATGTTCAACTGTGGATATTCAGATTAATGGTTTAAATGAGTTATGGATGACCCTAAATTCCAAAATTCTACTAATCAATAATCTGGAAGTACTACCGTGCACAGAGAATTATATTACCCCGAAATCTAATGCAGCTGCTCAAACTGAGAAAATATTGAGAAACAACGGGGCATCACAAAAAATTGAGACACTGCAACAGATACAGACACATCATCTCTTAGTAAAAAAGAAGACAGATTTAACTGTGGCAAGAATGCACAGACACCAGCTGACTCTTGCCCCAAATCTCATCCACAACTTATACAGGAAGAGAACTGGGTGAGGACTATAAACGGATAGGACTAAGAGAAGGAGACTCTGAGAGATGGAAGAGAAAAAGAGAAGATAGAGAGAAATATATAGGGAGAAGAAGTGTGGGAAAGATTCTGGGGCGAACAGATATTCTAAGAGGAATGGTGTTTATATAAGTATCTTAAACTTGAGGGAATTCAGCTCCACCTTAAATAGAACATGCAACACAGTAGAGACCCTTCTGCCCTCGATCCAAACTCACGATCAAGCTGTCCCATTCCTATCATTCTGTTGTGCTCCATATGCCTGTTCAATAACCGCTTGAAAGTTCCTAAAGTGTCCGATTCCACTATGACAGCAGACAGTGCATTCCACAGCCCAACCACACTTTGAGTAAAGAATCTACATTGGGCATCCCTCCTATATCTCCTACCAGCTACTTTATAGTGATGTCCCCTAATAATAACTACATCGACCCGAAGAAATAGTCCCTGCATGTCCACTCCATCTATTCCCGTCATCATCTTATAAACCTCATCATCTTACGTGGCCTCTCATTCTTCTCTGCTCTAAAGAGAAAAATCCCAGCTCTCTCAACCTTTCCTCATAGGACCTGCCCTCCAAACCAGGCAGCATCCTGATAAATCTCCTCTGCACTCTCTCCAATGCTTCCACATCCTTGTAATACTGAGGTGACCAGAACTGCACGCAATATTCCAAATGTGGCTTCATCAAGGTCCTGTATAGCTGCAGCATAACCCCACTGCTCTTAAACTCAAACTCTCTGTTAATAAACACTAACACACTCTAAGCCTTCTTCACTGCTCTATCCACTTGAGTGGCAACCTTCAGATATCTGTGTATATGAAGCCCAAGATTTCTCGGTTCCTACAGATCCCTCAGGATCTTGCCGTTGACCCTGTAAATCCGCATTCAAGTGTGGCCTACCAAAATGAATTGGTTCAATGCTCACGCTAAATAATTGAGCTGCTGTATTGTGTCCTTTTCTGGAATGCACAAACAGACATGATGTGAAGAAGTTGGTGTGAGAAATGGAGGAGAAGTTCTTACAGGAAATGGCAACTGGGATGAGGGAAAGGGAGAGAGTGATGAGTGAAGAGGGAGTAAGATGTCGACGAATACAGATGAGGTGAATAAGAGACACAATTTAAATCAGAGAGGACCGTATAAGGGTTGACAGGGTGAGAGATACAGGGAAGCGTGGAGAGAAAATTAAAAAAAAACTGATGGAGTGAGTGAAAGAGAGAGAGGAGGCAAGGGGCAGAGAGACGAGGTGAATGAAATAGATACCAGATAATGGAGGGAAAGCTGGAGCAGACGCCGGGTAGAGAGAGAGAAAAAAAAGAGAGGAGAGTGGGGCCAATGGAGGGAGAACGATATAAGGAGGGGGTGAAACAGGACTATGGAGAGAGAGAAATGCAACAAAAGAGGAGGGACAGGACGATAGAAGTAGAGATGGCGTGAAGGAATAGGCACATGGCGATGGAGGAAGAGATTGAGTGAAAGAGGAGGCCTGGGAAAAGGATTTGGTGGATGATGGATCTGGGAAAAGGTGTGTAAATAGTTTGAGACATGTTGAGATCAAAAACGAGAAGATATTGCGGTTCGTGAGAAACAGTAAGACAGACAAGTTCCGAGAACCTGATTGGATAGCCCAAAAAATACTGAGAGAGGCCAGGGAAGAAAATGCTGGGGCCTTGAGATAAATGTTTGATTTCGCACTAATTGAAGTAGAGGTCCCAGATGATTGGAGAATAGCCAAAAGGATTCCTTTGTTTAAGACAGGTATCCAGAATAAACCAGTTAATTACAGGCCAGTGATCCTTACATCAGTGGGAGGGGAATTATCAGAGAGAATTCTTGTGACAGGATTCCGTCCACTCGGAAATAAATGGACTTATTAACGACAGGCAGCATGGATTTGTGAAGGGGAGACCACACCTCACTAACTTGATCGAGTTTATCGAGGAAGAGGCAAAGATGATTAATGGGGATAGGGCAGTGGATGCTGTCTGCATTGACTTCAGTAAGACTTTTGACAAGGTCCATCATGGCAGGTTGCTGCAGAAGGTGAATTCACATGGGATCAGAGGTGAGCTTGCAAGGTGGATATTGACCTGGTTCAATCCTAGAACACATAGGGTAGCAGTCGAAGGATGTGCCTCTAAAAGGCCGTGACAAGTAGCTTTCCTCAGGGATCAGTGATTTTCATGATATATATATATAAATGATTTGGGGGGAAAACTGGTTTGTTTAGTAAGTTTGCGGATGACACAAAAGTTTGGTAGATTTATGGATACTGATGAGGACCATCAGTGGATACAGCAGGATATAGATCAATTGGAGGCTTGTGTGGAGAGATGGCAGATGGATTTTAATCCGGACACATGTGGGGTGATGTAATTTGAAAGGTCTAACAAAAACTGGAAATACACCATTCTCGTCATAATTTGAAAATTTGTAATCGGTGATGTGTTTACGTGAAATATGATTGAAGGAGAAATTATTAAACAGTTTACAAGGTTTTTGATATGACACGTCGACACTACAAACAGAGAATTAAATGGATCTTGAAACCATGATAATTAGGAAATGAAACGAATGCTTTACACATATGTGGATATAATAAGATAATTAAATGAACAATTATGGTTAAAAACATATATGCTCATATTTTAAATGTATTTTATGCATTGACTGAATTGTTGCTCAATTCAGCCAAAAGCAAGTCACTGCAAGATGTGATGGTAAAGTCGAAGAATTGTGAGCCTATGGTCTGGGAACTTTAGTAGTTATTAGAATTAATACCTGAAAGTTTCAGGCGAGGGATACATTTTTCAAATTTATGAATGGGGACATTCAGTGTTTAGATATAGAAAAGATACTTACCGGGACTCAGGGTAATGTGCCTATCCAGTTTTAGCAATGAACCAGCGGGAATTTTCATTTTGACCTCTCTATCAACGTCCTTAGCTACACGGCAACAGAGAAGTGAGTTCAGCCAAGATGGAATCAGCATCCAAATTAAGTGGGCGAATGCGATATCATTATGTATTGAACTAAAATGCGATCGAAACTTATCACGAATTATTATTGTTGTATGTTTATTGAATGTAATTGATTTTAAACTAATATGAAGTGGGAATGATCGTAAGAAAATCTGTAATTGATCTGTTATTGATTGCACATGTTAGATTCATTGGAAAGTTTCTACTGCTCTGTTCCAGGGCTACTTCATCTTTTGGTGATCTCCGAACAGCTGTGAGTTTTGTTTTTGTTTTCAACAAGTGTTGCATCCTTACATATCTGTCTCGTGAGTTTTATATTCGCTGCAGTTAAAGACAGTATTGGTCATCACAAATTATTCCACAACACTTAGTTAAAATTTGGAAACTTGGAATCAACGATATGCAAATGTGAAATACACCTCAGTCTCTTGGTGTCACCTCATATTCAGCATCTCTGCTCCACATGTGTCTCGTTTGTAGTTTACCTGCCTTGGAAGTATTTAATCGGAAGATATAGGGAGAGATTCACTCTGTCAACCCACGCTGCAGCCACACTGGCAGTGTTTTTAAGGGAGAGTGTAAAGTGAACTATCTTCTGTCTACAATGTCCTGCATCGGCCTCTAATGAAGCAGAACCTTTGTTGTTTAGAATTACCTGAAACTCCGTCAAGGACAGACTAGTTTATGAATGAAATCACTGAGGTGTCCTCATTCTTCATTCATTCTGTCTGTGGATTTTATCATAAAAAGGTAGAGATTAAGTTGTATTTACGCAGATTGGTCACTGAGGGACGCAGTGATTCTTTCACGAAAGGGCCCACAAATCCCACACATGACTGGGGGACATGCCAGTCTGGGAAAGAGGGGAAACCCTATTATAGGGAAAATTGAATAGAGTGGATAGGTTTTGGAGATCGGAATTAAACCAAGCCAGAGATAATTAAATTTCTATTCAAAATTTATTTAAAAATTCAGAGAACATTTTACAGTGAAATTATTTTTTAAGTTAGAAAAGCGATCATAGCAATCGAGCTTCACATTGAGAACAGAGAATCCGTCAATATTTATACATCTGTTATGTACACCAGAAAGTGAAAACAGGACCTTAGTAGAAAGAGGAATGAACAAATGTGAATAATGAATGAGAAAACAATTCGTTTCCATACATGAAATTTAAACTACAGAGAAACTATTAATCACAATTATATTTTAACAAAAAAAGGTTTCGTGTTTTCCACACCGGAAACTGAAATAACGTCTATGATTGCCTCAGTTACAGATTCAGCATGATAAACTGAGAGAATAGAATAACCGAGAGCAGATGTTGCATTTAAGTCAGAGAGAGATCTTGATAATCAGCCCAGAGTCAAAAAATTCAACACATCACTTGATCTGTAAAAGAAAGATACAATAATGAAACAGATGTTTCTGATGCCGGAGATTAATGTTAGAGATTTTAATCAGTGAAATATGGAGAGATTTTTCAAATCCATTCTGCCAGTTTGAAATGTGAGTGAATTGAATAATCTCACCTTCACCAGAGTGACTGCAGTGCTGTAGAAAATGCTCAGGAAGAACAGGATGATGAATGTGGAGGCTGTTGTCCAGATGTTCCTGTTATCATCCTCATTGCCTTCAATCCAAATGCGATCGGTGGTGTCTAGGGGATGGAGACCAGGAAATGAAATTAGATTACTTTATTTATCCAGATAATCTTATTGTTATTTTTTCTTTCCCCGTCCTTCTTCATAAGCTGTTAATTTATTCTCTTGTATAATTTCAATATATATCTAATGTTAAATTCAGAACACTCAGTAACTGATCGCCGTAATTATTTTCAACTTGATCTTTATGCACATTCATTGGACGGTCCATGTCAGAAAGCACTGAAGATGCTTTCTTGAGTGTTAGTTCATTTTTGATCAATTTGGCACTATCCCTCATTGAAGAATGTTATGACTGATATCGAAGAACATTCACTGATCAATGATTGTTTTCACAGATGGTGAATGCTGCTGTTTAAGAGCTGGGATGTAATTTCTGATCTTTTCTTATTTGTGGTGGTAATAGTTCGAAGATCACTAGCTTATTTTAGTTTTTCCACATATTTTTGTTGCAATGTACGTTGGGCAAGTTATCGGTAGATATTTCCATTAAAATTCATGTTTGCATTTTATTTTCATCGTTTATCTACTATTTGTATTTAAGATTTTCCATTTGTGTGTGCGCATGATCATCTCGTGTTCTGCATTAATCTTTGGCTCTGAGTACAAGAGCATTAATGTACGCGTTCATTTGCCTGTGTTTGTTGATTTGTCCAGCTGTGTGTCTGCATCGATGTGTATATTTTATTCTTCTGTTATTGTGTATGTATGGCTCTATTATTGTGTTATGTTTATGTATATGTATTAATGCTACTCTTAACGGGTGCACATATATTTATGCCCATTGCTATGCGTTAATTTCTGTCCTTCCAGTAACGTTGGTTTCTCTTTCTGTCTGCGTCTGTCTCACCATGTATATTTGTGTGTACCTGTTAACATGTATTTTTATAACGTGTTGATAGTTCTTTACAATCTCTTGATGTTATTGTTTCGATATGTCGTAATATGTGCTATGCTGTTATGTGCGGTATGAGCATGAGAATGTTTGTGTGCAATTGCTTTGCTGTCAGTTCATCTATATGCAGTCTGCTTATTTGTTTATTTGCATTTCCATATATGTTTGTTAATGTGTGTAACATTGTATGCCTCTATATCCATATTCCTATCAGCATGAATGTATGCTACTTATTTTGAGTGTATGTGTGTGTTTGCGAATTTCGGTGGGTCTGCATGCATGTGTATCTGTCAGTGTCGTGTCTATGCCATGTATGTGTTTGTGCTTGGGTCTGTGTACCGACTCACATAAGTGTATGTGCATGTGTGATTTATGTGTATATGTGTTTGCGTGTTTGTACATATTTGATTGTGCATGAATATTCGATTAGTGCCTGTTTCTACAAGCGCGAGTCTATATATTCCTGGATGTGTGTGTGTGTGGAAAGAGAGAGAGAGAGAGAGAATATGTGTGTCTGCGTGCCGATGTTTATTTTTGTGTGGGTGTATTTGTGCATGGGTGATAATTTTTGTGTGGGTGTATTTGTGTCTATTTGTGTTATTGTGTGTTCTTATTCATGTATGTGTTGTCCATGAGAGCATTTGTGTGCGCATTCATATTTCTCTGCATTTGTGTTCGTTTTTGCAAGTATTGCATACATTTGTAAATTGTATCGTTGTGTATGTACGCATCTGTGTGGTTTTGTGCATGTGTACGTGTTGTGCATTTGTATGTTTATGTGCATGTACTTGAATGCACCTTTTCGTATTTCTGTACGCAGTTTTGTGTGTGCGTATTTAAATGTGTCTTTCTGTATTTGTGTTCCTATTTGTGAGTATGTGTACTTGTGCATGGATTTATGCATTTGTGTCAATGTGTGTGTGTATACGCGTGGGTGTTTGTGTATACGTATGTGTGTGTATGTATGTGTGTGTGTGTGTGAGTGTGAATGTGTGTGTGTGTGTGAGTGTGTAAATGTGTGTATGTGTGTCTGTGTGTGTGTGTGTATGTGTGTCTATGTGTGTATGCTTATGTGCATTTATAATGGTGGCAGTTTTGTGCAGTATTGTCAGCGTGTGGATTTTCTAACAGTTGCTTCAATTTTCACCGGCAATCATTAACTTAATATCATCCAGTCAATACGAATAATAGAACATAGAACATAGAACATTACAGCGCAAAACAGGCTCTTCGGCCTTCGATGTTGCGCCGACCAATTCTGAAAAAAAAAGCAATGACCCTCCAAACTAAACCATTCCCTTCTCTTCCATAAACTTATCAACTAACCTCTTAAACGCCACCAAACTTGGTGCATATACAACTGCCGCAGGCAGGGCATTCCACTCCCTAACCACCCTCTGGGTAAAGAACCTACCTCTGATATCTGTCCTATAACTATCACCCTTTAATTTAAAGCTATGTCCCCTCATGCTAGCTTTCTCCATCCTAGGAAAAAGGCTATCACTGTCCACCCTATCTAAACCTCTAATCATCTTATATGTTTCAATAAGGTTATGGAGCACATTTTCAATGTGTTGGTGTATAAATTTATTTTGTGTTAGTGACAAGGTGACATCAGGAGATAGAATAAAATAATTCATTGATGCATCTCAGAAATCTTATTGACAGAACACTGAAAACCGTGGAGGATTCTATTTAAATTTATTTAAATAGATTTACTATTTAAATTTGTATTATGGGAAATCAATCCCAGCACATGGAAAAAAAAAGTTGAAACATAGAACATAGAACATAGAACAATACAGCACAGAACAGGCCCTTCGGCCTTCGATGTTGTGCCGACCAAAATAAAAAGCAATGCCCCTCCTATCTAAACCATTCCCTTCTCTTCCATATACTTATCAACTAACCTCTTAAACGCCACCAAACTTGGCGCATCTACAACAGCTGCAGGCAGAGCATTCCACTCCCTAATCACTCTTTGAGTAAAGAACCTACCTCTGATATCCGTCCTATAACTCATACCCCTTAATTTAAAGTTGTGTATACGCGTGGGTGTTTGTGTATACGTATGTGTGTGTATGTATGTGTGTGTGTGTGTGAGTGTGAATGTGTGTGTGTGTGTGAGTGTGTAAATGTGTGTATGTGTGTCTGTGTGTGTGTGTGTATGTGTGTCTATGTGTGTATGCTTATGTGCATTTATAATGGTGGCAGTTTTGTTCAGTATTGTCAGCGTGTGGATTTTCTAACGTTGCTTCAATTTTCACCGGCAATCATTAACTTAATATCATCCAGTCAATACGAATAATAGAACATAGAACATGTTTAAATTGAGTTGCATAAGTATATTTGTATTACAATGATGAAGATAATGATATTTAAATATCTGCAGTGAGTAAACTAAAAGCTTATTTGTATTGCTGGATCTTTATAATAGACAGCCGTTCCCTTCCAAACACGCGACTTGGGGAAAGGGAAGTAAGTGAGCTCAGTGTTTACCTGTCTCTATCCGGTAATGCAATGTCTCTCATGGTTCTAACCACTGAGGAGATGGAGGTGCAGTGGATTAACTAATGGCAATCCTCCTCTTTTCATTGAAGAAATTGTGGTACATGGGGGTTAGCTAGTGCTCCTCTCCTCTCTTTGTTGGATGAGTGGGAATCCAGTATGTTAACAATTTCACTCTCCCTTTTTCTGATGGGAGAATTGTCGTCCATGTTGCTGTGTGACAATCACTTCAGTTCCCATTAGGTGTGGTGTAGCAGCAGAAAGCTGTCATCAATGGATAATGGAAACAGGGACTCAAGAAACATACATGTTGTGTTTGTCACGAATGTTGAAATTGTCGGATTTTTCAATAGCGGGAGGAAATTCAGCGAAGTTACTTTGCCGAATCCTGCATGAATGCGCTCTGATGCAGGGTATATCTGTGCTAGGTGCAATAGTTCAACAAGATTTGGGCCCGAAACCCTAAAATATCTGACCCAAAATAAAGATATATAATGGAAATAAAACTGAAAGAAAAACAATTAAACAAATGGGTATTTCATTTATCGTTAACGGGGAAATGATTTTATTTTTTATTGAAGTTTTTGATGTAAGTGAGTGATTCTCATTGACATGAATTAACGGTGTCCATGAATGCAAGCGAAATGTTCACAAAACTGGGTTTACCGCTGGATTTGTCAACTGTTCTGTTGATGATTTTCCAGGGGATGGCTTCATGTCCCACCACACAGGAGTAAGAAGCGCCGCTGGACCATTCCTCTGCTGCAATGGATAACAGGCTGTACATGAAGAAGGAGTTATTGCCGTTCTCCGCCATCACCTCGGTGTTCCTGTAGTTCCTGGGATTCACCGGCTTGTCGTTGACAGTCCACTTGACGAAGATCTCTCGCGGGGAGAAACCTCTCACTAAGCAGCTGAGGGAGACGAATCTCTGAGCGGAGACTTCTTCTGCCGAGGGCAGGAGGACAGAGACGAACGGTTCACGTGGATTTGGATCTGCAGAAAATGTACAATAAATGTCAATAAACTGGAGAATTTATGAGACGATGAAACTGCTGGCTGGATATCAGAAAAAAATGTGTTTCACTTTCGATTTTACTTTTCCATCTTTGACGTTCAGCTTGGAGGAGAGGTGAACACAATCGTTTCCTCAAATTACTCAGGGGGTTGGAGTGGAAAGTTTCAGAAAGCTTACACACAAAATAAGTGTTCGACCCAAAAGATCTGTTCTTTTTTTCTTTCAGTTTTCTGGTTTTTATGCTCCACATCAGGCTCCTGCCTCCTTGTTCAATCTCAAACCAGTAACATTACCTTCAGTTCACTTGTCATTCATTAACTCATCACATTTCCCCGTTAAAATATCTAAAGATCCAGAGTCCTTTAGTTCGTAGAATTGCCATTCAGAGGAGACCATTAATGCACTGAATACTAAACATTAACAAGTGCACTTAAACTGAGAGAGACACAGTGACACATTTATTGTTTCAATCTCGCAGCTCACCTGTTTCCTTGTGGATGGATTTTCTTAAAGGAGTCGGCAGATCCTGATGGCTCACCACGCACTCAAACACAGCCCCACTCAGCCAGGCTTGTGTCGAGATGTTTAATTTGCTGATCATGCTGTCAGGATCCGTTCCTGGCTTTTCGGCAATCTCTGATTTCAGATACTTCCTATCTCTGATCCAGGACATGTTAACTCCATAAGGAGCATTGGAAATGATGCAGGTTAAAGTCACGGTCGCCTCCAGTAAGACCTGCTCTATTGGTGGTGGCTGTATCGTCACTGTGGAATCATGGCACTGGGGAGGATCTGTGAATGACAAATGAAAATCAACCCAAGTTCCCTCTTCCGAAGCATGTCTTTATCTGGCCTGGAATGCATATGACTCCAGATCCACAGAAACGTCTGTGCCCTCAGGGATAAGAAACAAATGCACATTCCATGAAGGAATAGCAAAAACTACTGTTGTAATGTAATTTTGAATGGAGCACTGTCCTAATGCAGCAAACCATATGGCAGTAAATTAGAAGTTCTTCTGTGCTTTGTACTAATTTCAACAGATCATAATTTCAATTAAGATCAGAATGATACATTTTATTTTACACTTCACATCAGTATTCATAGGGAAGAGTGACACATAGAACATGCTACAGCACAAACAGGCCCTTCGGCCCACAAGTTGTGCCGACCATATCTCAACCAACTAGGCTATAGAACATAGAAAACTACAGCACAAACAGGCGATTGCTAGTGTCTCGGAGGGATGTGTAGACCTGTTAGAACAAATCACAATTATAAGAGAGAAAGTGTTAGATGTTTTAGGAATCGTTAACAAAGACAAATCTACAGGGCAAGGCGGCATTTGTCTTAGATTACTGAGGGAGACAAGAGATGAAATTGCTGGGCTTCTAACAGAAATATTTGATTCTTCATTGAACACAGGTGGGATCCCAGGGGATTGGAAGATAGCAAATGTGGTCCCATTATTTAAGAAGGATAGCAAGGATAATTCAGGTAATTATACGCTGGTGAGTTTGATGTCTATGATAGAGAAATTTTGGAGGAGATTCTTAGGGATAGGATCTATACGTATTTAGAACTGAATAGTGTCATTAGTGATACACAACATGATGTTGTACGAGGGAGGCCATGCCTCACAAATTTGGTAGAGTTTTTTGAGGAGATGACAAAAAAGATTGAAGAGGGAGGGGCCATGTATATCGACTACATGATTTGAAGCAAATAATTGGATAAGGTTCCTCATTGCAGGCTGGTGCAAAAGATTGAATCTCACGGGATCAAAGCTGAACGAACAAGATGGATACAGAACTGGTTTGGCCATAAACCCAGAGGGTAGCAGTGGAGGTATCATTTTCTGGTTGAAGTTTGGTGATTAGCGTTGTTGTACAGGGCTCTGTACTGAGGCTTCTGCTGTTTGTGATACGATTTAGAAGAAGATGTAGCTATTCTGATTTGTAAGTTTGGATGACACAAAGATTGCTGGAGTTGTGGATAGTGATAAACATTGTCAGAGATAGATATATCTTTGAAATCTTCATCACTATCCGCATCATATGCAGAATATAGATATGCTGGAAAATTGGGCGGAGAAGTGGCAGATGGAATTTAATCCAGAAGAATGAGAAGTAGTGTATTTTTGCAGATTTAATGAAGGGGAGCTATACAATAAATGGCAGAACCATCAGGAGTAAAGGGAAGCAGAGGGATCTGAGTGTGTAAACTCGCAGATCCTTAAAGGTGGCAACACAGCTGGAAAAGGCAGTGAAGAAGGCATATGGCATGCTTGTCTTATTGGATGGGACATAAAGTATAAAAGTAAGCATACAATGTTGCAATATATAGGAACATTTGGAATACTGCGTCCAGTTCTGGTCGGCACATTAACAGAAAGTCGTGGAAGCTTCGGGGAGAGTTTAGAAAAGGTTATCCAGGATGTTGCCTGGTATGTAGGGCCTTTGTTATGAGGTGAGATTCAGTAAGTTAGGTTGTTCTCCCTGGAAAAAGGGATGTTGAAGGGCGACATAATAGAAGTTTATAAAATTATGAAGAACATAGATAGGGTGAACAGTTGAAAGCTTTTTCCCAAGGTGGAAATGACAGACACAAGGGGTCACAAGTTCAAGGTAAGGGGGGGGGCGTGGTTCGATACAAATATACATATTTTACACAGAGGGTGAAGGGGCCTGGAATGCATTACCATGCAAAGTGGTTGAGGCAGACACGCTAGGATTATTTAAGACTTATCCAAGACTTAGGTATGGCCACATGAACAGACTAGAGATCGAGGGATACAAACAGATAGTCTAGTTAGGAACACATGATGTGTGCAGGCTCGGAGGGCTGAAGGGCCTGCTCCTGTGCTGTATTGTTATTTGTTCTTTGTTTTTTTTCTAGGATTGAGTCTCTTACCCTGAGACCCGCTGATGTTCTGACTCTGAGTGAGTTCTTGATGAGTGACCTGGCAGGTATAGACCGCTTTGCTGAACCATTCCCGAGCGGAGACTGTCAGCCGACTGCTGGCCGAGAAGTTTCCATTCACTTGACAGGCGGGAGTGGTGACAATTCCTGAATCCATGGGTTGTCCATTTTTCAGCCACTTCACCGTCATTGAATTTGGCTGGAAATCAATGATTGAACAGACGATAGTTGCGAATTTCCTGCTTGTGACTTCTTCACTGGAACTCGTGGTGAGGATAACGGTTGGGGGGATGTCACCTTCAACAACCACATGTTCAGACATTACTTAAAGACTTAGTTGACAATAATTAAAATTAGTTATTTTATTTTCGCACCAGAGCTGCAGATTTGAGAATTGTATACATGGTTTGGTTGAATTGGCAGGGAAATGACGAATGGAATTCACCATCAAAAGTGCCATGCAATGCATTTGGAGAGGGCAAATAAAGCAAGAGAATAGTCAACATAATGGGAGGTTGCGAGGGATTGAGGAAATAAAATTCTTGGAGTGCGTGCCCACAGGTCCTTGTAGATGGTAAAGTAGCTGGACAAGTTGATCAAGAAAATATTTAGGATTAATTCCTCTAATATGTGAGGCATTGAATACAAAATCAATGATGCAATGATTGAGCGTATAAAACGCTAGTTAGGCCACGTTTGGAGTGTGTTGCGCTGTTCTGACCATCATGTTGCAGGAATGACGTAATGACTCTAAAGAGAGATGAGGTTTACAGGAATGTTGGATGGGCCTGAAAATTGCAGACATGAGGCGAGTTTGGATAGGCAGGGTTTGTTAGAAAAAGAGGCGGCTGAGGCGTGACGTAATTGTGGTTCACAAATTTATAAGGAACGTAGGCAGAAATAATTCATTCCCCAAATGCAAGGCTCAATTTCCAGGGAACACGGTCATTTCAAAGATACCTGGATTTGCGTCTCAAGTACTTTAACATGTAAGACTACGAAGCAAGGGCGGCTGGAAAGTGGGCTTAAAATGCATGGCTAATTTATTTGTTCTCACTTGTGGCCAAAACAGATATGATTGGCTAAATAGCCTCTTTCTGCACTGTAACATTTCGATGCTTCTCTGGTTCTGAGCAATTTTTCAGTCAGTAGACATTTACCTGTATTTTGCACTTTTTTTTAGGAGTGTTACAAATCAGTTACATCGCAGCGTCTCTCTCTACGCAGGTTTCACAACACTTACATGGTATTTTAACGCTCTTGACTGAGCCACGGTGTCGAACCTCGCAGTCAATATTGGGGCATTCTCCCACTAAGTCGCTAATGGTTAACTGGCTGCTTAGGGTGTAGGTTCCCATCGTGTTTCTCACTGACGGGTAAGTCTTAAACCCAGTAGTGATCGATTGCCCATTGTTCTTCCAGGTCAGTTTGGAGACATCCAAAGAGTAATCCATCGCCAAACATCCGTAGGTGACGGAGCCGTCGGAGTTCTGCTGCTGACAGGAGGACACCAGGCTGTAGAGAGTGGGTGGAGACGGTGTTGCTGGGAAAGAATAGCAGACTGAACATGTTAGACTCTTATTTTGTGTTTATTAAGTCAAACATTTTGTTACAAATATGTTTCCATATTAAATATAGCTCTAGGTGTTAAGGGGATCAAGGGATATGGGTAGTAGTTGTGATCAGAATATTGATAAGTCATGATCAAAATGAATAGCGAAGCGGTCTCAAAGGGATGAATGGCCTACTCCTAATTCTATTTTTGATATTTCTATCTCAAACATTGAATAGAATTATGAACTGATCCTAATAGTTCCTGATTCATTCTATATACACCTTTGAGACTCCGTTCGTTCTATCATTTGGGAATTACCATCTCTGTGGAATCTCATATCCCTGTCTCTCCCTCTATCAGATTAGGAAAAAACAACATTCTGATAGCCTCAAAATAACATACCATTCGTTGGATTAAGAGAGAAGAGCAAAGTTTTTCTCCATTATTGCAGCAACTATTTATTTCTCAAACACCAGCACTTTGTAATGAAGAAATTTTCTCTTCATTCATACCATCCACTCACCTGATGAAGGAGCTCCAAAAGCTTGCAATTCCAAATAAACCTGCTGGACTTTAACCTGATGTTGTGAGAATCCTTACTGTGCCCACATCAACATAACAATGACATCTCCACATTGTAGTTTTGGAAATTGCCTGTGTTCAAGCTGACAGATGCCCATTCTTCTCTCCAACTCACTACCTCTCACTCTACAAAATGAAGATTAGTGACTTTGCTTCAAAAATACCTTCGGAATGAATACTTACTGAATGATCAGGAAACTCTAAATGTGATTACAAATTCAAATAAAATGCAACATTGACTAAATGAAGGATCATACATTAATAGCAAGAGTTGGCCATTCGGGCCCTGAAGTCTCCTCCATCATTCACTGAGATTACAGATCATCACTGTGGTGCTAGCTCTAATCTGAACCTCTTCGTTTAGCCCATCGATCATTCACTCTCTGCCCATTTTCCCTGGCTTCTTGCCCTTTCCCCGGGTTCTCTGTCTTTCACGTGGCTCTTTTTTCAATGAATGAGAGAGAGAGAGAGAATGTGAGTGCGTGAGGATGAGTGATTGAACGAGCAAGAATGGATGAGTGATGGTGTTTGAGTAACAGACAGTGGGTAAGTGAGGATAGGGAGTGAAATTCCATGATGAGGATGACTGATTGAGAGTGAGTAAGTGTGGGTGAGGTAAGAGAGCATGAGTAAACAAGCGTGTGTGAGAGAGGCTGGGTCAGTGATGATGGCTTAATATGAGTGAGGGTGGGCGAGTGAGTGTGAGCGAGAATGAAAGATTGAGTGTGAGTAAATGAGGATGTATGATGGTTAGTGAAGATGGATGAGCGAGAGCCAGTGAGACTGGATGAGTGAGGGTGGGTAAGTGGGGTGAGTGAGTGAGGGTGAGTGAATGGGGTGAGGGTGAGTGATTAGTGGGGTTGAGTGAATGAAGAGAGTGTGAATGTTGGCGAGTGACTGAGGCTTTGAGTGGGAGATGTTTAGTGAATGAGGTTAAATGACTGATAATGCGTGTGGGTAGCTGAGAGATAGTGAGTGAATGAGGGTGAGTGAGTGAGGGTGAATGGAGATCAGTGAGTTTCTGAGGGTGAGTGCGTGAGGGTGAGGGTGAATGTGAGTGTGTGAGGGTGGATGAGTGAGCAAGGTTGACTGACTGAGTAAGCGTGAATGACGATGATCAAGAGAGAGTGAGTGACTGGGGATAAGTGAGGGTGAGTGAGGGGGATGAGTGAAGGTGAGGGAGTGGGGATGACTGAGTGGGGATGAGTAACTGTGGATGAGTGAGTGAGGGTGAGTGCATGAAGATGAGTGAGTGAAGGTGAGTGAGTGAAGGTGAGTGAGTGAGAGTGTGTCGGCAAGGGAAGGAAGGTAAGTGAAGGTGAGTGAGTGAAGATCTTTGAATGAGAATGAGGTGATTGAGTAAGTGTGGGTGAGGGTGAGAGAGTCAGTGAGCCTCCTCCTCCTCTCCATCGATCTTTTCCCGATTCTCTACATTGATCAGCTTTCAGTAACAGGGCTGTGTAAAGTCAGGAATCAGTGTAGATCACCGGGCAGCTGCTTTAATGTCGGTGCATTTCTTTAAGAAACACGGATCAGTGAACAAATAGACAGACTGAGGGAGCTGGAAGGGAAGCTTACAGCAAAACTAGGGTCACACAGGAATCAAACACCAAGTTTACATCAGTACTGGGGAGCCAGGCGGACTTAGTCTCAGACAAGTTCCTTCTTATTGATTGTGTCTTTGTGTCCGGTGCAACATATGGAAATTCCTACTTCTGACATCATGTTGGATGAAATGTCTCATTGATGAAGCGGTAGAAGATTGTTCATCCCAGAACAATCCCCTGCCGAATTCCTGCAGTTGATACCTCAACTTAGATGTTTGACCTCCAACAACCAATACCATCTTGCTTTGTGCTAAATATGACTCCAAACAGAGAAGAATTTCCCACTGTAACTTATTCAATTGAGTTTTACTCGAGCTCCTCGATCCCACCCTCAGTCAAATGTTATGGGGGGGGGGAGGGAGTGGTGCAGTGACAGTGATTAGCGCTGCTGCATCACAGTTCAATTCCCTATATGGGTCATTGTGCGAGGAGTTAGCAAGTTCACCCCGTGTCTGCTTCGGTTTCCTTCGGGTACTCCTGTTTCCTTTCACAGGCCAAAGATGTGCGCGGTTCGGTGGATTGGTTGTGCTAAATTACCCCATTAGTTTCACAGAACTAGTTAGATTAAACACATGCGGTTTTGGGAATAGGACTTTGGTGGGACTGCTGTTGGCGCAGACTCGATGTGTTGAATGGCCCCTTCTGCACTGTAGGATGCTATGATTCTATTCTATGAAGCCAAAGACAGTCACTCCGACATATGTGAGGTGGAAAGTGTGTGAGAGTGTGTTTGTGTGTATGTGCGTGTGCGTGCGTGCGTGAGTGAGTGAGTGAGTGAGAGAGAGGAGAGAAAGAGAGGTACGCTTGTGCAAGAAGAGTTCTGAGAGAGTGTGCGTGAATAAATGTGAGACAACAGTGTTCGTGACAGAGTGTGCGAAAGCGTGAGGCTGTGTTAATGTCTGTGCGTTTGCTGTAAGAAAGAATGTGTGTGGGAGTGTGCGTGTGAATGCTTTTGTGTATGAGGGTATGACAGAGTGATTGAAAGAGCGAGAGTTCGCCTCTATTTGTATTTGAAAGAGTGTGTGCAAACCGAGAGAGAAAGAGAATGTGTATTGTGTGAGAGAGATCATATCAGAGAGAAAGTAAGTGTGCGTATGTATCTGTGAGAGAATGCGAGAGTGTGTATATGTGTAAGTCTCCGTCTGGCCGATTCAGTGTGGAAAAGCACACTCGCCACACATACTCACACTTTCACATAGTATGTGGGAGTGACAAATGAGCACAATATGACTGCGGGGCAAGGGTTGGAAAAACATGTCAATCGTTCAGAAGTCAGAATTGAATAATTCCCTCTTCCCTCAAAGGCCGAAATTTGTAAAAACTCAAAAAATTTGGCACAATCCAGGGCAAAGTCATCCACAAGATTACCCGCCCCCTCATTCACCCTATTCGCTCTCTCCATCACTAACAAGCAGTGTGTATTATATACAACATGCACTGCAGCAACTCACCGAGGCTCCATAGAATACACTGACCAAACCCGCTGCCTTTACTGCCTAACAGGACCAACGCAGCAGCCACATATAAATGCTATCACCTGCGAGATCCTCTCCAAAACACACACCAACCTAACTGGAAACAATACCTCAATTCATTCATAGTCGTTGGAACTTCTTGCCAAACAACACGACGGATGCCTGCAGCATATGGACTGCAGTCGTTTAAGGATGCTTCATATCAGCACTTTCTGAAGGAATAATTAGGGAAGATTACATATTCTGGCCGAGAAGTGACTCTAAAATACCTTTAGAAGATTAAAAATAAGATGCAAATGAACTTAACCCTTCAACTGTCATACTAAACAGCTCAGGCTTTGCTGTAGTACGGAGCACAATATAGAAAATCTCACTTTGCATTTGCTCATCGAACATTCCTAAGGCCGGTACATCATTGCTTAAAAATCACCCAATTCTCTCTCTACAGTCTGACGGTTCTGCTCTCTCTGATGGTCATAATATTCTTTAAGGACCTCATTTCTGAGATGCCGAGAGAAACATCAGGTCAAACTGTCACATTCGTCAGAGATACAAATGTATTGAAGAAATAAATCAAATTTCTTTCCCTGTAATTCAGGAGAAGGGACCAGAAGATTTACAGTCAGGCAGATTCTTGGTCCGAACATTATATGCACAGAAACAGAACAGACACAAACGGCGCAACAGTCGAGTTCCCAGCAGGTTAATCTGTTCAATTTCATTTCGATTGTTAGATTTTCATTGATCAATGATCAAGTTACAACAACAAATATCAATAACCTATTTTAAATTAAATTGATATCTAAATTAAACTGATATTCAAAACTCCATCCAACTTTTAATAATTTCTCTCTATCTGTGTCACTTCTCGAAAACCAAGTAAATTATAACTTCGCTGAAAATGAGCAAGCACAAATAACAGATTCAGGACAAAGCAGAGATGCAGTGACACAGTAACAGTTCAATATCCCTGACAGAGGTACAGTGACACAGTAACAGTTAATGTTAATAGTGTGAAAAGCACAACAGAACGATTAAAAGGGGATTGCTGCTAAATTATTAATATAGAATAATTTTAGGTGAATGTGGAGTTATATTAATAATTGCTTGATTTATATTAATTTAACTACTGAACTTGTTAATGAGAAGTCTGTGATTGCAGCAAAGACCAAGTGTCCGAATGAGCGTTGTAAGTCATGATTTACTTGAATTTGCATGCATTAGTTAAAATTTATATTAAAAACTAACTTTTTATATTTATATCTACATAAAATCTAACTTTTAGTTTTATTTTCCAAACCTGCTTGTTTTCTCTCCACAAGGATTTTCGAACTCAAAGATTGTTTGCTTTCAACAGAAAATATCTAAGCTCTCAGTGACACCGAATTTAAAGAACACAGAAATATGCCGTAAAGCCAAACCATTTCACAAATTTTAAACATTCATAGTGATGGAAAGACAGAATCTCCGCAGCAGAAACAGAACAAAACACATCAATGAGGGAATGAATCCGTTTCATGGAAAAGCAGCTCAATTATCCATTTAATAGGATCAAACGTAACATTGCAAAAAAAGAAAATATCAATATCTAATCTAGCAAACCAGCTCTGAAACATTTATTAAACTAAACAGAAATCTGAAATAATAGCACTGCAAGGAGGTGGAATATGCCCAATAAATTAGTATAACAACTTATTGCATTTTATTCATATTGGGTCATATTTCAAACATATTTAAATATTTGGATGGTAAAACTTCTAGCCACCAAATGCCACCGAAATTAAATATTGCAGATACCTCAAATTCTGAATGCAGTGACAAAATATGTTCTGAACGAGTGGTGTAAACCGTTATCACTTAAGATATTTTAAAAAAATATACAAATACAGTAAAATCTGCCTGTTTCCTGCCTGCAGTCATGCGTCAAGCAGTTGCAAACCCGCAAAATGTTTCTATTTAATCACAAAGCGTGTAACAGCTCAGTGCCACAGAGTTTAAACAATGCAGAAACACCAAATTAATTCACAAATTTTACATATTTAAAGTCACCCAGATTCGTAATCTTCTCACCAGAAAAAAATGCATCACTGAGAGATTCAACCCCACTTCATACAGCAGCAGCACAATTCTGCAAATGCATCATTTACAGAAACGTTGAAGATAAATTCAAACCAATTTGCCCATCACCAAAGTCATTAATGTTTACAATAACCAGAAAATATTGCATAGCAGCGCCAGCATTGTGAATGAGTGGAACATTTTTATTGGATAAATGTAGAAATTTTAGAACTTTAAAATATTGCGTTAGATTTTAAGCACTTGTGCAGTAGATAGTACAAACCGCAGCCACTAGATGTCGCCGAGATTAAACATTCTGGAAAAACTGAATTGTTTAACAGACGTTCCACTTTTAAAGTCACCCAGCCACACAGTAACATCAACAGACAACTTGGGATTGAATCCCTCAGCAGCACCTATTGTCAAGAAACAGCAGAATTCTAAAACCCGTTTGAGCAGAATCACAGGAAACGTTGTTAGAATTCTCAATAGAGAATCCACCAAACCCATATTTAAGTAAATGAATAGATGATTAATATAGATAAAAATATAAAACAAAGGCACATGTAAACCAGTTACTCAGTAAGTGCATGGTTCTTACCTGCAGTCACCGTCACCATGGTTCCTTGTCCCCAGTAGCCAAAGGAATCACAGTGTCACATTCTGTAGGCTGTGCCATACAATAACCGTCTCTGCAAAAAATAGACAAAAAATGACCATTATTTTAACTATTCACAAACCAGGGGAAAGGCAAAGTCAATAGATGTTCATTAAATTATAATTGGGTGTCCGAACACCATTCGCCATTCATAAATGACCCTAATGTTTTGTATTTCATAATTACACATGATAATGTTATTGAAAACACCAACTGACAAATGAGTGATAATCAATATTTTCCATGATCATTCTTGTCATGTGGTCAGTACTAGATGTAAACAATATTGTACCGTGATTAAAGTTGGGATTTAGAAGTAATATTGATCCAACCTCACTTAATTGGTGCTGAGGGTTTTTTTGTTTTGACAGTAACTGCTGTGCCATCCAATGATCACAGTGAGACAGAGCATGACAAATACTGAGGCAGACTGTTAATTGTAAAATGCAGACAGTTTATTTCACTGCAATTTCAAAAGCTTGTTTCCATCTCGTTTCAGAATGAGCCAATGAGATACTTCGATTTTTATTGGTCATCATATTGATAAAGGGAGTGAAAAACTTTTGCACTCTCTGTACACACTCAGCATGGAAATCAATAACAATAAAGTGGAAGCATTTTATATCTTAAAAAAACACACAATGCTGCTTCTACCTATTATTTTGTTGAACCCTCATTTAGTTTGGCATTCGGCAGTGGCATTGATGACACATTTAAGCAAAGTCCTTCTCTGAGGTTTTTGCATGAGGATGTCGATTTACTAAGCATTGTGACCCCTCCACTGTAGTATCACAGTGATACAGGCCCGCACAAAAAACTGCACTCACTATGTACAGTACTGTCGCTCAATATTCACTTCAAATGGACCATTGATTTTGCTCTAATTTAAAATGTAGACAACTATTTATAAGAAAAAATCTGACAGAAATGGTAAAACGGGTAATATATTCAGTGCTGTACTTGTCGAAACTACAACAAATATAAAGTCAGTGAAAAGTTCACTCCATTAATATCGGTAAGTTTGTTAAATTTAACTGTTAAATGCTTTCTTTGTTACTTTTTTAAAAAAAGACTATGATTTGGTTCTGACCACTGTCGTTAACATTATATTTAAAACAGGTATTTACCTTCAGGTTATGATAGAATTTGCTGAATCCCCTCTCGACCTGTTCTTGTTCGGGTCCAGCCCTGGTTCCTGTCGCTGTGGTCTCTTGCACAGTAATAGATGGCGGTGTCTTCGGTCTTCAGCCTTGTCATTTCCAAAGAGAAGATGTTATTTGAAGTGTCTCTGGACGCAGTAAATCGATTCTTAATTCCTGGGGCGTAGTGGTTGCTGAACGGACTTAGATAGTTAACCAGCCACTCCAGCCCCTGTCCAGGAACCTGCCGGATCCAGTACATCCAGTAACTGCCAAGGTTAAAGCCGCTGGCTTTACAGGTCAGTGTCAGGGAGCCTCTGGGACGCGCGGTCTCTGCCTTTGGCTGAGTCAACACAACCTCCGACTGGACACCTGTAAAAATATATATCAAAAACCCTGAGGATTAATCCCGATGAAATGATTGTTGTTCCTGAAACATTTTAGCGATAGACAAACAGAGAGACAGTGACAGTGAGAGATTTGGACAATAAAATGCTACTCACCAGATAAGAAACTCAACAACAGACTGAGAGAAATCACCGACCTCATCTTTCTGGTAAATTAGTGGAAATGGTTGTGTCAGGAACTCAGTGAAAAAACCAGCTCCCGGACTGTTGGATTCGGGTCCCAGTGAGCGGTATTTAAATACCCGGCAGAAGGGGGCGGCTTTCCAGGCGCCGCCTGTTGATTCCCTGCTGGAGGCGGCGCCTGGATCCACATCCCACCTTCCCCACCCCAACAGAATGGACTCCAAGATTTACAATAGGTTAATACTGAAATTGTCGAGTTAGATGTATCGAAATATTTATTTGGCTGAATCGATTCATTGCAGTATCTCCATTATTTCTCATAATGATATTTCAATTTGTCATTTTTGTCATTTTTTAAACTAATTGCATTATAAATATGGTGCTTTTCTTACCACGCCCGTGATAAGCAGACAAACCTAAAAATGATGAAATTACATTTTCAGAAAATAAAGGGGCCATCAGTCTGTTTTGCAATAATTTTGTCATGTTACAATAATGAAGCATAATTTATCAGTCCAAAAATGTGCGGGATAGTTGATTGGCCATGATAAATTGCCCCTTTAATGTCAGGAGGCTTAGCAAAGTCAATATGTGGGGTTACCGGGATAGAGCAGGACATGCTTGGGATTATTGTCGCTGCAGGCTCGATGGGCCAAATCTCCTCCTTCTGATTGTAGGGATTCTGCGATAAGAGGAATTGTTATCAATTTCTGTAACAATGCAATGGATAAACAAAAACATTCTACTTACAGTGTGGATGGCTATCACTGTACATTTTGGGTTTGAAGATAACATGAGTTTCCTCACATTATACAGTGTTTGCTGACATTTCTCAAAATGCCCCTGCTCTGTGTAAATTATGGGTAAAAAAAAAAAATCCTGTTTGACATGTAAACAGTGAGCTGACAGAGAAACAGAAAATTGACTTCGAAATTGACAGAGAATTTAATGAGTCAGAACGGACACCGAAATCAATAATGTTCCCCTTCAGCACCTAAATCAGCTCATTTAATTGGCTACCGGCTATATAACAATCACTGGTATTGGAAACACAGGATATCAGGGATTTTTTGGCACATTAACATTATTATAAGAATAAATGTTTTATCTTCCTTTCAACCAGGTTACGAACTGATCAACTATCCACTCATTGACAGCTATGAGAGGGTTTGTTAAAGAATGGAAATCAGGTTATACTATAAGTGAATATAGAGCTAATCAGATACAAGAGACGCTGTTGTTTAAATGATGTGCAGAACTTTCAGAGTATTCCAGCAATCTCCGGTTTCAGGGCAGTTTTATGACTTTTCTTTATTTTTGCGATTACACTGGTCTCATTAGTCTGGGAGATTGTGACCATCAACATCTCTCTCTTTCACACTTCGTAAAGCGGTTCAAGAAACAGGTTTTAGTTATTGGAATGACATCGAAATGAAATAGCATCTGGTCAGTTTATTGTTTTCCGATATAATTAATCACATAATTTACAGGGCAATAAAAGAAAAAAAAACATTAGAATCTTAACGATTTAAAATGTGTCTTTATTGTGCGAATGAAACCATTATTGTTTAAATGGTTGATTTCCATTTTGTTCACTCAGGTTCACGCTCAGCTGACCCATACTATATTTAGCAGCAATCCAGGCTGCTGCCAAATGCTCAAAATTATTGACAGGAAGCATCTGGCGGGTGTGTTCAGTAAATCAAAGGTGGATTTCCTCAGCACTGACCGCTTGGCTCCAAGCCAACATCAAACACTTCACATTGTCAGTGAGACCTATTTGTAAAGAAATCTACCCAGCAACAGTACTGGAGGCATGCTAATTCTTTACATTGTTCAATATGATAGTTTCCAATCTCTCAGGAAAGAAACGTCAGGCAGCTTCTCTGGCACACTGTTAGCAATAATGGTGATTTTCCCAACACATCGGGATATTGCGGTGGATGGATCGAAATAATTACAGGCAGATTGTGAGAGGTGACTCAGACAGAGGATACATTTTGTAAAACATGAACTTCTTTGTTTGTGTTTTTTTCCCCTTTATCCTTCCATGGGATATTTGAGTTGGTGGAAAGTTTTGCCTGTCCTAAATTTCTTTGAACTGGCTCGCTTTCTTGGCGACTTCTGAAGATGTTAAAGAGTCAGTCATTTTGCTGTCCATCTGGAGTCACATTCTTGTGAGACCCGGTAGCAATGGCAGATTTCCTCCACTGGGAAATCAGAGAGGTTCCTATGGTCGCCTTTAGTATCTATTCCACATTTATTAATTGAATTCAAATTTCACCATCTCCAATGGCCCGATTTAAATCCCTGTCCTCACATCATTGCCCCGAGCCTCTGGTTCACTGGGTCTAATAATTTTATATTACGTCACCATCTATACCAACAACGAAACACGATTTTTGATGCAGGAATGAATGACTGTTGAATGAATTATAGTTGGATAAATCAATTAATTGTAATGCGTTGGGGTGAGTTACAGGTCAAAGAGTTCTCGATGTACATATTCATATCTCCTTGAAAAACAGGTACATAGAGGGTGAAGAAAGCATTCGACATGCTTGATTTAACTGGTCAGAACACTGAATACAGGATTTGGAGCGTCTTGGTGAAGTTGTACAAGACATTGCTAAGACCACGCTTGGAATATTATGTGTAATTCTGATCACACTATTATTAAACTAGAAAGAGTGCAGAAAAGATTTACTAGGATGTGACTGGGACGTGATGGTTTGGATTTTAACGGGAGGTTAAATAGAATGGGACTCTTTTTTTATCTCTCTGGAGCATAGGAGGCTGAGGGGTAACCGTAGAGAGGTCTATAAAATAATGAGGGGTATAGACAAAATGGATAGTCAATACTTCTTCCCAAAATTAGGGGACTCTAAACTCGAGGGCATAGGTTTAAGATGAGAGGGGAGAAATGCAAAATTATTTCACACAGCGGGTGGTGAGTGTCTGGAACAAGCTGCCAGAGGTAGTAGTAGAGGCAGGTACATTTGTACTTTTTTAGAAAGCATTTAGTTACATGCGTACGAGGGGTATAGAGGGATACGTGCCAAATACGCTCAATTGGGAGTAGCTCATAAGTTTAAAAAAGGGACGCATGGACAAGTTGCGCCAAAGGGCCTGTTTCCATGCTGTAAAACTCTATGAATCTATGACTCGATAAATGACAGCTGGATGCCTGAATATATTGATTGAGGAATCAGTGAATTGATTGATGAATGCATTGATAGATGGTACTTGAAAGATGTTGTTCTACATTGCCATATTTGTGCTTGACTAGTTCATATATTGAATGAGCTCCTTTATTCCCTGTTGCATTCAGCCTAATACAGTCAATCTGTCCAGAGTTTGTGGGTGAAATCCATCCCGGGTTTATCAGGAGTTAGCAAAGTGATCCTCACAAAAAGAAAAACGAGGTTTTCCTGCGGCTCTGACTGGGTCATTTCTCTACTGATGCTGAATCTTCATATCCAAGATAGAAAGAAGGAGCATGATTCGGCTGAGGCGGGAGAATTGTAATATTTGAAACATGTGGCTCTTTCACATGCAACAAATTACTCAACATGCCCTCACCCAAATATGCAAAGATATCTGTCTGCAAAATAAATAATGCGGCAACAGAAATGTTGTGAGACTCACTGGACAATTACAAGTGTTTCATTACTTCCCAAAACTGTGCAGTAATGAATAGTGATTTAAAGATTCAGTAACTTCACATGAGGTAAGAGTGGTTACATTTATATCATCATTTTGAAAATCATTACACACTCCAGCTATGTATCAGGACTTTCTGTGTAATGATGAGGTGATTACTTGTTAATGAAACGCAGAGGCTGCTGTGTAACTGTTCATTATCCTCGGCCTAAACTAATTCTATTCCCCATTGAATTCTGGGACATGTTTTATTCCTTGGTGGCAAAAAAGGCCAATAAAATGTCAATAAATGTTAATATCAATAAATTACACGAAGCAAAGTTCAGTTACTATTGTATAGAATTAAACACTGAAAAGAAACAGAAAATCTCAGCAGGTCTACAGCATCTGTGGAGGCAGATTACAGCCAACATTTCGAATCTGGAGAATGCTTGTGTAGAGTATTGCTGATGCGATGGAGAGATCATCATTGTTTCTAACAAGGTGCCAGAGAAATTGAATATCTTTTCTGTGAGAAAGGAATAGTTAATATAGCTACTGTTTAATTCTATACACTATTTCGAGACACACACAATTTGTGTCAATTCATATACGATCCCAGATATCATGATCAACTTTTCTATCCTAACTAATCTAATCAAAGCCTCAATCACTAACAGTATCTGAAAAAAAAAATCTTCCTAATCCCTATCAAGCCTCTTTATGTCCCAATTTCATCACCCACTTCAATTCCCTCTAAACGATAAAGGGTCATCCTGACCCGAAACTTTGGGTATATTCTCTCTCATGATGTGAAGATGCTATTAAATTAATTTTACTATCAAATCAGTTGGTTGGACTCAAATCTGGTGTTGTCAGACTTCTTATTCTATTCTCTCTCCACAGATGCTCTCAGACGTGTTGAGATTTTACATCATTTATAGTGTTTTTGTTTCAGTTTCCAGAATCGGCAATATTTTGCTTTAACAAAGTGCTGCATATAATTGATGAAATTATTGTTTATCTTTATGGATTGATGATAATTGGTGAATTGGAACAGTCTCGGCTGGAAATTCCCCTATAAAACATTAATAAACCTCTTTTGGACAGATATTGAACATGTATTACTGTATTTTGCTGTCGCTGGGTCGGAATGCAGAAGCACCCTCCCTAACAGCACTGTGGATGTACCTGCATTGCAGGTTTTGCAGCAGTTCATGAAGCTGGCTCACTCCCAGCTTACCGAATGCAGTTAGCAATGGGGAATAAATGGTGCCCACAGCAGCATTGCCCACCTTCCATAAATCAATTTTAGATGTACTAATCTGTATGAATGGATGGGAAATGGCGACTGAAATTATTAAATAGCGAATGGATGGTAATTGTTGAAGATAATTACTATCTTTCTGAACATTTACGAATTCTCCTTATCTGCTGGAAGATTTAAAGTTTTAAGTCTACTATTAATGACACAAGCATGCTTATACTAACACTGCAATGAAGTTCCTATGGTAACACACTAATTGCTACATTCCTGCGTCTGTTAGGGTAAACTGAGAGAAAAATTATTCTGGCCAGTGTACATAACACATGTTTCTTTTTCGGGAGGAACTGGAGCACCCAGAGGAAATCATGTCTAAGCTTTGTTTTTTGTACCCGCTTAATATTAGGGGATTATATGTGAGGTACAGTCCTTGTTTATATTATAATTTCTAAGTTATAGCTACACCGAGTCAAGCTTCTGCTGATCAGACAAGAGACTATATCACAATTCTTACTGTCGTAGAACAGAGGAAAATGTATAAAATATCCCAAGATAATAGAATCTTCAAGACATTTTTTACAGTAATAGCTCCCTCACGAATTCTAATTCTTTGCACTGCATTCCTTCTAACTCTGGCTGAGAGAATACATTGAACAACGTTGAATTCAGGTTGTGGAGTGAAGAAGATGAACTATCGTGAAGAGACAAGACATAGAACCAGACAGGAGAAAAGCAAAGAGAGAAAGAGATGAAAAACAGAGAATGCCTACGAACATATTTGCTGTGTTATTATATTTCGGAATCAAAGGGATTCTTTCCTAATTCTGAACATAGATATTGTCATGATGATTTTCCTCATATAATTGAAGAACAAATAATGTAGAAAAAACTATCATTACTGGAATCTGTTGAACGATATGCATGGTTGTCTGTGCTGCATTGGTGGGGAAACACTTGTTGTGATTTTGTCAGTCAACAATCTAATCTGAGATTTCTATTTCTGTATTTATTTACATAAACACCTCACTGTTTACAATGAAATGTTCATGACAACAAAACCAGATAAACCGTTTCTTATTCGTCAGTTTCAACTAAAAATAGCTGTTTATTTTAAGAATATTATCAGTTGGTTCAACATGAATAGAAAACCTTTTTAACATACATTACAGCCGATGTCATTTAATTAAATGAATAAATATATTCTATTTAAGAAGTTATTCTGAAAATTCTGATGTCTTAATAAATAAAGTATCTGTGATCGGGCTGGTATTCCACTGAATGTTAATTCGATCTATGGTATAATTTCGTTCAATTAGACAAGTTAAATCAAAGAAAAATGACGTATGAAATATTCTTGTCACAAATAGTAAACAGACTCACATGAGGGAAGAATATATATGAAAAAATCCAGAGTGTTTTTCACTAAGAGAAATAATAGAAAATTCCAGAGATACTCTGACAGCGAGGCAGTAACAGTGAAATCCATTGTCATGTCTCTGCAATCCAAGAGGTGAAATTGCATTTGATCATCTGTAACAGAAAAGAAACAATTTCATTGTAAATCAGTTTTCTTTACTTCTGCATTCCTTCACAAGAGAATGAGCATAAACAGATGGCATTACACTATCAGGATTAAGACGTCAGTCTGATTTGCAATAATTCTTTGTCTTTAACACATTACAGCAAAAATATGATTCATTAGAGCAATTGATTCTTATTCTGACACGATGGCAATGATTAATAGGAATCCTTTTAAAATTCCATCAATTCCTACAATGACATCGAGAAACATATGAGGCAGAAAGTCTTACGGAATTGTAATCATGCATGAACTGCACTATCAGAATAGCTGAAAGCTGAGTTTCTTTTTCCTTGGAACTGAACCGTTTATGGGAGATTTAGTACAACAGTTCAAAGCTTTAAAAGGGAATGTTTTACTTATTAAGAAAAAGAAATATTATCCACTGACAAACGGGTCAGTATACAGAAGACACTGCTTTATTAATTATGAATTAACTGAACCATCCCTCTGATTATATTACAGCAGTCCATATTTCTATTTATGTTGTACCAGACTCAATATTTAAGTATACGACAGTAGAGGCTATCTGGGGTGTTATTAGTGTACTTGTCCAATTCTCTCTCTCTGTCTCTCTTTCTCCTCTCTCAGTCAACATCGCATTCATCTTCTCTGATTTACAACATTAGATCATGTTTTGTTACTATTGCATTAGGCTATGATTCCGTGGAAAATATCGTTGACCATTTTTTTCCAGAGTAGGACAATATACATGCCTATATTTCACTAAACACTGAGTGCAGATTTATCTCCTTCAGTTATTACTGCATTTTACCATGTTAATACTTCATCTTGTGCAGGAGTTGTCTCAGTTCTGACTGTACGAGACCATGTATCTTTTTCTTTCTTTCAGCACTGTATCTGTGTATACCACACAATTGAAGCTTAATTTATTAATGCAGTGAACGTTTTTTTCTATATGATCTACAATTAACCCTGTCTCAGTTATTACTGTACTTGACAATATTCAATACAATAACACATTTGGTGCAGTCTTGTACAGTAATACACTAGGCTATGTCTCTTTATATGCTGCGTTTATTTCATTTGAATCATTATTGCAATAGACCTTGAATCTGTTCACACTAAATTATGCGCCACTTCATTTATTAATACATGAAAATATGCAATGATAAATGCTACAAATCATCATTTCTGAGCTGTTGTTGGTTAGTCAAGAGTACACTTACATTACATGAGATTCCATCTCGGATACTCTTGTGCTAGGCTCTATGAACGCATCCCTGCTTTACTCTGAATCCTCATAATTTCAATAATAGTTTTTCTATAAAATGCGTCTGGTGGATAGAATGAAATAAAGAGGAGTGAGAAGAATATATGTATATTAACTTAAAAATCAATATAATTATGTAGATGAAAGGAGTTCATTAGTTAGTGTTACTAACTAAAAGGTGTCGCATATCATACCTAATTGCTCTCATATTGAGTGTAACATTTTTTTGAAAACTTGGGATGAATCTTGTAACATGTTCTGGCTCAAAGGACATTGAGGAACGGATTAAACTTATGCCACGTTGCTTTAAGGGACAATTCAGCATGGCCACTCTAATTAACCTTTATACCTTTGAACTGTAGGAAGAAAGTGATAAACCTGGAGGAAACCCACGCACACACGGGTGAATATGCACACATCACACAGACAGTTACCCAAGGCCGTAATGGAACCTGTGTCAGTAATTGTGTGAGGTACCAGTGCTAATCACTGTGTAAATAACTGCAGTTGCGTTTAAGTATGCTATGGGTAACTTATTTAGTATTCAGTTACACATTCTATGTCTCAGTCAATACCCAAAGTTAATGAATTGCCCTGAATCCTCCTGAATGTGATGTACAGCTGGCCATTCTGCTGCCAAGGAAATGCAGCTTTCAAATGACTCTCTTTCTCTGTCTCAGACTGCAACTAAATTACATAACTTCTGTTTGCTCTGTCAGTATTCATTAATTACATACAGGTACATCGGAGCCGAGCTGGCGACAAATTGACGGATTGGGGGGGTAGTTTTTTTTCGTTGTTTAAGGCATCTTGTGACTGAAAAGATGAAGTAAAAAGTCTCATCAGAGGAAAATTCAGTGCCGGAAACAGGCCAGTTCACTCACATCATCTCTCTCTCCTCTATTTCTGTCACACAACACATAAAACACTGAAAGTTTCTACTTTAGAACATTTCCGAAGGAAACAAAAAAAAGTTTTAATTTTCCCTCTTTTCTATCAGTGATAATCTTCAGTCCATCTTTCCTTCAATCAATTTACATAACCCCAAATATGATTATTTTCTTGATACATTAAAATGGGAATGGAGGTGAATGTAATGCTGAGACCGGCAGCAATCTGTGTGACTGTTCTTCGTGCTTTCAGAGTGAGTTCACCCTCACAGGCAGGAAGATTGTTCACGGTGATAGCAACAAACTGGCCCCGGTTGGTTTATTCTCAGGTAACACAACTTCCTGTTTCAAACCGCACATCTCACTTCTGAGCAGAAAATAAATCCAGAGACCACAATGTGGTGAGAACATCTGTCAGTGCGGCCTATATCTGTCCACAGAGTCAGGGCAGAGTCACACAGATCACATTGCGGTGACATTTACAGATGAGTGTGTTGTGATCTGCGTCCCACCCATGTCCTCCCCTCTGCCCTCTCCTCGTTAGCCCCATATACTTACCGTGGCTAATCCACATACTCTAATGATAACAACATAAAATTTTGAATGGCCAATCCAACTAATACTATGTATTGTAATATAAACGAGAGACGGGTTTTGTGCAGTAATGCAGAGACAAAGCGGAAAGCACCAGATATCGATACAGCAGCTGTACTAATATGAATGCAGACTGGATCCAATTCAGTCATTACTGAGAGAGTGTATACATTATATTACGAACCAGCGTGGTGTTTTCTCATATAAACAGAGACATGCCATTCTCAGTTTTGACAAAAACACTGTCTATTCTAATATATGCAGAGACAATATGTGCTGTAATTTAAACTGAATCTGGTTCCAGCGCATCAGCGCTATCAGAAAATAGAGACCATGATCTGGTGTGATATAAACAGAGATGTGGCCCACTGAAGTAAAAAGTGTGACAATGCAGAATAAATCATTAATTGATAAAGGATAGTGTGTGACAGAAACAGAGATATGGTTTGGCGCATTAAAGAAGGAGAGAGCATCCAGCGCAATAAAATTGTCACCGATTGTAATTTTGTATGATTCTGGGCATTGTATAATATAATATAAACTGAGACAAAGCCGATGCAGTCATTTCATACCAAATCTTTACATTGATATAATCTTTGACAGGGGCAATTGCAGCAATAAATAAATCATAAAATAGAATAATAATTAAATACAGGATATTATTCGGTTTAAATAGGGAGGTGCACTAGTACAACATTGATTGAGATATTGTCAATGTTTCTTTATACGTGACAGGTTTCAGCAATGTAATAACTGAGACACAGTCTTGTGTAATGCAAACAGTAACATGTCCTAGTGCATTATCAGGAGAGACAGGGTCTAGTGAAGTAACAACGGAGATATGGAGTTTCATGTCATTAGACAAGAATTAATTCCGTGCTGTCATAACTACCAGAATGAATGGTGTAATGTCAAATGAGGCTTGTTGCGGTATAGTAACAACAGGGATTTTGCTGGGTACAGAATCAACTGAGAACTATTGTCATATTATCAGAAATATGATTTCGTGTCACGTTTAGAATGAAGACAGATTGAGCCTATTACACAAATAACTGAGATGATCATCTCTATCATGTAGTGTTAAAAAAGCACTGTTTCACTGCTATCTCCTGGGCTAGCTTTGCTATTGCCGGTGTTGCGAAATGCAGAGTTCAGTTGCCATTTCTTATTCTTTTGTGGGCCGTATATCCAATTGATAACGCCAGCATATATTGACAATGGATAATACACTAAACTATTCCCAACTATGATCGAGTTATCTTATGAGAAAAGGATGGCAACGTCAGGTTTGTGCTCATGAGAGTTTAGAAGAGTACAGGCAAATTGAGTGAAACCTTCAAAAACCTAAGGGGTGCTAACAGTGTGGGTGTTGAGCAGAGGTTTCCTCTTGATCAGTGTTGTGGCTTTATTGGATGTGTCTCTGAGTGCAGATATCTTCGGTCTTGGTTCAGGGCCTATTTCCAATGCTATACTATCCACGGGAGGGCGCTCTCTGATCACTTACCGAATGCCATACCCTCTTTTTGCAGAAAATGACTATTTGCCAATACGAAAATGGGCAGAGAAAATAAATCCCATCATTCAAATTGCATTTTCACCGTTCTTTTGATTCAACCTTTAACTTTAATACATTTATTTAACTCCAATATCCTCATTCTGAAATAGACAACATTAAACTGCAAGCATGACTGACAAGCAAAAGAATGCGAGTCACTGGAGTCATCACTCGTAATTTCAATCAAGAAGTAATGCCAGGTCCTCTTCGTTCACTTGCTACACGCAATCATTCCCTGACGCGCATCAAACCCAGGCCGCGATGGTGAGAGGACTGATTCCAAACAGATGGACCGTTCGGGAAGATAATGATGGAAAACTTAGCCCGCCTTTCCGCTTCAGAATTTTAAAAACAAAACACAAGGAATGTTTGTTGGACAACAATCATATCCAGAAAGAACATGAGTGACTCCTTCAGCCAATGAAACACTTATTGTTGTTACCTGGGAACAAGAAACCGACAGTGAGGTCCCACAGGCTTTTCATTTGTATCTTTCAATTTTCAAAACCAAGCAACCTCGTCATTGTTGATACTATGAAACTTACGAAGTAACACAAAATAAATATTCGTGTCTTGAAACTATCTGCTTTCCACCTCAGCATTTTGTAGATTTAAAAGCACCATTCTTTAAAAGTTTAAGCAATTCATTCTACTGATCACTACCGACTTGCCGTGTATTTTACATGGTGATAAAACCTGTACTTGGAATGTAAACAGCAGATAGTAGACATTCTCTGCTGATTTGGCAGCATTGTGGACACATAAAGTTCTAAATACTTCCATTCTTTCGCTTTCCTGAATTATAGTGATTATTGCGTTTGCAGAATGGCAAAATATTTTCAAAGCACTTGACTCACTTCAGCTTGTTTTTGTTAAATGTTAAGGCATTGCATAATCTCATAATGTAGGACTTTTACAGGCCGCCATGTCTTGAATCTTATCATATAACTGAAGTTATAGATAAATTGACAAAAATTGGGCAAATGTTATTTTCTGAATCTTATGCTCGATCAATGAATGTACCACATGGCTAAGGTTTTCAGCCGAATTGGAATTCGATTAAACAAGGTTCTAAATTGCAATTAGACGGCACAGTTTGATCTGAGCAGAATTTCTATAATTTGAGGGTTAACGTGTAGGATAGGCTCCTTGATTCGGAATGGGGTCGTACATGATCGAAATCTACTGCTTGAAAGTTCCTACATTGTAATTCGTGGTAACTTGTGAACTGAATATGGATCCAACAAAGTATTAATTTGTTCTTCACCAATTATTAGGAAAAATGCGCTCAGTAAAATTGCTACTGTCCTATTGATACATTTCTTCTTTCATTGTCTCACTCAGGGTGCAGTTGATGTAGGTTAGATGCATTAGCCATGGTAAATGTGTGAAGGGTAAGTGGCTTAGGATGGCGAAAAGTGTGTTCAGTGCAGACTAAAATCACCTCCATCTTGACTGAACGATTCTATGATATTCCCAATGATATTAAGATAGGTGTGGCTCGGACTGAGAAAACTGATCCACCTTGGCCCAAAGACAAGACATTACAGGTACTATAAATGTCATTTCACAACTGAAAGTTTCGTAAAACTGAGGGACGTGGAGTGTGCTTCAGGTCGCAGGTCTTTATCAGGAAAAATCCAGTCATTTATTTCTTTTATAGCAGTGCAGAGTCAGGTAAAAGATAAAGAAGAGGAATAAACAACAAATGGTCTTATGATAGAAGGGAAGGCTGGAATTATTATTTGCTAAAGGGAATGATGCTAATAGACAATACGAAATCTCACTGGTTAAAGTCCAACAATTTATTTGGTATCACAAATATTTGGAGCAAGGCTCCTTCCTCAGATGAATGGAGAGCTGACATTACAAACACACAGACGCAATTGCAAGAAAGTAGTTGGAATTTAAGTCTTTACAGGTAATTAAGTGTTTACAGATACAGTGTAGTGGGGGAGAATCACAGGTGAAAGTAATATGAATTGTCTCAAGACAAGATAATTAGCGGGATTTTGCAAGTCCAGGCCAAATTTTGGGGATGACATACAGTATAGTATCAACTCAAGATTCCCTTTTCAGGCCATTCTCATGCAGGACTCGGTTATCAGTTCCTGCTCGGCGATTATGCATGTCGTGTGTCTTGAAGGCCACTTTGTAGAACGCTGACCCAAAGATCGGAGGCTGAATGCTCTTGACTGCTAACGTTTTCTTCGACCGGAATTGCATCCTCAGAAGTCAAACACGGGACATGACCGACAGATTATCCATCGTTGTCTAGTACTTCCGTGGAGCAGAATAAAATTTAAAAAAACATGAGATCTTCTTTGGAGCCTTCAACATGCCATTGATGCCTCCCCACTACTTGCTTTCAGACAACAGCACAATCTCAAACAGACGGTCGTTTGCAGCAAACTACCCAGCCTTAAAGAGAACAGCTATGTCGTTTCCACACAACGCTGCCACATCGACCTCTGCAGGATGTTCCGGATCATCGACATGGATACCACCACAACAAGTGAGGACACTACCCACCAGGTACACGATATATACTCGTGTGACTCGGCCAACGTTCTCTATCTCATACACAATAAGAAGTCTCACAACACCAGATTCAAAATCAAAAGGTTTATTTGGGAGCAAAAGCCACATTTGTGCTGCCAAATAAACCTATTGGGCTTTAACCTTATGTTAAAAGACTTCTTACTGTGCTTACCCCATTGCAACGTCGGCATCTCCACATCATATCTCATACACTGCAGAAAAGAATGTCATGAGGTGTGGTACATTGGTGGAACCATGCAGACGCTATGACAACGTATGAATGACAATCACCAGGCAGAAGTGTTCCCTTCCGGGGGTACAGGTCAGGAGTCAAGGGCATTCATCTCAAAGAGGAGAGGATCTTCAAGAATATCATCCACATCGACACAAGCAACAAGTTCCTACGATGCAAGAAAGCAGACAAGTTCCCAGTAGGACTATTGTTCACGAACCCACTCAACTCGAACTTCAACACAGATTACGCTGAGAGACTTTGCCGTTGCACCTCTCTCACACTGCTCAAGCACCTTGTGCACCAGCTCTACAGTTGACAACACAACCTGAAAACTATGATACAATCCATATTCTGAATTTGCACTTGGAATACAGCAGGCCAGGAACGAGACATCACCAAGCAGATATAACAACCGGACTACATCATGAACAACAAGAACAGGTAACTTGAGAAACTCGATATCCTCAACAGCACCAACAAAGCCTCCCCCACTACCACAGCAGAAATCAGTAACTCTGTAGGGAAGTCCATTGTTAACTTGTCGGACTACATCATTCAACCAATCGAAATCAAGGATGTCAGTCAAGGGCTCAATTTCTGTACCATCACCAAAATGGACCCCATTGATGTTGTGGCAGACATAAATGGAAGCACCAGATGAATGACACTCTGACATTTCTTCAACAAACCCCATGCTGCCAACAGCCAACCCAATGGCACAACAAAATTAATTCAGCTGATGAAGGAGAAGCACTTGACTCCAAGTAAAACTGTTGGACTTTAAATTTGTTTTGCAATCAAGTACCAAATGGCTGATTCCATCGTTTAGCAATCCCACATCTGATTGGCTGAGGTGGTCGTTTAGCCATCTAGTCCCTGACAGGCCGAGGCAGTCATTTAGTGATCTACCCTTTGATTCGCTGAGGTTATCATTTAGTGATCCCCGCTCTGATTGGCAGTCGTTAGAAATTTTGTCTTTGATTGCCTGAGATGGTCAGTTATTGACCCAGTCTCTTATTGGCTGGGGAAGTCAGTTAATCATTCCAGGCTTATTGGTTGTCACTACATTTTCTTTATTAATTTATTCATTAAATTAATAACTGATGTCACCGGATATTTCACCACGATGCTGATCTGCTCCCTGAATTTGAATTGAGTAACCACGTAAATAAATGTATTTGTGCAGCAATTTAAATCCCGCAGCATAAATCCGACTGTTCGAAATGTATATTCAGGAATAGTGAGGTAAAATAATCCTCTCACATCTGCATAGAAAAATTTTACAACATAAACCGGCCAGAGCAGAATGAAAGCTCCGGATATGCTGAAGAGTAAAATCATTGACTTCCTTCTGCTGTCCATTTCGGGGTCCCTGCGATTATCTCCCTTATTCTGAGCCTTCAGTCCTTTCCGCACTCGACTAGTCACTAAAATGTGACTGATTGTTAGGGCATTAATCAACAGGATTAAACTGAATGGGAGCAGTGGGGTTAAAACCTGATTAAACCAGTTAAAGCCAATCCATCCAGGATCAGTCCAAGTGCTTGACTTGGCATTACAGCCCCACTTGGCATTGTCAATTATCAGTTGAGGTTCATATATAAAGTAGAAGGGAATGTTTTTCGCAAAGAGCAGGATGCCAGTTGTTGCCAGAACCACAGCTGCAGTTTTCCCAGTGCAATATTTAATTTTCATTTTTTGGCAGCGAATAGCCACAAATCGATCAAAGGAGAAAGTGACAGTGAACCAGACAGAGCAGTCTGCAGATGCAGTCTCCAGGACAGCTTTAACCCGACATACACATGTGAGGGACAGGAAATTCAGGGGGAAATAATAATTATTTATGTAGTTGAGAATGGGGTTTATGATGATGAACAGTAGATCCACCACTGCCATGGCCACCAGGTAGCGAGTGGTGCAGGTGGAGAGGCCACACTTTCCCCGACTCAGGATCACAATTCCCAGTAAATTAACTGTTAGAAAAACAAGAAATAAGAACCTAAAAATTAGTGAGTGCATTTTCTACATGTCTGAACTGAAAGAAAGGGAATTTTTCAACATCAATCCAATGGGCAGGATTTCCTGATGTGGCGTTGTTTTGGAGGAGTTCAGTTAGAGATTAACATTGCAGGCTGAAAAGTCGTCAGTGTAACACTGCAGGTTAAACGGGACTGGGGGTCAAGAAACTGTGAATTAGACATCTCTCAATTTGATGGAGGAAATCTGCAAATTCTGATTATATTAATATTGTTGAGAGTTTGGATTTCTTATTTGATCCGTTTTACAGGATAAACTGGGGCTGGACAAGTTTCCTAATAAGACCTGAAACGCACAGAAATATGCCAGCGATTGGCAGTGTAATCTGCCATCCCTTCCTGGACTCAATTATAAAAGGCCACACTGGATTGAACTTCTTTCTGCACTGGTCACCTGATGGATTTTGATGTAACTTCAGGATTACTTATCCCTTTTTCAAATCTCTTCCTCATTCTATCTTTTTATTCTAACTTTTCTATTTCTAGTTTCCAGATTCCTTGTTCTTTTTGTCTCTCTTTCCTTTCCCTCTCTCTGTCTCTGCATTTCCCCCGCTTTTTCACTAATCTGACCCTTGTCATCCTCTTTCTCTCCATTTGCCATTTTGTTCCCCAATCTCAGATTTCTCTCCCATTCACTCTCTTTCCATTTTTAACACCCATTCTAACTTTCTCCCAGTATTTATAAATCTTTCTTCAAATATTTCTCTCTCACTCTCCTCATATCTATTCTGGCTCTCTCCAACATCTCACTTTCTTGCTGTTTAACAAAGAATTATATAAAAACAGCAGCAGAAGGAAAAAATGTGGGCTTTCGAGCCTGCTCTGTCATATATCACAACCATGGCTGATCGTCCAACTCAATAACCTAATGTTGCTTTCTTCCAATAACATATGTTCCCACTCACCCCGAGTGCAATATGTAGTCGCACTTTCAATACACTCCATATTTTTACACCAACTTCCGGCGGTAATGAATTTCACAACCTCACCATTCTTTGGCTCCCCATCCCTATCTGGAAAACTCTACCCAGTATCCTGAGACTGTTATCTCTGGTTCTGGACACATCCTCCATTAGGAACATCTGTTCTCACCCTATTAGAATTTTATGAGTCGGGTATGAGATCTCTCTCATTCATCTGAACTCCAGCGAAAACAATCCTAGTCTATTTAACTTCTCACACCTTAGTTCCACAATCTCTGGAATCAACATAGAGAGCCTGCACTCCCTTGAGAGCAAAGACATCCTTCCTCCGAGGAGACAACAATTGCACACAATATCCTAGGAGTGGTCTCACCAAGTTCCTGTATAATTGTAAGACACATTCCTGCTCCTGTACTCGAAACTTCTTGCCGTGAAGGCCCACATACAATTTGCTTTCTGTACTGTTTGAGGATCCTGCATTCTTATGTTCAGTGACTGGTGCACATGGACGTCCAGGATCTATTGCATACTCCTCTCTCTTCCAATTTACAGTCATTCAAGTAGTAATCTTTCTTATTGTTTTGTTTCCAAAGTAAATAACCTCACATTTATCCAAACTATACTGCATCTGTCATTGAGTTAAAAACTCCACCAACCTATCCAGATCATGCCGATAGATCTCTGCATCCTCGTCACAGTTCTGTATCCCAGCCAAGTTGGTGCAAACTGCAAAATTTGAAACCTTACATTTTGTTCACTCGTCAAATCATTAATAGGTGTTGTGAATAGCTAGAGCCTCAGCACCGATCCCTGTAGCACGACACTACCTACTGCCTATCAATTTATAAAGGACCAAATAAATTCCTAATCTTTTTTTCATCATTGTCAGCTAGTTTTTTTTTAAACATCTCAATACTCCTCTCGCAATCCCACATGCTTTAATCGTGCTAAATAATCTCACATACGGGATTTTGGCAAACACTTTCTGAAAGTCCAAATATATCATTTTGACTGGCTCCCTCTTGTCAATTCTCGTCACAATATTTTAAAGATGTTTCTCTCCATCTCTCTCTATCTGTGTCCAGCATTTCTCTCTCTCGCGCGCGTGTGTATAGAACATAGAACATAGAACATAGAACATTACAGCACAGAACAGGCCCTTCGGCCTTCGATGTTGCGCCGACCAATATAAAAAGCAATGCCCCTCCAAACTAAACCATTCCCTTCTCTTCCATATACTTATCAACTAACCTCTTAAACGCCACAAAACTTGGCGCATCTACAACTGCTGCAGGCAGGGCATTCCACTCCCGAACCACCCTTGGGTAAAGAACCTACCTCTGATATCCGTCCTATAACTATCACCCCTTAATTTAAAGCTGTGTCCCCTCGTGCTAGCTTTTTCCAGCCTAGGAAAAAGGCTATCACTGTCCACCCTATCTAAACCTCTAATCATCTTATATGTTTCGATCAGGTCCCCTCTTAGCCTCCTCCTTTCTAACGAAAACAACCTCAAATCCCTCAGCCTCGCCTCATAAGACCTGCCCTCCATACCAGGCAACATCCTGGTAAACCTCCTCTGTACCCTCTCCAATGCCTCCACATCTTTCTTATAATGTGGGGACCAGAACTGCACACAATACTCCAAGTGCAGCCGCACTAGAGTTTTGTACAGTTGCAACAGGACGTTGCGGCTCCGAAATTCAATCCCTCTACCAATAAAAGCCAAGACTCCATATGCCTTCCTAACAACCTTCTCGACCTGACTGCCTACTTTCAGGGATCTATGCACATACACACCAAGATCCCTCTGTTCATCTAGACTACTAAGAATCCTACCATTTGCCCTATACTCTACACATTTATTATGTCTGCCATAGTGCATTACCTCACACTTTTCCACATTAAACTCCATTTGCCACCTCTCGGCCCAGCTCTGCAACTTGTCCAAGTCTCTCTGCAAACTATAACACCCCTCTTCACTATCTACCACTCCTCCGACTTTAGTCTCATCCGCAAACTTACTAATCCATCCTTCAATACCTCATCCAGATCATTTATAAAAATTACAAACAGCAGGGGCCCCAAAACAGAACCCTGAGGTACACCACTTGTCACCGAACTCCACGATGAATATCTCCCATCAACCACCACCCTCTGTCTTCTATCTGCTAGCTAATTCCTAACCCAATTAGCTAAATCACCCTCTATCCCATACATCTGCATTTGCTGCAGAAGTCTTCCATGGGCCACCTTATCAAACGCCTTACTAAAGTCCATATATACAACATCAACCGCCTTACCCCCATCCACCTCTCTGGTCACTTTCTCAAAAAACTCAATGAGGTTAGTAAGGCATGACCTACCCTTCACGAAACCATGCTGACTATCCCCAATCAATTCATTTCTCTCTAAATAACTATAAATCCTATCCCTAATAATTCTATCCAATACTTTGCCCACAACAGAAGTAAGACTCACTGGCCTATAATTCCCTGGAAGGTCTCTCTTCCCCTTCTTGAACAATGGGACCACATTCCCTATCCTCCAGTCCTCCGGAACCACACCCGTAACCAACGACGACCTGAAGATCAGAGCCAGAGGCTCTGCAATCTCCTCTCTTGCCTCCCCGAGAATCCTAGGGGAAATCCCGTCCGGCCCAGGGGACTTATCCAACTTCAAACCCTCGAGAATATCTAGCACATCCTCCCTATCTACTTCGATACCTTCCAGTTTGCTACCCTGTACCTCAGTGTTCTCCATAACTACATTTACATCACCCTGCGTGAATACCGAAGAGAAATATTTATTCAGTACATCTCCAATCTCTTCAGGCTCCACGCATAACTTCCCACTGCTGTCTATGACTGGCCCTAATCTTGCCCTAACCAATCTTCTATTCTTAACATATCTAAAGAAAGCTTTAGGATTCTCCCTAATCCTATCAGCCAAAGTCTTCTCGTGTCCTCTCTTCGCTCTCCTCAATTCACCCTTTAGCTCCCTCCTGGCTAATCTATAGCTATCCATTGCACTAACCGAGCCTTCAAGCCTCATCCTGACATAAGCCTCCTTTTTCCTTTTAACCAGCAAATCAACTTTTTTCGTACACCAAGGTTCTCTTACTCGACCATTTCCTCCTTGCCTGACAGGGACCTACTTATCAAGGACTCGCAGCAGCTGCTCCTTGAATAAGCTCCACATTCCAGATGTTCCCAGTCCCTGTAGTTTCCTAGTCCAAGCTATGCACCCTAATTCTCTCCTGATGGCCTCATAATTACCCTTCCCCCAGCTATAACTACTGCCCCCCGCTTCATGCCTATCCCTATCCATCACTAGGGTGAACGTAACCGAATTGTGGTCACTATCACCAAAATGTTCACTAACTTCCAAGCCTAACACCTGGTCTGGCTCATTGCCCAGCACCAAATCCAATGTAGCCTCACCTCTAGTTGGCCGATCTACATACTGAGTCAAAAAACCTTCCTGCACACTTTGTACAAAAACTGACCCCTCTAACGAGCTAGAGCTATAGCTATTCCAATCAATATTAGTAAAGTTAAAGTCCCCCATAACAATTACCCTATTACTGTCACTCCTGTCCAGGATCGACTTTGCAATCCTTTCCTCTACCTCTCTAGAACTTTTAGGAGGTCTATAAAAGACTCCCAACAGGGTGACCTCTCCTTTCCTGTTTCTAATCTCAGCCATACTACCTCAACAACTCCGACTAAAGCATTTATCCCCCATTCCTGTTTATCTCCCCAACATCTCTCCTTCTCTCCTTCTCTCTCTCTCATATATATTCTCCCCGTTCCTGTTTATCTCTCCAACATCTCTCTTTCTCTCTCTCTCTCTTTCTCTCTCTAGTATTATATGAGTAATTTTTAAGCACAGCAGAATGCCATGGGAAACAATGTAACGGGACAACGGAGAGGCATTTCATTTCAACAGCCTTACGACTGCTATAATCCCAATCTAGCCACTGAATTCCACATGTATTCCGAATTACAAAGAACAATGAACAAAGAACAACTCAGCACGGGAAACAGGCCCTTCGGCCCAACGAGCCCGCGCCGCCGTCCTAACGTCTTAATGACATATAGAGACCAATATAGGGACAATTTGTTACCCAATCAGCCTAAGAGCACATTTTTGGGATGTGGGAGGAAACCGGAGCACCCGGAGAAAAACCCACGCAACCACGGGGAGAACGCGCAAACTCCCGCAGACACAGGCCCAAATCCATGTGTCTGCACAGCAACAGCGATAGTCTCTGAGCTATCATGTTGCCCATCTGATGGTCCAGTTTAAGCATACACTAACGACGTGAAGCACTAGGCTACTCCTGAAGTAACATCCAGGAGCAGCCCTCACACGACCTGTCGAATGCATGCACCTTGTTGGTCAACAAGGTGGACGGAACAGCCTGTGGAAACAATTAAAGTATTTAAACAGTCCTCCTATATCCCTCTATCTGCAGACCGCTCATGTGGCTGTCCAAGAGACCCTTAAACAACCCTAGCATGCCTGCTCCCACCACCTTACTCGGTAGTGCATTCCACACCCCCACTACCCTTTGTGTGAAAAACTGCCCTCTAATATTAGTCTTATGCATAGCCCCCCTCACCCTAAGACCGTGACCCCTCGTTCTATCCGAATCTAATGCTGGAAAAAGCTTACCTCCCCTCAGTGATAGAAACACAGAAACAACCATGTTGAAAGTGGAACATACTGTGCCTATTCCTTTGGTACTTTCTTTAAAAAAAAGGTTTACTGTGCTTATTAATGTATTAAGCAGTTTATTTATTTATACATTGATTGATGTATGTGAATCAGTAAAATCAGAGGGCTGTTGCTGATGCTTTTCTGCAGAGACTGGAAACTGGGAATAACCTCAACCTCCAGACTCCAGGTACTATGTCTTTTCACAGGCCCTCACAGCAATTTGATTTGTGGTTATTGGCAAAGTCATCAGGAATATGGCATCGCTCCTTTAAACACAATGCATGAGAGATAGGGAAAGTTGCAGAGACATGGGCAGCAGGAAATATGTAGAACGAGGGTCGAATTACACTGGTGGGCGGTTTGGTGCGGAGGTAAGAACATCCACCTTTTCAATTAAGGTAACAGTTTCAGAAGGAGAAGAAACAAGGATATAGTGAAACGGAGACAGGTGGAAACAGAAGATCAAAACAGATGGTGATGCAGGAAGAGGATTTGAGAAAGAGAAACAAGATTCGAAGGTTTCAGGGTATAGTGACTGGATACAGTTCCAATCGTACCCTCTCAGATAGTCTGAATTTGTGGAGAAAAGTCCTGGGAGGGTGATTTTAAAAAGTGCTAGAAAGAAATCCCAAACTGAAAGAAGGAGTTGAGTAGCTTCTGGATACTGAGAGCGGGGCAGGGGATGGACAGGGTGGAGGAGGACTAACATTTTCATTCAGTTTCAAAAGATTCTGTTTCAGGTTCTCTATCTTTTTCCTTTTCAAATTTCTGCCCGATTTGAAGAAATTGAGGAAAGTGGAGAGTAAGTGAGAATGAGGACACTAAAGACAGAGAGGTATAGAATGATAGAATCATACAGCACGTAAGCTCTTCGGCCAATTGTGCCTGAGTCTGCACGTGATAAACAGTTGAAATTTTATCTAACCTCATGTCCCACACCTGGCCCATAGCACTGAAATGCCAAGTGCTCATCGAAATTATTTTTGAAGTATACGAAGCAACTGGTTTCTACCAGCCTCATGTGCAGTGCATTTCAGACCGTCACCACCTGCTGGATTAAAAACGTTTTCCCTCACAATCGCCTCCTCTCCCCACCCAAACATTCTTATCTTCATCTAGAAACCTTCTACCTTGTGACTGACCATTTAATTAAGGAGAACAACCGTTTCTTCTCTACTCCATCCACCTCTCTCCTAACCGTGTACAACACGATCAGCTTGCACCTCAGTTGTTCTGCTCCAAAGAAATCAAACCAAGCCTATCCAAGCACTTTTCATAACATTGATGTTCCAGACCAGACAGCATCCTGATGATTTTCCTCTGCACCTCTCCAAAAAAATAGCGACCAGACTTCCACATGACTCTCTAGTTGTGGCCTCACTAATGTTCTATAAAACAACAACATGTAATCCTCTTTGTAATCTGTGTCTCGAATGTGATCTGTCTCACCGCCCTACTCACATGCCCTTCTGCTGCCAGAAGTCTGTGGGCAACCAGCTCAAAGTCCCTTTGTTCCGCCGAGCTTTCTCGTATCCTACATTGAGTACTTCATTGTCAAATCATTCTTTCATAAGTTTATCATCTCACATCTTTCAGAATAAATACCATCTGCCACTTGCCTGCACATTCGTATATTCCGTCTATATCTTTTTTGCAAGCATTACACGCTCATTAATACATTATTAGGCACCCTTCCATTGTTGGTGTTATCAGCAAAATTAGTTATAGCCTCGACACATCATCAATGTGTCACTTGCATTAATTATGAATAATCGGGGCGCAACACAGATCCTTCTTGTACGCCACTGGACACTGGTTTGCAGTCACTAAAATACCTTTCTATCATCATCCTCTGCTTCGACAATTGAGCCAGTTTTGAATCAATCTTATCAAATTACCCTTTATCCTATGTGAATTAGCCTTCTTTAAAAGTTCCCCCATGTGAAACCTTGCAATGCTTTACTGAAATCCGTACAAACCTGGTATTTTCTTCTGGCATCTTTCTGAAAATACACCCTGGCCTCCAATGCAACGCTGAGCACACTTGAACAAAGAATTAATTCGTGGATTATAAGCACATGGATATATAATGTCATAACTAGATGATACTTAGATCAGATATTCCATTCTGCTGAAATAATCACAAACAGTCCAGATCGACACTGACAAATAGACCATGTAATATATATTCATTGGTGTCGGATATTCCACTTTGGTTAGTGATCCACATGTAGAGTTTGGATTTATTCTTACTCCTATAAAAATCAGAGAAATCAACTTCACTGAAATCCGATCTCTCAATATACGCAATAATATTGAATACAATTATTTCACTGATCATTGAGCCTGTGAGATTATTCTGTTATTGACAATAATTAAAATAATAGAGATAATACAAGAAATTTGATTTAAATGAATTTCATCATTCATCTGGTGTGTGTGTAGCACTGTGCATCAGATCAGCAGAGATATTTTCAGTTCAAAATCAGAAAGTTTTTCAAACACAGATTGAAACGATTTGACCGGTTATAGTCACTTACCAGGAACACCAATAATGGCAATGATTGGGTAGATTATTTTCGCAGCTTTCTCAACTGGATACAACATTCTCAATGTGCAGTAATGAATCCCTTCGTGCTGCTCAGTCTCTCTGTCTTAATCTGTGAGCTATATATTCCCAAAGCCTTTAATTTATACATTCTAGAATCAGCTGAGGAACATTGAGGGAGAACAAAGGTGAGAAGTTATTTTTTAACACATGAACAAACAGATTGCAACATTGAGTTCAGTGATGAAAACATTTATTTTTCAATGGAATGACGGCTTTCAAAACACTGGATTCTGTTGATCACATTTATCATCCAATAGTAAATGGAAAGACACTGCCCACTCAAACAATCCCATCTCTCGGTCTCAGTTTGTTACAGTGATATCTGGACTGTGACCATTCAGTAACTAAGTTCCAACAGTTACCGCGTCTCTCTGTGTGTGATGTTTAACTGGATATTCATTTCAGTGACTTAAGTGGATTAGGGATTTCGATAATTCCAAAATTCTGCTTATCAACACGATGGGGCATAGCTTTAAATTGAGGGGTGAAAATTATAGGACGGATGTCAGAGATAGGTTCTTTACTCAGAGGGTAGTAAGGACGTGGAATGTCCTGCCTGCAGCAGTTGTGGACTCGCCAACTTTACAAGCATTCAAATGGTCATTGGATAGACATATGTATCATATTGGAATGGTTTAAGTTAGAGGGTCATTAGATTGGTTCCACGGGTCACCGAAGGGCCTGTACTGGCCGCAGTGTTCTATGTTCTATAATAATCTGGAAATACTAACGTGCAAAGAGAATTATTTTACCCCTAAAACAAAAACAGCTACTGAAACTGAGAAATCATTTAGAAAATGGGATATCACAAAAAAGTCAGACACTGCAACACATACAATCACATCATCTCATAGTAAAAAAAAATAACTGTGACAAGTAATGCACAGGCTCCAGCTTATATTTGTCCCACATCTGATTCACAACCTTATCCTGGGAGAGAATCGGGTGAGGATAATGAATGGATAGGAGTGAGAGAAGAAGACTCTAAGAGATGAAAGTGAAGAAGAGGAAAATAGAAAGAAATATACAGAGGGAGGGAGTCTGGGAGAGGTTATGAGGAAGCAGATAATGTGATAGGAATCGTGTTTATGTAAGCAACTTAAACACGTGAGAATTCAGCTCCATCTTAAAAGAATCGGTGCAGTGCTCACTTTAAATAATTGAGCTGACGTATTGAGTCCTGTTCTGGGATACACACTTTATACATGATATGAAGACGTTGGTGAGAGAAATGGAGGAGAGGGTCTAACAGGAAATGGCAACTGGAATGAGAGAGAGGAAGAGACATTGACTAAGAGAGTGATGGCTGAAAACGGAGGAAGATGTCAACGAATACAGAGTTAGTGAATAAGACAGAGGCGCAATTTAAATCAAAGGTTTGACTATCCACTCAGGGATTGAGAGTGAGAGACAAAGGGGTGAGTTGAGGAAGGAACATTGATGGAATGAGAGAAAGAGAAAGTGGAGGCGAGGGGTAGAGAGATGAGGCGAATGAAGCAGATACCAGATAATGGAGAGAGAGAGCTGGAGCAAACGGAAAGAGAGAGAAACAGAGTGAGTGAGGAGAGTTGGGCCAATGGAGGACGAACGATATGAGGAAGGAGGGATTGGGCCATAGAGGGAGAGATGAGTGAGAGAGAGAATAGACTGAAAAATGACATGGTGATAGATGAATTTGGGAAAGGGTGTGTAGATAGTTTGAGTCATGTTGAGATCAAACAAGATAAGATATTGGGATTCTAGGAAACGTACAACAAATGGCTGAACCGTTAAGAGAATTGAAGGGCAGAGGGATCTGGTTGTACAGGTACACAGGTCACTGAATGTGGCAACGCGGAGGGAGAAGATAATCAAGAAAACAGAAGGCATGCTTGCCTTCATCGGCCGCGAGATTGAGTTTAAAAAACTGGCCACTCATGTTGCAACTTCACAGGACTTTAGTTGGTTTGCACGGGGAATGTAGTGTCCCATTCTCGTAGCCACACTACCAAAAAGATGTGGAGGTTTTGAAGAGGATACAAAAGAGATTTACCAGAATGTTGCCTGGCATGGTGGGCATTAGCTATGAGGAGAAGTGGGAGATATTTTATTTGTTCTTAACAGAATGACGGTGGTTGAGGGTTGACCTAATAGAAATCAAGACGATTACGAGTGGCATGGACAGATTGGATAGAAGAAGCTTTTCCCTCGATGCAAGAGTCAATTACTAGGGACATAGGTTTAAGATGTGGGGGCAAGGTGCAAAGGAGGCAAGCTTTTTTTTTCACAGAAGGTGGTGGGTGCTTGGAATTATCTGCTGGGGGAGGTTTTAGAAGCAGAAACGATAGTGAGTTAAAGGGGGCGTTTTGATAATACATGAATAGGATGGGAATAAAGGAATCTAGACCCCGGAAGGGTAGGGTACTTTACTTCAGCCAGGCAGCACAGTCGGTGCAGACTTGGAGGGACCAAGGGCCTGCACCTGTGCTATAATTTTCTCTTTTTGTCTTTCTTCTTTGTTGGGACGATGGAGGAGTTTTGAAGCAATTGAGTTAGAAAAGTTGTACAGAATGGAGAAAATCACCGAGAGAGGGAGAGATAGAGTCAGGGAGGGGGAGATAGGGTGAATGAGTGATAGGCGAGTGAATTGGGGAGAAACGGGGGATGAAACAGAAAGGCACAGTGACACTGTGGTTAACTATTGTCTCACAGCGCCAAGGCCCCAGGTTCAAATCCGGCATCAGGTCACTTTCGGTGTGGAGTTTGCACGTGTTCTCCGTGTCTGTATGGGTTTCCTCCGGATGTTCTGGTTTCCTCCCATAGTCCAACAATGTGCAGCTAGGTTGATTAGCTACGCTGAATTGTTCACTATTGTCAGCGGAACTCGCAGAGTAAAATATGTGGGATTGTGGGAATAGAATGGGTGGGAATGTGGTCGAAGGAATGACCTCGTGCCGTACTGTAGGGTCATACGATTCTATAAAACGCAGAGGGATGGAGGGATAGATGTGGCAAATGAGGAAAACAAAGAGCAAGCGGTTGGAGAGACGGACCGAACAAGGAAGAGAAGGAATGAACGATGGAAAGATGCTATAGGAAGGTTTGCTGCAAAGGATGAATGATGAAGAGATGGAGCAAATGAAGGAGACTTAGGGGAATGAGGGAAAAATGACAGGGATCGAAGCGAGGAAGGGAAAGACAGAGTGAATGTGGGAGAGCCCGGACAAATGAGAGCGAGACGGGGCAAAGGAGGGAGGGATGCGGTGAGGTAGGCAGAGACATAATGGAGTCGGGAGAGACTGAGAAACGGAGGGAGAGATGGTGCAAAGAAGCGAGGGATGGGGAGAGGGTTGAGGCAGACCTTGACAGGATGAGAGAGTCATTTGCCAGTGAGGGAGAGATGCGTTGAGGGAGGGAGTAACAGGATAAGGGCAAACAGGAAAAGAGAACTATGGACAGTGCGAATGAGGGAAAAACTGGACATGATAAGAAAAATGGAGTGACTGCGGTACAAAGTGGGGCACAGGAGGGTGAGGGAGGAACATTGCAAATGAGGGAGAGACAAGTTTTCAAAGGGACAGACCGGGTGAATAAGCAGTGATGAGATAATGAATGGAGCAAACGTAGGAGAGACGGGACAATGAAGCAAGCTTCATGGGTGCTGAGTAAGAAAGTTTATAAGGAATGGAAAAATTCGATAAGAAAGTGAGAGACAGGACGACGAAGGAGAGACAGTGAGGGAGAATGCTTGCAGGTTTAGGAGGAAGAGAGGGGCGAACGAGGAGAGTGCAGGTTTGGCAGGGAGAAAGCGTTTAAGAGATAGATAGGGGGAGGGGGAATGAGACAAATAGGGGAAGGACAGTGTGAGCTATTGAGGGAATGACAGAGCAAAATTGGGTGAGTTTGGGCGAATGAGTGTGAGCCAAAGAATATAGAACAAAGTGCAAAGAACAGGAAAGGAATAGGTCCTTCTATCCTCTATGTCTATGGCGATCACGATACCGACCCAAACTAAAACCATAGGAACTTACAGAGTTCATTTCGTCCATTCCAATCCTATTCATGCATTTATTTAATTGCCCCTTAGATATTTCTATCGTACGTGCCCCCTTCACTAACTTAGGTACCGCGTTCCAGACATTCAGCATCCTCTGTGCAAAACACTTATCTTCAATATCTCCTCCAAACGCTTCCCCACATACATAAAATTTTGACCATTAGTACTTGACTTCTCTATGCTAGGGAAGAGCATCTGACTATCCACTCTGTCCATGCCACTATAATGACCTGTACCACGTCATCCCCTCAACCTCCATCGTTCCAGTGAGAAAAAACTGTTTTTAACCAACTTCACCTCATAGCTAATACTCACCAGATCAGGGAACATTCTGGTAAACATCTTTTATATCCTTTTTCAGTCATTCATATCCTTGTGGTTATGTGTCGACTAGAATTGTACACAACATTCTAAATAATGCCTAACTAAGGTTATGCATAGCTGGAGCATAGCCTGCCATTTTTATACTGAAAGCCCCGACTGATGAAGCCAGGCATGCCATATGCTTTTTTGACCACTGATTGGTGGGCATGTACGCACATATATCTCTACTAGTCAATACTCTTAAGGGTTCGACCATTTAATTATAAATACTAAATGCATTAGATCTTCAAAAATGTATTATCTCAGGCTTGTCCGGATTAAACTCCTTCGTCCTTTTCTCCGTCCAAGTGCCCAACTAGTCAATACCTTGCCGCACTCACTGACAGTTCACTTCACTGTCCGCAACTCCACCAAGTTTTGTGTCACCTGTGATATTGGACCAGCTACATTTTCCTCCAAATCATTGATATAAGAACAACACATGTGGCAGAAATGATCCCTGTAGAATACCGCTAATCGATTCAGAAAAACACCTCTCTACTTCTACGCTCTGACTGCGATGGCCAAGCCAGTACTCTGTCCAGCTCGCCAGCTCTCCTCTGATTCCGTGTGATTTCACCTTTTGCCCACTCTATCACGAGGTCATTGTCAAAGGCTTTACTAAAGTCCATTAATACAACATCTATTGTCTTGCTCTCATCTATCATCTTCGTTAATTTGTTGAAACATTCGATTAAGTTAGCGAGGCACAATTCCATCCTACCCCTCACATCGCCTTCACAAAATAGTGCTGTTTATCACTAATTAGACCATTTGTTTCCAGATGTGAACCAATCCTTTCCCGAAAATTTCTTTCTGGTAATATCTCTACCACTGACAGAAGGCATTCAAACCTACAATTTCCTGGTGATCCCGCTGACCCTTTTAAAGAAATGGGACAACATTAGCTATCCTCCAGTCCTCTGGGTCTTCACCTGTAACCAATGATGATTCACAAATCTCTATCGAGGCCCCAGCAATTTCTGCCCTTGCCTCGCTCAGTGTTATGGGGTGGATCCCATCAGTTCCGAGGGAATTACCTACTTTTTTTTTAGGTTTGCCCTAAGCCTTCTCCTTTTTGATATCGACATGACCCAGAACGTTTACATACTCTACCCTAATCTTCTCATCCAACCAGTCCTTCCTTTGGTTTATAGCGAGGCAAGGTATTCATTTAGTATTTCGTCCATTTCTTCTGGTGTCATGCATAGATTCCCTTCACTATCCTTGAGTACACCAAACTTCCCCTAGCTACTTTCTTGCTCGTTACATACAAATAAAATGCCTTAGGATTTCCCTTAATCATATTTATTAAGGATCTTCATGCTCTCTTTCAGCCCTCCTAAATCTTTCCTGAAGTCCTTTCCTATGTTCTAAATATTCTTCACGGACTTTATCTGTCCTAAGCATTTTAGACCTTATGAATGCCTCATTTTTATTTTTAACAAAGCTCATAACATCGTTATCCGGGTTTCCCGATACATGCCACACATATTCTTCATCCTCACAGGTACATACTGGTCCTGAATTCCAATCAACTGACATTTGAAATTTTCCCACATATCAGCCATTGATTTATCCCCAATCTACACTCCCAGATCGTGCCTACCGTAGTTGTAGTTAGTCTTCCCCAAGTTTAATACCTTTTCCTGAGGAATACTCTCGCCCAAATCCACAAGCGCCTTAATACTTATTGAAGTATGACTATTGTTCACAACATGCGCTATTACTAAGATTTCAATCAATTGGCCAGGCTCACTTCCAAATACCAGGTCTAATATGGCTCCTTCTCGAGTTTGGCTATTTACAAAATGTGTCAAGCCGCTGAACGCCCCTTGCAAGTTCTGTCCCACCCACTCTTCTCGCTGTAAGTGAGGCCCAGTCAACAGAGGGAAAGTTAAAATCGCCCACCACAGCTACGCTGTTGTCTTTGCATCTTTCCAAAATCTGTCTGGATATCTGTTCCTCTATCTCCTGTTGACTGATGGGAAGCTAGTATAAAACCTCAATATTGTGACTGTTCCCTTCATATTCGTGAGCTCTACCCACATAGGCTCGCTGCCTGAAACCATCCCGATCGCCAATCAATCCAGACTGACATCCCAGCACAAGGTTGTATGTTCTTTTCTCCTATCCTTCTCCATTTTCCTTTACTCTGTAGTTGTTTGTGAACAATTAAATCTTCAAAATGTTCCAGTTTGGATAAAAGGTCTGCTACCTGAAACATCCACACTATTTCTCTTTATTGTTGCTTTTTGACCTGCTGGGTGTTTCCAATATTTTCTGTTTTGACCTGGAATTTACAGCAGCTGTGGTATCTTGTTTTTGGCTCGAGATGGATCAGTTTCATCTGACTGAAAACTATCTGTTCAAACAGATAAACACATGAGGTTTGAAGTAATGAGGCAGCATATGTCACAACATTTGACATTGAATGAAGCAAAATGAGAATTGATCATTTCATAAAATATTATTAACACAATATATATTTCATTGTCGTGGCCAGTATTTGCTTGACATCCTTAATTCTCTTGAACTGAATGTTTTGCTGAGCCATTCAATAGCCCAGTTTACAGTCAATCACATTGCCGTGGATCTGGGCTCTTGTGCATGATAGATTTGGTAAAAATGGCAGGTTTCAATTTGTAGGGGACCGGAATTTTTCACGGCAATCAGAATAAAAATCTTCATTTGTGAGTCTAGCTTTCACTTCAGTTTCAGCTCCAGGCTGTGGGGGATTTGAAACTGGGCCTCGGGATTCATACTCTCTGATTTTACCATAATGTCATTACACTCTCGGAAAAAGGCACATTGAAACAAACATTCCAACCAATGCGCCGTGGAAATCAGTGTCAGACACTGAGAGTATAGAGTAATGAACGAAACATTCCTTGCTCTCATTCAAATGCAGAAAAATGTAATGATCCCTCAACGGGTCATTCCCAATCTGGAGTGGGAGGAATAGGGAACTGTTCAGTCCCTGAATTTTTATCAGAACTGGAAACAAGTTACAGTTAATTAAAATCACAGAAGAAAAGGTTTGTGATCATGTGGAAGGCGGGGCACATTAAATAACAACGTAATGATGAAAGGGGAAAGTGGTGGGAATTGGAGAAGTTAAGAAATTAAAGTGAGTAATTATGTATTTGTCATCTGTTTATGCTCTGCTTGAAATGTTTTACTCTGTTGACCACTTCACTTCTCTCCCACACTGAACAACTTCAACGCGAAAACAGAAAATTTTGAAAAATCTCCGCCGTTCTGACGGCAGCTTCGGTGAGAGAGCAGAGTTAACGTTCCGGGTCGGGTCTATGCTCTTTCTGCAGAGACTGACAGACATGCTGAGATTTTCCAACGTTTTCTGTTTTTGTTTCAGATGTTGGAATCCACAGTTTTATCTAGGGCCGGGTAGAGGTGCTCTACTGATTAGTCGCATCAGTGCGTAGGTACAGGGATAGGGCTGGAGGAATGTGTTTTGGTGATTAGTTGAATCAATATGTCAAGGGATGGTAGTAGGGTCTGAGTGAAAGTGTTCTTTAGTTTGTGAGGTCAGTATGTCAGAGTACAGGAATGGGGACTGGGGAAAATGATCTCTGTATTATTGGGGTCAGCATGTCACAGTACAAGGATAGGACCAGGATAAAGGTACTCCAAAGATTAGTGGAGACAGTCTATCAGGGTACAAGGATAGAGCGCGGGGAAAGTCTGTTTGTCTGTTGACTAGTGGGGTTAATATGTCAAGGTACAGGGATAGGGTCTGGGTAAATGTGTTCTTTTGTTCAGTGGGATCAATATGTCAGACAACGGGAATCGGGCCTGGATCTGTTAATTAGTTAAATTAGTTAGCTAGTTAAAGTGCTCTGTTAATTAGTGTGGTCCTTATGCCAGGGGACAAGGATAGGGCTTGGGGATACGAGTGGATAGATTTCTGATAGACAAGGGAGTTAAGGGTTATGGGAAGAAAGCGGGATTCACCTCAGATCAGCCATAATCTATTTTAATGGCGGGGCAGACTCGAA